>CM021106.1:614584732-614713927 GCA_007115665.2 Sequoiadendron giganteum
TGGGTTCTAGTCCCATTTCATGGTGTAGTAAGAAGAAATCTACTATTGCTTTATCAACTACAAAAGTTGAATATATTGTAGCAAATGAAGCAGCTAAAGAAATAACCTAGTTGCCGGCTATTCTTTTAGTACTCAAACAACATCAAACAAGGCCTTCTCTACTTCATTTTGATAATCAAAATGTCATTATATTGTCAAAAAATCTAGTGTTTCATGCTCGAACAAAAGATATAGAAGTCTATCACCATTATATTAGGCATCTCATCCAACAACAAATGATTCATCTTGAGTATTGCAAATCAGAGGATCAAATAGTTGATCTGTTTACCAAGGCTTTATGTGAAACTAAGTTTTCATAACTTAGAAGTCTTTTAGGCTTGCAAGAAGTCACATGCATATTTGATGGTTGTCATTCTGGGGGATTAGTGTGAATGTCTACCATTGTATTAGTGAATAAATGATTGTAAATGGGTACCTAACAAGGCTTTAGGTCGGGACCCATCTTTTCTAGATTATGAAGGGTTATTTAATATCATTAGTATAGTTAATTTATGGGGGGTCTTAGAATAAATTAAATCTATCATATAGGGCCTACAACTGTGCAAGCCACTTGCTTATTTGACCAAGTCATCATCTTCTCTGATCGAGCAACCTTTTTTCAATTAATGTCTGAGCTAAATAATTGACTAAGTATATATAGAATTTAATATGTATTTTCCTATAAATTGAATATGAATGCAAAGAGCTTGGCACTCAGTTTTGCAACCACTCTTCTCTTTCTTTTTTTGGCTCCTCTCTATTTCTTTGCTTGTGTTCTATTTTCAATTTTCACCTTTTCTTCTCAGTCTGTAACCTTCTTCGTAATTTTCTTTCAATCTAGATTTTATTATCTTGCCCCCTTCTCCTCATTGTGCTCCTCACTGACAGGTTTATCTTTGTATTTTTATTTTCATTTTTTTGATTTTTTTTTAAGAAACCATTCTTCTTAAATGACACAACCCTTTCATTTCCTTTTTCCTCCCTATTAATCCTATGCAACCCCTTTGTTCCAACTATCCTTCTTGTTGCTATGGAACCCCTATATCACATGCTTTCAATCTGACAAATTGCTTTTATTTTACTATGTGACATCCTCTTTCCTTATCATGCCTCTTCAAATCATCTCTCCCATCTCCCTTTGTGTCTTTTCACATTCACCCAATTCTTCTTCATGTTGTGTTTGGTATTCCAATTACTTTCCTTGTCATTCTTAAACCTTTTCACGCTTTGGTTGCATAGAATCATTGACAACTAAGATGGTTGTTGCTAACTTCATATCTTGCCATCTTGAAGTCATAAAACACTAAAAAATGTATTCCATAAAATCAGTTTTTCTAAGTTTGTTTGGTTACAATATTGTTTTTCCCTTATTTCTAACATTTTGATGGTGCTAGTTGCCACCATTGGAATAATTGATTTCAAATTTCCTAAATGAAAGCTCGGCTTTAGAAGTCTTCTTTGATGAGCCCACTTTATTCATTGGATTGTGCAAAGTTGGGATGCTCCTACATCAAAATGGATCTTACAAAAATTTAATATATTGAAAGAAATTTAATTACATGAAAAATTTAAAAGAAAAGAAGTTAAGGAGAAATAAAGTGTAGTAAAAAATAAGCACTTGATAATGTAAAATGTATACTTCATACTTCAATAGGGAACTTGAATGTTTCTTCTAAATATAATTCAATTTTGATTTAAATCATTTAATGTAAAACTTTTAAAAGAACTCAAACATTATAATAAATAAGAGGTGTACAGTTTGAAGAGAATAATAGAGTTTAAAGCATTATATAAAAAATTTAGATTCAATATTTCAATATATATCTTCAATGTTCCTTCTAAATATAAAAAATAAATAGGTTAGATCATTTATTTTGAGATTTTTGAGGAACTTTAAAAAGTAGAATAAAGAAATACTTTGCAAATATTTGGTTATATTTATTGAAGCATAGCCTCAAGAAATTAAACAAAAAATTATTTCATACAACCCAAAGTAAGTTTTAAGCCTCTTTGGATGATTAAATATGATGCTTGAACCTATAAAGAATCTACCGTAATAAATTTGCTCTCTACATTCATACAATCACATCAAAAATAAATTATTGTTTGCTACTTTGATAACCATAAAATAATCTTTATAGAAATAAGAATTAAGAAAGTTGTTAAAAGAGAAAAACAAGTTATTGTTTGTTGCTTTAGTAATCTTGAAACAATCCTTTTAGAAATAAGAATAATATATTAAAAATTAATATAAATATAAATATTATTTTATCAAACATAAAATGATTTCAATTGTTTTGAATCCCTAATGATCCATGAATCAAGTACATCATTATTAAAAAATTCTTGAATAACATGGGTTAGAATGGTCTTGTCATTCTGACTCCTTGTACAATTTATTAGTTTTGGCTAAGACTTTATATGAGAGATCAATCTTATTTACCACAAATGTTCTCACTCTTATTAAGTTTTGTTTTCTAATATTAATAATCAAGTTTATCTATTAAATTAGATAATGTATAGACATTATTAAAATATGTTATTCACATATAATCCTCTGACATATTTGTTGTATTTTGACAGGAGGAATGCCACTTGCCCACGGCTCCCATGCCACCAGCTGGAAATGAAAGCGACAGTGATACTAACGAGCATGTGAGATGTAAGAAAAAATTCAAGATACAGAAGATATCCAGTGAGTACAACTACCTACAACGCGTTCCTTCTCATGGTAAGGAATATGATGTGGAAACCTCGTCTTTTATGTCAAACCATCTTACCAACTTTGAAATGTGTTCATTAGAATGGGTTTAGCCATTTAAAATGTGTTAATGCATTCATCTGGGCCACACTCAGATGCTTTTTACAGTCAAAAACGTTGAACTGGGCTACTTTATTTATTTCTTTGCCTTCCCCAAGAGGCAAATGATGATCATAAAATGTGATTAATTCTTTCACGTGGGTGATAAGCTTTCAGTGAAAACAGAAGTCCATAATCAGGGAAGGCATTCACTTTCACTGGAGTTTGCTTTTGTGGCATATTTAATTCCCTCACAGAATGTCCGTTGCCCATGTTTTTACTCTTTCACTTACCTCTAGGTTTGACTAAATATCTTTTTGCATGAAACATCTAACTAGATTCAGATAAGCATTCAATTAAATATATACAGTTGAAGTTAGAAAGTAGGTGCGTGCAGGTGTATTCAGATTGCATTTTTTCTTTCTGTAGAATCATAATCTATGTATTAATATATTATATAAAAAGCAGTAGTTTACATTATTTTTAGTTTATGTATTTTATTTATAATGTATATTTTAAGTGTTCATTGTGATCAACCTCCTGCAATAGGAAAGATTTAGCCAACCAAGCTAGGATCCCAACCGCTAATATTTTTTACTTAAATTTATGTAAGATAAATGTATTAATTTATATATTACATCATAAATACCTCTTTCTTTCTTTGAAAAATGATGACTCAAAAACATTTAAATATAAATACTAAAAATTATAATAACAACAATATCTATTAAACAATATAAATAAACATTTAATCATATTTATTAAATATTTAAAGTTCAAAATTCATATTATTTTATAAATTTTAATAACCTAATAAATAAAATCACCTTCATTTCAAAGAAAATATTAAGAGATTACTAAGAAACTACTTGAACTCTTAGTTGTCATGAGGGAAACATTTATAATGATGAAAATGAAACAATTTAAATAGGGACATACAAATCTTGAATGGCTGGATACTTATGCAATGATATTTGTATGTACTCATTCTGAAAATTTTCACTAAACTCTCAGTCGGAGTCAAGGTCCACCTCCATCAACAAAGCACAGAGCCTAAATTTGGAAGCTAATAATCTAGTCTTCATCTACTAAGAGATTGTTATACCTGGGGTCTTTGTGAATAAAACTATTGTTGTGGCAGTAATCCATGGCACAAATTAATAGCCAAAATAATTTTTAACCAGATCTTGGTTTAATTTTTTGACAATTTTATCTGGGTCTCCTCCACATAAGGGAATTTGTCGATCTATTTATCAAGATATAGCATTACAATCAATTATAAAGTATTGCATATGCATACATACAAATAGATTTACAAAGAGATTTATGATTTTTTTCTTATTTAAGATTGT
Source organism: Sequoiadendron giganteum (assembly GCA_007115665.2). Lineage (NCBI taxonomy): Eukaryota > Viridiplantae > Streptophyta > Pinopsida > Cupressales > Cupressaceae > Sequoiadendron > Sequoiadendron giganteum. The sequence continues at coordinate 614,588,924 of CM021106.1, forward strand.
TGAATTCGTACACACGATCCAATTGTATTCAAGACAAGTCATTAATTCTCTTTGTAGTACTTTTTAACACAACACAATCAAAGTGCATATAATGATACAAATAAATTACATCAAAATTATTAGAATATTTTAGACAAAGAATTCCACTTTAGTTACAAAAGTGTTAGAGTCTCTTAGTTCAAAAGTTCTATGAGTTCACAAAATTTTAAAGTAGTATGGAGTCAAAAAACCAATGTTCTTGAAATAAGATTTTGTAATATGGGCAAGAGGATCTTGGCGAAGACTTAAAACATTAGCACAATCATTGGAATGAGGTAGAATATTTAATTTGAAATTTTCAGTAGTTTGTTGAAGTGGCAATTTCAATATTAATGATGGTAAACCATCATTTACCATTAATAATGGTAATTGTGTTTTCTTCTCTCTATCAAAAACAATAATTTATTTATCATTTGAAAAGCTAATAAAAAGTTAATGGATGATATTACAACAAGGTATAATATACAAATAATGAATTATAATATAAAAATTTAATATATCTATCACTTCATAAAGAAAAGAAAAAAGATATAAAAAATTAAGTATAAATAAAAAAAGACTTGTGGACATCAAAATCTGTAAATTTTTAAAACTCTAACACACACCTATTTAGCATGATTAGTGTTTCAAAACTAAGAAAACATCTAGTAGCCCTATGGAATAATACATTATGCTTTAAAATGAAAACAAATGACAAGGATGAACAAAACACATTAAACATGAAGCACACCTATTCCATATTGGATTGGTGCTATCCTTTGTGTAGAAAATAGCCCTTTCCCAACCCTTGCCAAGAAAATGAGATGATAGAAAATGAGATGCAAAGTGAACTCAAGTTGCCTATAGTGAGGATGTTCCAATTGTAGATGAAAAAATGAGAGAAAAGGCATTGAATTTATAGGAGAGATTGAAAGATGAGAGGCCAAGATTGAGGAATGTGGGACTAATCACCAACAAATAGGAGAGAGCCACTTGTCACAATGTGATTGGCCCATGATTGTGCAAGTTTTGGCCAATGTGCCCATTTGAATTTGAAAATGGCATTAAATGCATGTAGTTGAAGGATTTGGGGGGGAATATTGTTTGAACAAAAAAATCAAATAAGGGGAGTTAATGAGGGCATATTCCTTGGGAATATGCTTTGTGAGAAAAATAGGGGTTTTAATAAATCAAAATAAATGATTTATTGTGCAAGTGGGAAAAGCTAGAGGATGGGACATGGGTTAGGCTTAGCATTAATCAGGGATTTGACTAATCAAGCTAGTGATTAGTTGGTGTGACATTTGATTTACATTTTTGGATTTTTTTTAAATCAAATGAGAGGAAAATGAATATTAGTCATTTAATTAAATATACGTGATTTAATTAAATGAAGAGACTTTAGAAGGTTAATTAATTAATTAAGAAGAAAATGATCAAATATGATGTTAATCAATAATGTTGATTTTGCATGTCTACATTTTGCCCGTTGCATTGGTTCAAAGAATGATGTTACCGACATCGAAGTTAAAAAAAATATGATTTTTTCAGATGCCCTAGTAGAAATAAGTACGTTAGTACATTGCCCCCTCGAGAGATTGAGCGAAAAGGTTCGATTTGAGGTCGATCTCATGACAAAGAGGTTCAAAATGGATGTATGGATGGCTATGACTAACTTATCTATATGCTAATGATGACGTAAATGAGATGTTTGGAAGATGCTTAGAATAAAAAATCTATATTATCCTAAACAACTTAAATGATTATGCAAATGAGATGTTTGGAAGATGCTTAGAATAAAAAATCTATATTATCCTAAGCAACCTAAATGGTTATGCAAATGAGATGTATGAGATGTATGATGTTGTCGTATGATGATATGACATGATTATGCAGGATGCAAGATGGATGCATTGTTAGCACAAAAGAGGATAGAAGAATGAGAGGGATGAACCCTTAAATCTAAGAAGATGTAGAAGTCCAACACGTCCCCTAGTCATTGAGACTTTATTGGATATGATGATGAATAATTATGTATTGCTTATACAAGGATGGGAGAGATAAATAGCATACTCTTCTTAATGTTTGATAACACACATAGGTGTGATGCATCAAGGTATTAAGAACCAGAATGGCGTGGCACCTAGTGTGATGGACTTTGACTCGTCAAACATATAGGAGTACTCTTGTTCACACTTGACAAAAAAAACCTTATTTAGAATGCAGTTCAGATATTCTAAGCATCTCAGGCCAAAACATAAAAAGGAAAGCCTTCTTATGTGGTCAATAAGACACCTAAAACATCCTCCCTACAAACAAAACAAAGTACGCATGACAAAGTTATTTTACAATAATATCCAGCAAACATAATAGATAAACAGATAATGATCATTGCCCCATTCCTTTCTCTCTAAACCTATTTTGTTTAGGCATCATTGAGAGGTCCTTGGAATGAGCACAAAATAAGATAAGTCTAAACAAGAAAAAGATAAAGTAAAAAACTGAGCTAATGTTCTTCGTACCGCTAGCCAAGACTAAACTACGGTGATACCTGATGCTGATGTCCATCGCAGGAAGGTCACATTCCTAGGACATATTGTGATCAGGGTTTTGATGAGATTGATAAGATGATAATCTATTGATACTTCGATTTGACCAACTTGTTGACTCACTGATCTAGACTTGAGACTTTGAAGATTAGGTGTTCACTTTAGAACCAACTAGACTTACTTCCAACTGACTTACCAAAGGATGAAGGCAACGTTTGATTTATTATCCAGATGGTGATTATTACGGGTGAAACCGAGATGAGATAGATGCACTAGTTTGGGTTTTTCAAATGTTTTGAGGCTGTTTTTGGAATTTTGTGATGTTTTACAAATATTTTTGGTATTTTCATATTTTTCAATGTTTTTGGTATTTTTGAGATTTATGACGAAGAGACTGACTTAAAAACCTATCTTAGGGGTCTCGGGAATTGATCCATAGATTAGCCTTACCTACGTTATACACGTAAAGACCACATAGTTTGACTGAGGATAGACTTGACTCAATGATAAGATAGATGTGCAAACAGATTGTCATTACAATAGACACCTAAGGACTGAACTATAATGTGAAACAGATGGGCAAACGGATTGCCATAGCGACAGACGCCTAAAGGACTGACCTAAATGTCTCGAGGGATGATCAAAGATCAACCTTGCCTACGTTCAAGCTCATAAATGACGTAGTTCGGCTGATCACTCTATTTTTTTTATTTTTTTTATTTTGACATCTTTTCGATTTTGCTATGATTTGGATTTTTTTGGTTTTTTGATTTTTCTGAATGTTTTTGGATTTTTTGATGTTGAGGAAGATCAAAAGATTATACACGAATCCGATCTGGTGCAGATACTGAAACATGCCCCCAATATGGTGGATAGACTACTTCGATGAAGGCAGGACAAGCAGACCTTAGGAATATGCCAAGTAGTACTATGGTGGAATATTATACGAGCACAAGATCAAGCTATGGTATGGAATGTAATGGATAAGTGAGTGCATAGAATAAGTTGTGAAGATCTCAGTGGATGGAGAGTGCTTTATTTATGCTTGGCACCTTTTTTCCAAGTTTTCACCAAGGTATTTGTCCAAAGCGCCATCGAAGTGGTTTTCACTAGAGGATGGTTTTTTTCTTTACTATTTTCAATCCTTTTTTTTTTTTTTCTGGATTTTTATATATTTTTTTGGATTTTTGTATTTTTGATTTTTTTGTTGTTGCCAAGATGCCTGTTTTCCAAGTTTTCATCAAGGTGACCATTCTTTCAAGACATTTTCTGATTTTTGTATTTTTGGGTTCTATGCCTTGCAAGTTCTTAGGCATAAAACTTTTTGAGATGATAGTTGTTCATGGGCTCCTGCAGAGGCTCGCCTTCTAGTGTTGACAACTGATATGCCCCTGACTTATAGCTTGTTGTGATGACAAAAGGTCTTAACCAGTTGGGCTCAAATTTTCCTTTACTCTCTGGATTTAGCATATTCTTCTGATTTTCTTTCAACACAAGTTCATCGACTTGGAAGGTGTGTCACCTGATCTTCTTGCTGTAGCTACACTTCAAGTGGTTCTGATAGAATTTTAAATGATTGAGGGCATCCATGCACCATTCATCTAATAACTCCAGCTCATTCAGTCGTGAGACCCTATATTCTTCATCTGTGATGAGGTTCTGCAGTGATATTCTCAGTGATGGGAGTTTGATCTCAATTGGGAGGATGGATTCTGATCCATAGACTAGGGAGAATGGGATGGCACATGTTGGCGTGCGGATGCTGGTGTGGTAGGCCAATAAGGTAGGATTTAGCTGCAGATTCCAGTCATGACTAGATTCATTGACTATTTTCTTAAGGATTTTCAGAATGGTTTTGTTGGTAGCTTCTGCTTGGCCATTGCCTTGGGGATAGTACGAAGTGGAGAAGTGATGTTGGATATTGAATTTATGGCAAAGGTCGCACACATCCTAATTCTTAAAAGGTGTCCCATTATCAAAGTAATGGATTGGGGGACACCGTATCGACAAATGAGATAGTTCATGATGAACTTTGATATCTGCCTTCCCATTATGTAGGTCATAGGAATTGCTTCAACCCACTTTGTGAAGTACTTTGTGACGGTAATGATGAATTTGTGATCATTGGATGAGGTGGGTGTGATTTTGCCTATGAGATCAAGCCCCCATTGTGAAAAGGGCCACGTTGTAACAATAGGATGGAGTTCCTAAGCTGGTGCATGGATAAGGTCTCCATGTTGTTGGCACTATAAACACTTTCTGACAAAGTAGTGTGCCTCTCTTTCCATTGTTGGCCAGTAGTACCCAGTTCTCAACAATTTCTTAGTCAAGGTCATACCACTCAAGTGTGAACCACAAGTGCTATTATGTACCTCAGTTAGAGTAGTCAGGGCCTCCTTAGGATTTAAGCAATGCAAAAGGGTCCCCTCAATGCTCCTACGATAGAGGGTTTCTCCTAGGATGACAAAATGGTTGGATTGTTTTATAAAGGCTCGTTTGAGGTTTGGGATTATGTTAGCTAGGAGGACTCTTATTCTCAAGTAGGTGTAGATTTTGTGATACCAGAGATCACCGGGATCAACGAGTTGGCACACATATTCAGACACTGGTACCTCGAATGTGGGTACAAGAAGATGCTCTACCAAGAATTCATGTTTTAGGACATTGCGAGGGATATCCAGTAAGGATCCAATTGTTGCCATGGCCTTAGCTACTTTGTTGTTAGCCCTCGGTATTTTCTCAAAGGTGATATCAATGAACGATTCTTTGAGGCTCTCTACTAACCTCTTGTATGGTGTCAGCTTATCATCCTTAGTTTGGTACTCACCGTTGACTTGGTTGATAATAAGTTGTGAATCACCATAGACTTTTAGTGCCATGATCCACCACTGTGCCACAATCTTGGGAGCTATTGTTAAAGCATCGTACTCTGCAATGTGTTAGTGCAAGGGAATGCCAATTTGTAGGATCTAGGAATGTAATCTCCCTTGTGGGGTGATGAAGAAAACACCGGCTCATGATTCATGTTGTGTGTATGAACCATCGAAGTAGAGTTCCCAATGATTGGCTATGTTGAGATTAAAGATGGATTTGTCTTGAAACTTTGATATGAGTGGATTCTTTGAATAGATTGGAGCCTCTACCAATTGGTCTGCAATGACTTGTCCTTTGATTACTTTTCACTCCACATATTCAATGTCATATTCTGATAGTATCATGACCCACTTAGCCATCCTTCCTGTGAGCATTGCCTTGGACAATAGGTACTTTAGGGGATCAATCTTGGTGATGAGCTTGATCTGATGAGCTAATATGTAATGTCAAAATTTTTGGGCTGCAAACACGACTGCTAGGCAAGCTTTTTCTATTGGTGTGTAGTTGAGCTCATGCCCTACCATTATTCTGTTGATGTAATAGATGGCCCTCTCTATCCCATTTTCATTGTGTTGAGCTAAAAGAGCACCAAGGGCTGTTGTTGTTGCCGAGATGTATAAAATCAGTGGTTTTCTGGTGATTGGTGGCATTAATACTATTGGCGTGAGTAAATATTCTTTGATTTTCTAAATGCTTGTTCGCACTTTTCATCCCACCTATATGCTACTCCCTTGTGGAGTAGATGTGAATATGCAACCTGTTTATCCGCCAGTTGTGCTATGAACCTCTAGATTGATTAGAGTCTGCCTTGCAAGCCTCTGAGTTGTTTCAATGTCCTTGGTGTGTCCATGTCAAGGATTGCTTCTTCTTGCAAGACCTCAATTTTGAAGAACACGCTTGACTTCCTATGTGAGAAAAGAAAAACTTTCAAAAAGATCAAGATTTTGTTGATAATAGAACTCATACAAGCCAGGGTTGTTTCTTGATGCTTTCTTGTACAAGTTATAAACCAATCCTTCTCTAACTTCAAAAATCATTTCAAGATGCTCCTCATGAGCTTTCAAACTAAGCTTCTTGAACTTGGGTTTCCAAATTTTGATCTTGTGGGAAATCATTTTAGAGAACACATGTGTGGAGTCAATTGTCTTTATCTTTGCTTAATGAATTCTTTTTACCACAAACAGTTCTTTGATTAAAGTTTCAAACTAAGTGTCTATGTCTTGATTCCTTTTCATTCCAAAAGGTCCATTATGTGAAAATCAGGGTTTCAAGAGCACAGTTCCCTAAGTTGACTTTAGTGAAAACAAATGACGATTAAACCCAAGTACTTAGAAACCTCTAAGGATAGAATCCCTAGGGTGAGCAAGAGCACTTAGATTTGTCAAAGGTATTTTTTTCCTCCAAAGGGTTTGAAATTTTGAAGTTCTTTGTGAATGTTTCTTTTCCAATGTTTTAGACCCAACCAAAGGGTTTTGATTCCAAAGGGTAAGAAGTTAGAAGTAACAGATGTGAATCTTGTACCTAAGTTAACAAAAAAATATTGTCTTTGTGAGTCAAATAACTCAACATGGTTATAGGGTGGAGTTTTATTAAGATAAGTGTCTAGTCAAGAACATTAATGATGGATTTAAAATTGTGGCTATAGGAGTTGAGAGTGATGGCATCTACAAATTTTTAGCATCTATTAATAAGAAAGCATACATTACTTCAAGTTACTCCACAAGTGAGTTATGGCATCAAATATTTGGTCACTTAAACTATCAAATTATGGTTATGCTTTCTAAGATGAATATGGTTGACGGACTACCTTGGATAAAGATAAACACAAATGTGTGTACAGGATGCATGGTTGGAAAAAAAACATAGAGAGAAGTTTGAAAGGTCTACATGGAGGGAAATTAAATCTCTTGAACTTGTCCATAGTGATTTATGTGGACCTATGAATCCCCCATGAAAGGGAGGAGCTAGGTACATCTTAAAATTTATTGATGAGTTTTCAAGGAAAGTTTGGGTTTACTTCCTTAAGAAAAAAGATGAAGTGTTTAGCAAATTTGAAATGTTTAGAGCATTTGTTGAAAATCAATGTGGGAATAAGATCAAGAGAATAAGAATAGATAATGGTGGAGAATATGTCAACAACAAGTTCAAATCCTTTTGTGAATATCATGGGATCAAGAGAGAAATGACTAACAGATATACTCCTCAACAAAATGGTGTTTCTAAGAGGAAGAATAAGACCTTAGTGGAAATGACACAGAGCAAGCTACAATCAAAGGGTCTTCCTTTGTTTCTTTGGGTTGAGGCTGTCAATATTGCACCTCATGTCTTGAATAGATCTCCTACAACTTGCTTGGAGAAAATCACTCTTGAAGAAGTATGGAGTGGAAATAAACTAGATGTTAAGTATTTTAGAGTATTTGGATGTGAAACATTTGCTCACATACCATATGAGATTAGAGAAAATAAATTTGATAAAAGGAGTGTTAAGTGCATCTTTGTGGGCTATGATGATCAAAGGGAAAGATACAAGTTGTATGATCCTAGTGTGGAGGATGTGTTCATAAGTAGGGATGTCAAATTTAATGAAGGGTTTAAGGATATGCTACAATCCTCTCCTATTCCACAAGTGGACATAGATAATGGTGAATCCTCTAAATCCTTTGAAACCAATGAAATTTATAAGCCAACTTCTAGTGTAGCTAAAGAATGTAGTCCTCCTCCTAAGACCAAGAGTCTTCAAAAAATTTATCAAAAGACTCAACAAATTAATTATGCTCTAATGACCACCATAATGAAGACGAATGATCCTCAAACATATGGTGAGGCTAAGGGAAAACATGAATGGGAACAAGCCACGCAAAATGAATATGACTCTTTGATCAAGAATAAAACATGGGAATTGGTGGACTTGCCCAAGGGCAAGAATATGGTAAACAATAAGTGGGTGTACAGGAGTAAGTTCAAGTTAGATGGGAGAATTGAAAAATACAAGGTGAGACTAGTGGCCAAAGGGTATTCACAAAAAGATGGAATTGACTACATAGAAACTTTTGCTCCAGTAGCAATGATCACTACTATCATGACTATTATAGCATTAGCAACACATTTCAAGCGACCTTTACACCGAATGGATGTTAATAATGTATTTTTGAATGGTGAAATTGATGAAGAAATATATATGACTCAACCACAAGGATTTGAAAGTTCAAGTCAAGAACACTTAGTTTGCAAGTTAAGGAATCAATATATGACTTGAAACAAGCTCCAATGGATTGGTATGTTAAGATTGATGAATATTTCCAAACTCAAGGCTTTCATAAATAGTCCTTATGATCCAAACTTGTATGTGAAGGAATTTGATGATGGTGGCATAATAATTGTTGTACTTTATGTTGATGATCTTATTATCATAGGACATAACATGAACCAAATCAATGACATAAAGATAAGATTACAAGATTTATTTGAGATTATATATCTTGGTTTTCTACACTACTTTCTTAGCATCCAAGTATGGTAGAAAGATGATGGAATTTACCTCTCTCAAACCAAGTATGCTTTAGACTTGTTGGAAAAATTTAGGATGGAAGATTACAAAGGTGTATCTACTCCACTTGCTCCAAGATTGAAGTTCACTAACGATATAGATGGTGAGGATGTTGACCCTATCTTATACAAGAAACTAGTTGGTAGTCTTATGTACTTGACACACACTTAACCAAATATTTCTTTTGCAGTAGGTGTGGTTTCAAGGTCTTTGATCTCTCCTAAGGTTCCACATTGGATGGTAGAAAAAGAATATTGAGATATGCACAAGGGGCTCTGAATATGGGTGTTTGTTACTCTTCTCATGAAGATCTACAACTTGTTGGGTATTCTGATTCAGATTGGGCAGGTTGTGGAGATGATAAAAAATAAACCATAGGTTATGTTCTATGTTTGGGTTCTAGTCCCATTTCATGGTGTAGTAAGAAGAAATCTACTATTTGTTTTTGAACTACAAAATCTGAATATATTGTAGCAAATGAAGCAGCTAAATAAATAACCTAGTTGTGGGCTACTCTTTTAATACTCAAACATAAAACAAGGCCTTCTCTACTTCATTGTGATAATCAAAGTGTCATTATATTGTCCAAGAATCTAGTGTTTCATGCTCGAACAAAACATATAGAAGTCTATCACCATTATATTAGGCATCTTATTCAACAACAAGTGATTCATCTTGAGTATTGCAAATCAGAGGATTAGATAGTTGATCTATTTACCAAGGCTTTATGTGAAACTAAGTTTTCATAACTTAGAAGTCTTTTAGGTTTGCAAGAAGTCACATGCATATTTGATGGTTATCATTATGGGGGATTAGTGTGAATGTCTACCATTGTATTAGTGAATAAATGATTGTAAATGGTTACCTAACAAGGCTTTAGGCCAGGACCCATCTTTTCTAGATTATGAAGGTTTATTTAATATCATTAGTATAGTTAATTTATGGGGGGTGTTAGAATAAATTAAATCTATCATATAGGGCCTACAACTATGTAAGCCACTTGCTTATCTAACCAAGTGATCATCTTCTCTGATCGAGCAACCTTCTTTCAATTAATGTCTGAGCTAAATAATTGACTGAGTATCTATAGAATTTAATATTTATTTTCATATAAATTGAATATGAATGCAAAGAGCTTGGCACTTAGTTTTGCAACCACTCTTCTATTACATTTTTTGGCTCTTCTCTATTTCTTTTCTTGTGTTATATTTTGAATTTTCACCTTTACTTATCAGTCTCTAACCTTCTTCATAATTTTCTTTCAATCTAGATTTTATTATCTTCTAAATCGGGTGCCCCCTTCTCCTCATTGTGCTCCTCACTAATAGGTTTATCTTTGTATTTTTATTTTTATTTTTTTATTATTTTTTTAAGAAACCATTCTTCTTAAATGAAACAACCCTTTCATTTCCTTTTCCCACCCTATTAATCCTCTGCAACCCCTTTGTTCCAACTATCCTTCGTGTTACTATGCAATCCCTATATCACATGCTTTCAATCTGACAAATTACTTTTATTTTACTTATAAGTGTCAATAAGTGAAAAGGAATAAAACACTTCTTAATGAAACATTGTATCAAAGATCAAGCTAATAATCTACTGAAAACGTCTCATTATCTCCTATCTTCAAAGATTTATTAAGCTATTGTGCTCTCAAATCTAAATAACACTATAACTGTTAAAATGACAATCTAAAGAATGGAATGATGTTGATGCAATGATGTGAAGCTATATAATAATGCTAGATGATAAAAGAAACTAATATAGCATGGATTGAAATGAAAACCGATAAATGAAGCTACAGGAGGCAGCCATGATTATGAAATCTCAAATTCTAGATGCTTGAATTGCTTGATGCTTGATGCTTGATGATTTCCTATAGAGTAAGATTGCATAAACTTGATAATCTAGATTTGAATCTTTTTCATGGTTGAATGAAGCTTTATTTATAGATTTGTTGGCTGTAGAAATGCACAGGGATGGCAAAGAGAGGCTTGGATTCAATCTAGAGGATTGAATGGTGAGAGATGGAGGAGACTGAGAAGATTTTGGAGATTATCTCTACCCATGAAAACACTAGGCAAGAGAAGAGGAAGGATTGATGAAAGCGGATTGAGAGATAAATTTGCAATTTGTCTCCAAAACTTTCCGCGAAGTTTGAAAGCATTAATTTTGACGTATTTTGACATAAATTAGACATAGGATATCTAATTTGATTTTGAGGAAATATAGGAATTGATTTATTGCCTTTATTTAAATATTTTTATTTATTTAAATTAGCAAAAGAGGGATAAATAATTTAATAGAAAAAACTATGGAATTTGTTTATTAAATTAAAATAGAAGAATATGATAATTAATCAATAAAGTGTTGGACCTTTATTTAATTTATTTAAGATTTGATGTGATAGAATAAAATAGGGAAATGATAATTAAATCAAACAAAGTATTTAATTTTGTTTATTTAATTAAGATGAGATAATAGAAGAATTAGAAGAATCTAAATGTGAATGTGAACGTGAACTATATAAATAAATATTTATATTTATTCAATAGTAGAGGAATTTAGGATAATTAATCAAATAATTCATATTTAATTAATCGGATTCTCCAGACCAATTTTAGGTGTATACATTTTTTCCCTCTTTGAAGTGATGTGTTTACGCATTGCTTCAAAGAAAATTTTGCTGCTACTGTTAGTATCGATGAAGAAAATCAGTATGCCCCAAACATGCCCTAGACATGCCTCTGATATTGATTTTCAGATGATTTCCGATAATATGCCCCCTTGGGAGATAAATTAATGATTTGATGATTTTTAAGAAATTTCAAATTTTCATGATGATTTGATGAAAAAAATAATTTATCTCCCAACATTGATGAAGAGAATTTAGCCTATGGATGAATTTCAATTAATTCCATAAATAAAATTAATTAAATAAAATAAATCCCTCAAAAATCCCCTTTTCAAAAATCCATATAAGGTCAAAAACGTCATTTTCATCCTCACTTCTACTTTTTGATTTTCAACACCTAGTGATAGAGATATTTGAGCTAGTTGGAGCAAGATGCCTATCCCCTACCACACTCACCATTTTGAGCGTGTATGACGTCACTAGCGGTCGGCCACCTACGGACCTCTGGTATGTACCCATAATCCACCTCGTATTTTGTATTTTCTCGATTTTCATGCCCTTTTTTAATGCTTTTGCATTTTTGTCATAGTTTAGCACATCAATGTCACACTGTAGTGCTTTGCACTCCGGTGTAGCACTTTCGTAAAAAGTTTTAGCGGTTTGAGGAATTAGCGCTTTTGTAGGATAGTTTAGCGCTTTCAGGATTTAGCGCTTCGATGTCGGATCTTAGCGCCTAGAAAGTTCTAGTGCTTTGATGGAATAAATTGGTGCATCTATGATCTATTATAGTGCTTTGATTAAAGTGGTGCTTCGATGGACTGTTTTAGCACATCGAAGTGCTAAAATAACACTTTGAGTAAAGTAGTGCTTTGGATGCCTATTTTAGCACATCAAAGTGCTGAAATATCGCTTCTAGTTTTGTAGCGCTTTGGATGCCTATTTTAGCGCATCTAAATGATGAAGTAGCGCTTTTGATTTTTAGCGCTTTGGATGCCTATTTTAGCTCATCCATGTTAGATTTACAAATTTTGTCACAATTAACTTTGATTTCGTCAATTTCGATCATGTCCATTCCTCGGTTTGGTATGATTTGATTATACAAATTCCCTAATGACTAATTCTGATGATTAATAAGACTTACTCTCATGATAGGCGAGAAATAATCCTATTTGTGATGATCCTCATGATAGGTGAGGAATGATTTTATATCTGATAAACCTCATGATAGGTGAGATTAGATAATGTTTGTGATGAACCTCATGATAGTTGAGGTTTGTTCATGAATTTGATCAAAAATTCATACCAAAGTTTGATTAGATCTGATAGTAGAATGACTTTTGATTTTTGACATAGTGCACTGATTTTAAACTTTCCATGGTGATAGGAGGATCTAGGTAATCTCCAAATGTGAGAGAAGTTTTTGTGGACCACATATTTGATTCCTCATCTGACTCTTGATGAGATTCAGATCATAGGTCAATGTGGTATGTCTAGTCTCCTTGATATGCCCCAGATTAGGATTAATCGGGGTCTCCTTACTGCTTTGGCTGAGTGGTGGCACACTTACCATAAGACCTTCCATCTACCCACCGGCGAGATGAAAGTCACACCCGAGAATGTGTGGCGGATATTGTGGATACCATTTATGGGAGAGATTGTTGTCTATGATTCACATAAGGTTGGTGGGAGAGATGCACTCTGTAGAGTTTTCCAGGATCAACATATTGCAGGACCGAGTGTCCAATGGCAGGTGATGGCTGATGCTTATGCTCCATTACCAGTAGTGTTAGTTGGATTCATTGGAGGTTTCCTTTGTCCTGATCATAGGTCGAAGGGATTCTCTGTGGGTTGGGGTCGTATTTTGGAGAGCATGGTTATGCATGGGACTAGATATGCATGGGGGATGTGTATGTTAGCCCACCTCTATCACGATTTACATTCAGTGGTGTACTTGGGAGCACGCAGCCTATTAGCAGGGATGACTCTTTTACAGGTGTGGGCATGGGAGCATTTTTTCATAGCACGACCATTTCCAGTTCTTGACAGACCCTATGTTTTTCGATACAGAGGTAGACTTACCTAGGCTCGAATGGGTAAGTTAGAGCATTGGAGATGGGTTTTGGATGACATGGAGAGTGTTATCTAGCGGCCTTATCTGGACTATGAGAAATGGGATGAGGATGATATAGTGCTGGGGTACTTATGTGAATCCATGTACTTGATCGGTAGGACTCCTTTGGTCCTTGAGATATTTTTGTTGCGACGAGTTTATAGGTAGTATGGTATTGTACAGTGCATGCCTCAGGGGTTTCTCATTATGCCCGGCACCAGAGTGATGTAGAAGATTGGGGGCCATGCTTTTCTTATGAGACATTAGTAGTGGGATACCAGAATCTGTAGCCATCAGCTTGGTATATGCGTAGAGATATTGTAGAGGCAATGGTTACAGGAGAGTATGCAACATTTTTGGCCTTTCATCCTCATCCTCGGATTACCATTCCCAATGAGCCAACACCTTTACCTATGGAGGAGGATGTTGCTGAGGGTGAGGAGGATAGTGGGGATGATACTTAGTCCAGCAGTAGTACTGAGAGCATCAGTGATGATAGCAACAGTGATGATGAGGATGGTGGTGGTGGAGGTGGCAGAGGGGTTGGGCTAGTTAGTGTTGGTCCATCATTGAGCAAGCCTCACAAGAGGCGAGCAGTGCTAGTGCCTTCAGTTGACCATCAAAGACAGATTGCCAATTTGCAGACACAGGTACAAACTCTGCAGGGACAGTTGGTGCAGGCATAGGGTTTGCTTGTACAAACACAGACTCGGATGCAAAGTCAAGCATAGGCTCATGCATAGGCATTGGCATAGGTACAGGGATAGTTGGCAACTGTTCAGACTTAGGTTGATACTTTGACAACTGAGAGGGATAGTGCTAGACAGATTGCTGAGAGGGCACATGAGACTGCTGAGACACTACAGAGAGTAGCTGATGGTACCTCTGTTGTCGACTATATGAGGGAGGTTCTGCAGGTTGGCCGATATCATGATGCAGTGCCTTCTGACTGTAGAGTTAGCTATGCCCCATCAAGATCCGGTCAAACACATACCCGGATAGTCAGTGAGGGTGTGACACAGCCTCCACGGAGAGATCCCAGGGATCCTGGTTCTTCCGGGGGTGGTGGTGGTACTAGTCCTGTTATGCCTGCTCATTTTGGTAGCAACAGATCATAGATGCCATTTGTGATTTTAAGACTTTTTTTTTGAGATATGATGTATCTTTTCTTATTTCAGAGTTCATTGTATACTTGACATTGATGATATATATTATATGCAGTTGATTTCTATTGATTTATGATGGTTTATTATTCTATGATGGATGAATTTTTTATGTGATGATTCTATGATGAATGCTTTTATTTTATGTGATGATAAAAACGATGATGTTGTATGAATATATGATGTATGGATGCTATAAATGATGACCTATGATGTATTTTATGTGGAAAATAATGATATGACTTGTATTTATTTTTATGTGATGAAATGTATGGATGGATGGTAAATGCTTTTTATTTTAAATGTGATGATGATAAAAATAAATAAAAAATGATGATTTGTAATGGACGATAATGGATGGATGATGTAAATTTGATCAAATGTATATGATATTAATGTAATGAATGATATGGTGGAATGAACATGATGTATTTATTTATGATATGATGTGGAAAATATGGTATGATAAATGCATAACTATTTGATGTTAAATGCATGAATGATGAGATGAAGTTCTTATATATGTTTTTGATTATTTTTGGTTTAATGTCATGTATACTCAGTCATATTTGTAGAAAAGATAATCATTAATTGGAATCCTTTATGTAACAATCACTCTGCATATGTAGAATTTATTATGAATGCAATCTAATTTTATCATGTGACTATATGCAAAACATTGTCATTTTAACAGTACTTTTGTGCTTGGTATCATCATAGAGCTTTTTAGGATGTTGAAAGTGAGTACAAGCGTAAATGGTATATGTTAGACCAATGATGACCTAAGTACTACTGTCATGATTTTTGATATTGCAAGTGAACACAAGAATCTAGGTATAATTGAACTGAGATGACCTAAGCATTCATTGCGTAAATAGGCAAAAATTAATCATTTTAATGTGTGAATTTTGAATGTTATCGGTGATACATTTGCATAGCACATCCCCCGACAATTAACACATTTATATGATTAACATACAAATAGCAGTCAAATAAAACATCATTCTTCTTCCTTGTTTCTCTAGTTCATTTACATCATCGAGTTACTCCAAAGAAATGATAATAAATAATAAAAAAGAAAACAATTTATCCACCTTTTACTTGAGAGTGTTTCAATCATTATTCAAATTAGATCATCCATCCTGATTTTGTAATATTTTTGTGATTTTCTAAGATATTGACCAAATACCTAACCTAATAACCTATCCTAGGGGCCTTGGGGCCTGATCAAAGATTAGCCTTTCCTACGTTACGCATGGAGAGACCACGTAGTTCGACTGACATAGACTCATGTTTTTTTGGTTTTTTGCCTTTCTAGACTGACTTTTCAACCTATTTTTGGATTTTCTTGATAGGATACAGATGTTTGATTCATTTTCGATGGTGATTGATGCTGCGTTTTGATCATTATTTTTGTGTACTTTTCATACTGTTGTTTTTCCTTTTGGCGAAGTCGATGTTTTTGTTGCCCCTAGTGATATCCAGATGTTGCCCCCAAGCTAGAGTAAGAAATGACCATGTGAAATGATTTGATAATGGTTGCAAATGATGGCAAGACTAATGATATGATATGGAATGGTAATGACTACCCGACTAATGATCCTAATATGTATCAAAATAGATGGGAAAGTTGGTTTAGAATCACATATGACGCCTGTTTTCCAGGTTTTCACCATATGTTTTGATTACAATCTTTATTTTGTATTTTCCTTTTTCTCATTTTTTTTGTTTTTGTATTTTCTATATTTTTTTTGTATATTTTTTTGTATTTTATGTTACCAAGATGCCTGTTTGCCAGGTTTTCATCAAGGAAACCATTTTCCAGAAGTTTGACCCATGCACTAGGAAATTCAAGTATAAAACTTTCTAAGATGGATACTGTTTATAGGTTCATCAAACAAATCCCCTGATCCATACATTGATCTGACATGACAAAAGGACCTAGCCAGCTAGGCTCAAATTTCCCTTTCTTTTCCCTATCATGTTGATTTCTAGGGTTCTCTTTTAGAACCAAATCACCAACCTGAAAGACTTTGGGTTTTACCCTATGATTATAACTCCTTGATATTCTCTGTTGATATACTGTGAGATGGTTGATAGCTTGTTGACAATGCTCATCCAACAATTCCAATTCTTGAAGTCTAGATACCCTATAGTCCTCATCTGAGATGATTCCTCTGAGTGATACATGGAGTGATGGAATCTCTACTTCAATGGGTAGTATGGCCTCTGATCCATATACCAAGGAATATGGTGTGGCTCCTATCGGTGTTCTGATACTAGTTCTATAGGCTGATAATGTAGGATTAAGCTGAACATGCCAATCACGTCCAACATCGTTAACCGTCTTCTTGAGTATTTTTAGAATTGTTTTGTTAGAGACCTCTGCTTGGCCATCTCCTTGAGGATAGTATGGTGTTGAGAAATGATGTTGGATATGAAACTTCTCACACAATTCTTGGACATCTTGGTTCTTGAATGGTCGTCCATTATTAGTGATAATAGATTGAGGGATGCCATACCGACAGATTATGTAATTCAAGATGAATGACGAGATATGCTTCCCCGTGATCATTGTAAGAGGCACTACTTCTATCCATTTCGTGAATTATTCTGTAGTTGCTATTATGAACTTGTGTCTATTGGATGAAGAGGGATTTATCTTTCCTACTAGATCTAGTCCCCATTGACAAAAGGGCCATGTTGATTTGAATGGATGTAACTCTTGAGTTGGTCCGTGAATCATATTACTGTGAATCTGACACTTTTGACATTTCATTACAAACTGATAAGATTCTTTCTCCATGCATGGCCAATAATATCCCAAATGGAGGAGTTTCTTCACTAGAGTTATACCACTCGAATGAGTGCCACAAATACCCTCATGAACCTCACGTAAGGTCATCTCAGATTTATTGTGTTCTAAACATCGGAGTAAGGTACCATCAAGACCTCACGATAAAGGATGTCAATTATTAAAATATGTCAAGTGGATTGGCAGATAAAATTACGTTTTTTAAACCTGGAAAGATTGGGAGGGAGGATATTGTCCTTTAGGTAAGATTATGTTTTCTCATAGATGGAGGTTTTAATAGTATCTAGATGGCATATGGTATTGGATTCCAAACTATTGTAAGAAGGACATGATACTTGTTATACCATAAACTCATAACAACCTCATTTCTTTGGCAATTGTAAGAGTGAAGAAATTGTGGCCATAGCATCAGTAGCTTTGTTCTCCGCCCTTGGAATTTGATCAAATTAGACATTGACAAAAAACTATTTTAGATCATCTATTTTTTGTTTGTAGGGCATCAAATTCTCATACTTTGTCTGATACTCATCATTTACTTGATAAATGACTAGTTGAGAGTCCGCATATACCTGTAAGTTTGTGATCTTCCATTCAATTGCTATTTTGACCCCAATTATTAATGCTTCATATTCCACCATATTATTTGTACATTGAAACATCGGTCTATATGATTTTGGGATGGTGTGTCCTTGGGGATTGATGAAAAAAATCCCTTCTCCAGATCCTCATTGTGTGTATGATCCATCAAAATATAATATCCATTGTTTCGGCATCACTGTCAGAATGTGCGCATCAAGAAACTCCATTGTCATAGGTCGATCATTTGGTAAAGGAGCCTCAACCAATTGTTTAGCAATTTCTTGACCCTTGATGGCTTTTCGCTCCACATATTGAATATCAAATTCACTTAATAACATGACCCACTTTACCAGTCTACCTATTAAGGCAGCTTTACTGAGTAAATATTTTAAGGGGTCGATCTTCGCTATTAGCCTGATTGTATGAGTCAACATATAATGTCTCAGTTGTTGAGTAGAAAATACCACTGCTAAGCAAGATTTCTCAATGAAAGTGTGGTTTATTTCATAGACATTTAATGTTCTACTGATATAGTAGATGGCGTGTTCCTTTCCTTCATAATCCTCTTGTGCTAATAATGCTCCTAAAGAGATATTTGTTGTTGCAATGTACAGTATCAGAGGCCTTCCTTCTCTAGGCGGCATGATAATAGGCAGTGACATTAGATATTGTTTTATTTGATTGAATGTTGTCTCACACCCATTAACCCATTTGAAAACAACATTTTTATTCAACAGATGATTGAGTGGATGAATTTTTTCCGCCAGCTGGGAGATAAATCTCCTGATTGATTGGAGCTTTCCCTATAGTGATCTGAGTTGACTGATATTTCTGGGAGGTGACATTTCCATTATTTCCTTGACTTTCACTGGATCTACCTCAATGCCCTTTTTTGAGACAATGTATCCCAACAGTTTCACTGATGTGACCCCAAAGACACACTTCTTGGGGTTTAGCTTGACATTGAATTTCTCTAGCTGTGTGAAGATTTTGCTCAAGATATGCAGATGTCCTTCCCTAGTACAAGATTTTTTCAGAATATCATCCACGTAATCCTCCATGAAGGTGTGCATCATATCATGAAAGATTGTTGTCATTGCTCTTTGATAGGTTGCTCCTATGTTTTTCAAACCAAATGGCATGACATTCTAGTAGAAGGTTCCCCATGGACATGTAAATATAGTCTTTTCCTAATATTTTGGAGCTATTTTAATTTGATAGTATCCAGAGAAACCGTCCATAATTGAAAACATGGCATGCCCTGTCGTTAAGTCCACAATGATGTCTATATTTGGTAATGGGAAATAATCCTTTGGGCATGCTTTATTCAGGTCCCTAAAATCTGTACATATCCTGATGCTATTTTTCGGCTTTGAGACAGGTACAATGTTTGATATCCACTCAGCGTAGTCAATAGACCTTATGAATCCGACATCTAGAAATTTATTTAACTCAGCTTTTACCATTAATGCGATATGAGGATGCATTTTTCTCAATTTTTTCTTCACAGGCTTGATTCCTGCAGGTAAAGACAAATGATGCATGAGCAGATTTGGATCCAAGCCTAGCATATCGGAATATGAATAAGAAAAGTTGATGCTTCTTTCCTTAAAGAAATTGATGAATTCTGGCCTTTCTTGATCTGTCATGGATTCTGCTAGATGTAGGATTTTTTCTTTTTCTTCAGTGTCGATGTTTAAAGACTATGTTGGTTCTACTAGAACTGATGACTGCTCATGATAATGTTCTAGAAGAGTGTCAAATCTCCCATATTTCAGTGCCTCAGAGAGGTTTTCACTGTTAGATGTGTTCTTTATTTTTTCTTTTTCAAGATCTAATGCCGCCATAAAATGGTTGTCACCATTAGATCTATTATCCCTATTTTTACTTTTGCAACTGGAAGATTTGACATCCTCCTACCAAGTTGTGTTGTTATGAGTATCACGAATATAACTCGTACCGGGTTCGTCATGACATAGGAAATTTACGATGGCATCATTGTTTGCAAATATGGGCACATTCATAGGTTTGATAGGTTCCCGGTCAATAAGTTCAGGATGGATTAAAGGCATGAAGTCATCGGATTGACTTAGGTTGATGGGGGTAAGGGTTAGGACAAAAATTATGTCATAGTTGTTATTAGGGATATCGAGATTAATTATGGTACCCTCTTCAAGATCGTCTAGTTCACTTGATGTTTGTTCTTCCCCACTTGAGTCATCGATATTTAGTGATCCTGATATGAATGGTCTAGGCCCAGAGCTTTGTCCCTCCTCATGCGTAGGTGCATATTGTTATATTACATCAATTTGGATATCAATGTAAGATATATTGGAACACTAATCCCACTCATATTAATTTGAATCCGTTTCAGAGCTATCTCTAACCTGAAGGATCCTTTCTACAACCTTCTTTGTCATCTCTTATTTTTGTTCTTCAGAGTATCCTAGTCTCATCTTCTCTTTTGAATGGAGAGTGAGGGGCTAAATAGGTTCAACTATGCCTTCCTTCCTTTTTCCGAAAAGTTCTTGTCCCTCATAACCCATTTTTCATAGGATAGCTTTCCCTTTTCCATATTTGTCTTTATTGATATTGACATTCTTGATACTGATATTTGATGTCGATGGTTCCTCATCTTTATATAACCCATCAAGGATTGCTTTGTTATCTTATTCATCCTCTATGGTACCAGCTTTTACAAACCTTTCTTCTAGAACTATGACAAGTAGTGATGTTTGATGTTTGATCATGGATGGTTGGCCATAGGTCTTTGGAGATGGCATTAACTGTGAAAGATTAAGCGATTGCTCCATATAATATTGCCCTATTCCCTTGTCTATCAACTGGACTTGCTCTTGAAAGTTGTGTGATAAAGAAGTTTGGGGATCTGGATTGTCTGTTAATTAAGTGTCAAAAAGACTTGTATCTTTTGCTTTATCCTTCTTCTCTACCCATTCGGTGGTGATATTTGGACATTTTTCCTCATTTGATGACTTTGAACTAGATGCTTCCCGATTCTGAGGCACAAAGGTATCTTGAGAGATTCTAAGTGTGTCATAATGCCTTGGATGATTATAATCGACAGATATAGTCACCTCATGTCCATTTACTTGGAACTTTAAGCATTGGTGATATGTGGAAGGTACTTCCTACATTTCATGGATCCATGGGCGTCCTAAGAGTATGTTGTAAGTTAAGTCTTTTTCCAATACTTGGCACGCTATGTGTTTCATCATTGGTCCTACTTGAATGGGTAAGACAATCAGTTCCTTTGAAGATCTCTCTTCATCATCATATGATTTTATGGTCATTTTCCTTCGGGAATCAATAGCATCATCAGAATACCCTAGTGCACGGATTAACTTTAGGGTGCAAATGTTCAAACCAGCTCCCCCATCTATTAAGAATCTTTTGACACGATGATTGTGGATCAATAATTCGATATGGAGTGCGGTGTTATGGGGATGGTTGAGTGAGACATCATCCTATTCAAAGAATGATAGACAATGCGGTGTAGTCAGATGCCCCACCATAGCTTGAAACTGGAAAACATCTATATTTTTCGGTATCGTAGATGCAACTAGTGCTTGTTCTAGAACCTCCTTATGTGATGGAGATAGTTTGAGGAGTTATAGTATTGATATTTGCACTGGAATTTTTTGAAGCTGATCGACAATTTTATAATGAGATGGAGGGGGATATGCCTTTTTAGACCCAACTCCCTTTAAGACTACCTTGGACTACCCCCTTGTCATTACATTTGCTGGTTGAGAGTCCTGTCGTTCTTTGATTTTTAAAACGTTTATTTGATTTTCAAAGACTCGTATGCTTGGGAGAAAATCCAAAGGGGTAGTGTCATTGGTTTCGTGCCCTTTCATGTTATGACCAATGGTATTATCACTCTCTACTTTGGTAAGACAAAGGATCTTTTTATCGTAGACATGATTGATATTTTTACCTTTGTTGTTTGTAGAAGATGATGCTCCTTTGTCATAGTTTTATAAAGGGTCCTTGAAGGCTAAATGATCATTATTGTTTTGGGGTCCCTCTATATATAACTTGTTATTGTCGATCAGATCTTGAACTGCGTGTTTTAACTCCATGCAATCATTAGTTTTGTGGCCTTTATTATTGTGGAAGTTGCAATAATCTGCATCATTCCACCATGGTGGTTTCACCTTTGGATCCTAGAATCTTGCTTCCTCCATAGTGATAAGACCACTGGTGACTAGTTCTTTCATCGTTGATTCCAATGTTTGGCCTAAAGGTGTGAACCTACACCAGTTTGATGACTTTTGGTATGGTTACGGTTTTGTGATTTCGTTGTTTTGAATGACATTCGACTTGATGATTTGATCGTTGTTTTGATTTTTTTTTGAAGTAGATGTTGTTAAGTTAAAAACCAGTTTGGCATTTTGTAAATCACTTGTTGTTTCATTTGCAGTCGTATTTCGGTTCTTTTGCCAAAATTTTGGTTTATCACTATTGGGGTATTTATTTGAGGAATTTGTGTTATTTGATTTGTCATTGAAATGTTTAATAACCCCTCTTTTGACTAGCGCTTCTTCAATCTTAAAGCCATTTTCTATCACCTTTTCAAACATAGGAGGACATTGTAATTCAAGTCTGTAACTCATCTCCTTCATTAAATTGTCAATGAACAATTCCATTTTCTCTTCCTCAGGAATGGAACGAGGATATCTAGCGAATAGTCATTGCCATCTTTGCAAAAAGGACAAGAATGTCTCCCGTTTGTTTTGTTTCAGGTTATACAGATCCTTTATCGTGACATCGTGTTGGATGTTAAGAGAATACTAGGAGATGAACCTGTTGACAAGTTCCTCAAAAGTCCTTATTCCTGGTTGTAATTTTGAAAACCATTCCATACATGAACCTCCCAAGCTTCATGAGAATAATATCATCAGGTAAGTTTTCTCTTGAGAAAAATCTAGGGTCATGGTTTTGAATTCGCGGATATGATCGATCGGATTTGTTCTTCCATTGTATTTGTCATACTTGGGGAATTCACAGTGCCGAGGAAAAGGTATCATATTGACTGTTGAGTCGAAAGGATAAGGACAAATGTCCTGTACTACATACCTCTTGGTGTTCCCTTTTGTCATGTCTTGTATTTGTTGTTGTAAAATTTGCATTTGGGATGTTAAGGCAACAACCGGATCTATACCTTGTGTGGATTGTGGTATTTCAGTTTCACTTGTTCCAAGTGCTTCTCTTAGGTGATTTACGTCAAAGTCTTTGGGAAGCTTAGCACCTGATTCAACCAACATTAAGAGGTATTTCTCCATGTCTTGTTCTAAAATCTTTTCCATGAATTTATGGAATTTTGGATCCTGTTGGACTATTTGTATGTCCTCTGGAGTTATTTCATTTTTGTCACTTTGATGTAGACTATTCCAGGGATTTTCTTCTATCATTGTATTTGAGGTTTCAAGTTCATTTTCTAAGAGCCTTTGTTTTTGTAACTTGGTGAAGATTGGCATACAATTTTTTGTTCTTTCTTCCAAAGTTTTATCTTCTATGTTGGAAAATGTCAAGTGAATTTTTAACAAAGTCGAATAAGATGATATATCTTATTGATAAGACTAGGTTAAAAATTTGATTACTATGCCTTGTTTCGCGATAATAAGATGATAATATCCTGATGATGAAACTTTAGCATAATAATCGAGATTGTGTTTTGATTTGACACTTTATGATTTGCAAGATCTGCATTTCAGTTGAAAAGACTGGAAACTTGTATGAACCTATCTAATTTTGGTTTGTAGAAAGTGATTCTAATAAAAAGATACTTCTGTTTTGATAAAAATCTGTGTGTAAATGACAGAAAAATTGACTGATATGATTTGGAACTCTCTATTTTGAAAGTGCTAAAACAGAGTTCAGGGGTGCTAAAACAGGTAATAGAAGTGCTAGAACAGAGTTCAAAAGCGCTGAAACTGATGATGGAACCGCTATCTGAATGGATGTGCTAAAACAATGCCCGAAAGCACTGAAACAGATGATGAAAGCACTATTGGATGGAAGTGCTAAAATAGTGACCGTAAGTGCTAAAATAGTGTTTGGAAGCGCTATTTTATGAAAGTGCTAAAATAGAGTCCCGAAGCACTGAAACAGATTTCCAAAGCGCTAAAACAGAGGGTTGATGTTCAAGACTCTTTATTGCAAAAGTTTACTTGGCCTTGTGGTGTATTCTATCATCGATTGTGGGATGTAGGACTGACGTATGCATTGACTATGATTGTGATATTGTGTGAGGGCTCTCCTTTGGAAGAAAGCTCATGAATAAAGAGGTTCTACAGCGTAATCAAGAGTATGACCTCTAGCAAAGTTGTGATACCTATGAATGAAGGTCCTGTATTGTAACAAGATCTTTCGAATTTGATATAAGAAATGCCTTTTCCTCAAAAGATTTGATAACCAAGTGGCCTCTTGGGTTTGTTGACTTTGATGTTTTTCATGACAAACTTGGTTGATTTTCACTCTTGAATCATTATTTTTTTTCTAACCTAATTTGACTTGCAATTTTTTGGATGATCTTTTATCTGATTTTTAATGATTTTGTGAAAACACAAGCAGCAAATTGTAGAATAATTGTTTTAATCTAAACAGATAGTGTATATTCAAGAACCACGAATGGTCCTTATTGATTTTCACACGTTTGTTTTGACAAAAGTACATAATTTAGACAGACTCACTCTTAAGGTCAAATAGGTCATTGTTATACTCAATAGCCCACATCTTAAAATTGTGTTGACGCACACAGCCGTGTCACCCTCTAGAGGGCGCCTGTGTTTTTGTCATTTCCAGGTGCGTACTCAAAGTTGGATTTCTCGTCCTCTGAGCAAATAGTCCTTGGAAATTATATGGTGAGTGTCTTGGGGATAGATTATTCCCTCCCCTTACACCATGAGTATACAATATCTTGTTACTGACTCGACTAGACACTACACTATGGTTCATAGATAGGGCTTCCGTGCAGTGTGCCAATTGATAAACACTCTTAGGAGACCTCCCAATCTTTAGAACAAAAATTTTGGGGATGGTTATCTTGCTCACTATTGTCAAGTTGGACTTTCATCAACAACTTGCATTTTGATTAGAGTGGGTTGGAATCCTTGGCTTTAGGCGTTCCCAATTAGGTCGTTCCCATAGGGTGAGTAATATTTCCTACTATATCAAAATGAAATTCTAGCCGCGGTCGCGTCGAATCCAGATCAAAATTATAGAAGCACTGAAACAGTCTATGAAAGTGTTATAGTTTTTACCTGATGCGCTAAAATCGAAAGCACTGAAACAGAGTACTGAAGCGCTAAAGTATTTCATGGAAGCACTAAATCATCTTTTCTGGAGATGGGTAACTTATGCGACGAAACAGTTCATGAAAGCGCTATAGTGAAAAGCGCTAAAAATTTTAACGAATGCGCTATAGTATCACGGAAGCATCGAAACAGAGCACAGAAGCACCATATTTTTCCATAAATGCGCTATAGTTTTTGATGAAAGCACTATAGTTTTTTACGGAAGCTCTGAAACAGAACATGTTGGGAACCAGTGTGACACTTTTTAGAAAAACTAATAAAAATATGGGGTTAAGGCCCCATAGTGGGTGCCAAATTGTAAGTGTGAATAAGTTAAAAGGAATAAAATACTTCTTAATGAAACATTGTATCAAAGATCAAGCTAATAATCTACTGAAAGCGTTTCATTGTCTCCTATCTTCAAAGATTTATTAAGATATTGTGCTCTCAGATTTAAATAACACTATAACTGTTAAAATGACAATCTAAAGAATGGAATGATGTTGATGCAATGATGTGAAGATATATAATAATTGTAGATGATAAAAGAAACTAATATAGCATGGATTGACATGAAAATCGATAAATGAAGCTATAGGAGGAAGTCATGATTATGAAATGTCAAATGCTAGATGCTTGAATTGCTTGAGGCTTGATGATTGATGCTTGATACATGATGATTTCTTGCAGAGTAAGATTGCATAAACTTGATAATCTGGATCTAGATCTTTTTCTTGGTTGAATGAAGCTTTATTTATAGATTTCCTAGTTGTAGAAATGCATAGGGATGGCAAAGAGAGGCTTGGATTCAATCTGGAGGATTGAATGGTGAGAGATGGAAGAGATTGAGAAGATTTTGGAGATTGTATCTACCCATGAAAACACCAGGCAAGAGAAGAGGAAGGATTGATGGAAGAGGATTGAGAGATAAATTTGCAATTTGTCTCCAATTTGTCTCCAAAACTTCCTGTGAAGTTTGAAAGCATTAAATTTGACATATTTTGACATAAATTAGACATAAGATATCTAATTTGATTTTGAGGAAATATAGGAATTGATTTATTGCCTTTATTTAAATATTTTTATTTATTTAAATTAGGAAAAGAGGGATAAATAATTTAATAGAAAAATATGGAATTTGTTTATTAAATTAAAATAGAAGAATATGATAATTAATCAATAAAGTGTTTGACCTTTATTTAATTAATTTAAAATTTCATGTCATAGAATAAAATTGGGAAATAATAATTAAGTCAAACAAAGTATTTAATTTTGTTTATTTAATTAACATGAGATAATAGAAGAATTAGAAGAATCTAAATGTGAATGTGAACGTGAACTATATAAATAAATATTTTTATTTATTCAATAGTAGAGGAATTTAGGATAATTAATCAAATAATTCGTATTTAATTAATCAGATTCTCTAGACCAATTTTAGGTGTATACATTACTATGTGGCACCCTTTTTCCTTATCATGCCTCTATGATCATCTCTCCCATCTCCCTTTATGTCTTTTCACATTCACCTCATTCTTCTTCATGTTGTGTTTGGTATTCCAATTACTTGCCTTGTCATTCTTAAACCTTTTCACGCTTTGGTTGCATAGAATCATTGACAGCTAAGATGGTTGTTGCTAACTTCATATCTTGCCATCTTGAAGTCATAAAACACTAAAAAATGTATTCCATAAAATCATTTTTTCTAACTTTGTTTGGTTCCAATATTGTTTTTCCCTTATTTCTAACATTTTGGTGGTGCTAGTTGCCACCATTGAAATAATTGATTTTAAATTTCCTAAATGAAAGCTTAGATTTAGAAGTCTTCTTTGATGAGCCCACTTTATTTATTGGATTGTGCAAAGTCGGGATGCTCCTACATCAAAATGGATCTTACAAAAATTTAATATATTGAATGAAATTTAATTATGTTACATGAAAAGTTTAAAAGAAAAGAAGTTAAGGAGAAATGAAGTGTAGTAAAAAACAAGCACTTTAATGTAAAATGTATACTTCATACTTCAATAGGGAAATTGAATGTTTCTTCTAAATATAATTCAATTTTGATTTAAATCATTTAATGTAAAACTTTTAAAAGAACTCAAACGTTATAATAAATAAGAGGTGTATAGTTTCAAGAGAATAATAGAGTTTAAAGCATTATATAAAAAAAATTGATTCAATATTTCAATATATATCTTCAACGTTTCTTCTAAATATAAAAAATAAATAGGTTAGATCATTTATTGTGAGATTTTCGAGGGACTTTAAAAAGTAGAATAAAGGAATACTTTGCAAATATTTGGTTATATTTATTGAAGCATAGCCTCAAGAAATTAAACAAAAAAAATTATTTCATACAACCTAAAGTAAGTTTTAAACCTCTTTGGATAATTAAATATGATGTTCGAACCTATAATGAATCTCTCGTAATGAATTTTCTCTCTACATTCACGCAATCGCAGAAAAAGTTAAATATACATAACTCATTCATTTAGATGAAAAGAATTGAAAGTAATAGTAAAAATAAATTGTTGTTTGCTACTTTAATAACCCTAAAATAATCTTCATAAAAATAAGAATTAATAAAGTTGTTGAAAGAGAAAAATAAGTTATTGTTTGTTTCTTTAGTAATCTTGAAACAATCCTTTTAAAAATAAGAATAATATATTAAAAATTAATATAAATATAAATATTATTTTATCAAACATAAAATGATTTCAATTGTTTTGAATCCCTAATGACCCATGAATCAAGTACATCATTATTAAAAATTTCTTGAATAACATGGGTTAGAATGATCTTGTCATTCTTACTCGTACAATTTATTAGTTTTGGCTAAGACTTTATATGAGAGAGCAATCTTATTTACCACAAATGTTCTCACTCTTATTAAGTTTTGTTTTCTAATATTAACAATCAATTTTATCTCTTAAATTACTTAATGTGTAGACATTATTAAAATATTTTATTCACATATAATCCTCTGACATATTTGTTGTATTTTGACAGGAGGAATGCCACTTGCCCACGGCTCCCATGACACCTGATGGAAATGAAAGCGAGAGTGATACTAACGAGCATGTGAGATGTAAGAAAAAATTCAAGATACAGAAGATATCCAGTGAGTACAACTACCTACAACGCGTTCCTTCTCATGGTAAGGAATATGATGTGGAAACCTCGTCTTTTATGTCAAACCATCTTACCAACTTTGAAATGTGTTCATTAGAATGGGTTTAGCCATTTAAAATGTGTTAATGCATTCATCTGGGCCACACTCAGATGCTTTTTACAGTCAAAAACGTTGAACTGGGCTACTTTATTTATTTCTTTGCCTTCCCCAAGAGGCAAATGATGATCATAAAATGTGATTAATTCTTTCACGTGGGTGATAAGCCTTCAGTGAAGACAGAAGTCCATAATCAGGGAAGGTATTCACTTTCTCTGGAGTTTGCTTTTGTGGCATATTTAATTCCCTCACAGAATGTCCGCTGCCCATGTTTTTACTCTTTCACTAACCTCTAGGTTTGACTAAATATCTTTTTGCATGAAACGTCTAATTAGATTCAGATAAGCATTCAATTAAATACATACAGTTGAAGTGAGAAAGTAGGTGCATGCAGGTGTATTCAGATTGCATTTTTTCTTTCTGTAAAAGATAATTTATGTATTAATATATTATATTAAAAACATAAAATTTAACTAGCTTTAAATTATTTTTAGTTTATGTATTTTATTTATAATGTATATTTTAAGTGTAGATTGTTTGTACATATATTAAAGTTCTAAGTTTCTTTATTTACTTTTCAACAAACATTTTTGTAAGATTTTAATTTGATAAAGATAATAATATAGTATTAGATGAGACATGAGAATTCTAGAAGTTTAGAAAGTGATTAAACACAGTGTATGTATGTATGTGTATGTGTGTGTATATTTATGTATATATATGTATGCATATGTGTATGTATATAAAGTAATACTAATCAAGATCATTTTATTATAATGTTTTTGAGATGAGTTATGGCATAAGATTAAAAATAGACACCTTGAAAAAGATATCTCTTAATATTTTTTACTTAAATTTATGTAAGATAAATGTATTAATTTATATATTACATCATAAATACCTCTTTCTTTCTTTGAAAAATGATGACTCAAAAACATTTAAATATAAATACTAAAAATTATAATAACAACAATATCTATTAAATATTTAAAGTTCAAAAATCATATTATTTTATAAATTTTAATAGCCTAATAAATAAAATCACCTTCATTTCAAAGCAAATATTAAGAGTTTACTAAGAAACTACTTGAACTCTTAGTTGTCATGAAGGAAACATTTATAATGATGAAAATGAAACAATTTAAATAGGGACCTACAAATCTCAAATGGCTAGATATTTATGCGATGATATTTGTATGTACTCATTCTGAAAATTTACGTTTTATGTAAATCTAGATTGCCATACCAAATGCAACCCAATTTTCACTAAACTCTCAATCGGAGTTAAGGTCCACCTCCCCCAACAAAGAACATAGCCTAAATTTGGAAGCTAATAATTTAGTCTTCATCTACTAAGGGATTGTTATACTTGAGGTCTTTTTGAATAAAGCTATTGTTGTGGTAGTAATCCATGGCACAAATTAATAGCCAAAATAATTTTGAACTAGATGTTGGCTTAACTTTTGACAATTTTATCTAGGTCTCCTCCACATAAGGGCATTTGTCGATCTATTTATCAAGATATAGCATTACAATCAATTATAAAGCATTACATATGCATACATACAAATAGATTTACAAAGATATTTATGCATTTTTTCTTATTTAAGATTGTTGAATTCGTACACACGATCCAATTGTATTCAAGACAAGTCATTAATTCTCTTTGTAGTACTTTTTAACACAACACAATCAAAGTGCATATAATGATACAAATAAATTACATCAAAATTATTAGACTATTTTAGACAAAGAATTCCACTTTAGTTAAAAAAGTGTGAGAGTCTCTTATTTCAAAATTTCTATGAGTTCACGAAAGTTTAAAGTAGTATGGAGTCAAAAAAACAATGTTCTTCAAATAAGATTTTGTAATATGGGCGAGAGGATCTTGGCGAAGACTTAAAACATTAGCGCAATCATTGGAATGAGGTAGAATACTTAATTTGAAATTTTCAATAGTTTGTTGAAGTGGCAATTTCAACATTAATGATGGTAAACCATCATTTACCATTAATAATGATAATTGTGTTTTCTCCTCTCTATCAAAAACAATAATTTATTTATCATTCGAAAAGCTAATAAAAAACTAATGAATGCTATTACAACAAAGTATAATATACAAATAATGAATTACAATATAAAAATTTAATATGTCTATCACTTCATAAAAAATAAAAAAAGATATAAAAATTTAAGTATAAATAAAAAAAGACTATACTATTAAAAAGAAACTAAATACAAAACCAAATTTATTATTCATTCTTTCAATAAAAAAAATATAAATTAATAATAACAACAAATTTTAAAATTAACCACTTTATAAATGCGAATTATTATTAATTTCATTACTACCGTATACAATATTAACTCAAAAAATCTACCATAATATTTCTAGTGAATTACTAGAAATCTTCATAGTGATACAATTGCTAGTTTTTAAAGCTAATATGTATACCCGATTTAAGGACACATCAACGCTAGGGAATATATGTGTGTTCTAAAGAATTTCATATGGAAATTTCTTTCCTTGTTTATGTAAAACACAGGGCAGACTCCGTTTAGATCGGCCTGGAGAATACTATGAACGCCGACTGTTTATACCTTCACAAGGAATATATAATTATCTATACAAGTAATTTTACTCTTCTGCTCCCCACGCTTCGTTGATTAAAGAATTTGTATTTTTCTCTCTGAGAATCTACAACGGACAAAGATTATTAGCAGCAAGCCAGAGGAATTCATTATATTCCACTGGTGTTAATTAATGAAGCGAATCCATTCGGCCTTGCTAGGAATACCTCCATTCACAACGGTGAGCAAGTAGTACCCGGACGGAGCCGCCACCGTGGTGGGTGGAGCCGTCAAACCCACTAAATACCCGGCACTTCCTTTGACGACAGGTGTGGCTGCCAACGACAGCATTCTCTGGTTCATCGACCACGTGTGTGTGGTGAAGGGAGGGGCGTAAGCGTGAAAACGAATGTTGGAGCTGGGTCGCCTGGGAAGAGAGAAGCGGAGGATGAATTTGGAGCCGTATTTGATCTCCCTTGTCGAAATGGAAGTAATGGCTGCCCTTTTGGCGTCGTAATTGGAATGGAGGTAATAAGGAATGTACGCTTCGATTCGAAGCTCAGTAGGGAATGGCACGCCAGAGAAGCGGTATCCAAAATTGGAGTTGCTTCCACCCACCAGGACCCGTCCATCTGGAAGAACATTTGCACTAGAGTGGTACATTCTCGGTATTTTTGTAGGAGCTAGGACGTGGAATCGTTCTGGCATGGCTTCCGCGGGTCTGTAGAGGAACGGGCTCAGAGCAGGCTCTCTCGCAGATTGCCAACCGGCGGTTCCTTGCTTGGCACCGTTGATTATGAGGACTTCACCCGTGGGAAGTATGAGCATGTCGTTCATCACCCTGGGCCCGGGCATGTCCTCCATTTGCCACACTGGATTTGAAGCTGTGATCTCCATTCTCCCGCAACTCTTGAGCGCCTCCACGAACGTCTTGTTAAATGCGGCTTTTTTGAAGGCTCCGTCGGGAGCTCCTCCGCAGATAAGAATCTCCACCCTTTGGAAATTGTTAGCGGAGTCGAGCGGGAGCATGACAGAGGAACCTGATGAAGGGTAATTCCGCGCACCACCGCCAGGCATGGTGGGGAAAGTTCTGAGCACCTGGTTCTTTTTGTAGTCGAGGAGGATCGAATCCTTGTTGGCGAAGATAAAGAGATTACCGTCGGAAGACAGATGTATGAATGGGTACAAGTTGTTCTCTTCGTCGACGGTATCCGTCTTTACCAGAAACGGGAGCTCGAAGGCCTTCTCGCCCGGTCGCTTCGGGACAAATTCGTAATTAAACGACCTACGCCCTCCCACGACAATGATTCGGTCATCGGGCAATATCTGATTGGAAGCATACCATCTTCTGGAGAACAGCAATGTGGAAGATTCGACCCAGTCACAGGACGAGTCTGAACATGGTGTGAAGAAACGGGTAACCCTATCGCCATTGCTCCATCCGCCAGTCCCCACCAGCGTTCCATTGCTGGTAAAGGAGCCAGAAGAACAAAATGGGTCCGTGACGACGTGCAGAGGCCTCACCTTGTTGCTGGCAATATCATATTCAATAGAGTGCGCCCAACAATCCTCGCCCGCTGCCGGTGTTTTGCTACTGCAAGGTGGGTCAGTTCTGCTGATCTGTGACGGACCCGCGAGCGTCTGGTCGAAGATGAGCACTTTATTGGTGTGCAAAAGTGTCATATGCATTGCAGAGACACCCGCGTTCTCTAATAGAAGGTCCCATCTTCCTTTGAGCAGCTGGTGTGCTCTAACGTTTAGACAACAAACTACAAAGCATAACAACATGGATTGAATGCATAGCCGCTTTGATAATATAAACCCTTCCATCACCATCCACTTGGCTTATACAATGAGCAGCAATTTCAATCGACAACTTATAAAACTTACAATCTATATGCTTCCACTCTTGTCTTCCTTAATACATATGACGGGCTTTCAAATTGGTGGTTTATGAAGGGGATCAAGCTCTCTATATATATGTAAAGCGGTCCCCGCACAAGGAATTCCACTTGCGCACGGCTCGCATTATACCAGCTGGAATGCACGGAATTGATAGTGGAAATTAACGAGCATGTGAAATATAGGAGAATTATTAAAAGGCAGTAAATATACAAGGACAAACCCTACAACGGGCTACTTTTTATGGTAAAGGAAATAATGAAGTATTCTCGTCTCACGCGTTTCTTTTCATCGGGCCAACTTCTGCAATCAGATCGACAGAATGGATTAACCATTTCTATTTTTCTAATTTGCCACGCGGAAAACTTTGGGCTGGGCCACTATAAATATTTCTTTGCCTTCCTGGACAGGGAAACTTGATCACAAAGCCTGATTCCTTTCTTCACGTGGGAGCCATGGCTTTAGCAATTTCTAATTCTATGACATATTTAATTCCATCACGGAACGTCCGTTGCCCATGTTTTTCTTCTTTTGCTAACCCCTATGTTTCCTGTGTCTATATTATTTTATATAAATTTGAGGGAAAAAGGGCCCTAATTACATTAAAAAAAAAAAAATGAGGTGACAAAGATAGAAAACAGAAGTCTAAGATTAAATTAATAAAGAAAAGTTATTGGAATTTTAAAATAAGATAGGAAACATAAAGCTAGCACGGAATAGGCGTAGTGTGAGCTGCTACAGTTAAAAGACAAGGAGAAGAATAAACAAACAGTAAAATGCATGAGATCAGTAAACCCCACGTGATTGAGAAAGCATTATGAGAGTAAGTAGCATTAAAAAAAAAAAAACTCTATTTACCATAGAGAGGACATAGATTAATGATGGCTTGAAACCCACTCAATCGATTGATAGGTCAACCAAGCCATCCCACTAAAGGGTATGATCAAATACTAGCTTCCTCCCATTGGTCAAAGGAGTGAATTTTGAATTGAAGTGTCATAAATGTATAGGAACACCATGTTTTTCCTACTTAAAATCATAGCACTTCATTGTAAGTAAGGATTATATCAGATAATAAATCTTCATTTATTATTTTTATGTTTTTTTTATAAGAGAAGGTGATCTGATTTTGTCCATCCATTGAAAGTTGTCATTGGTTTATGAGTATACAAGATGATTGAAACAATGGACATCATTGTAATTATGTTATTGCATCTATTTGAAAAATGTATTCATTATTTGGGATCATGTAATGTTACTTTATTAATCAGGGAAAACTTTAAGAAACCCCCCCGCCCTAGGCGAAGGTGTAAAATCCCGACGAATCTTGAATACTTCTCGATAAAAAATATTAATTTTATTGGCAAATTTTTTTCGTTTTTCGAGAAAAAAAATAATTTCCATTGACGAATCTTTTATAATCCTTGGAAGTCTGTGGAAATTCTTGGCGAATTGCAAATTTTTTTAATTGAATAAAATATTTTTCATTGGCGATTAAAACCATTTTTCAAACCAGAATTTTTTTTCCATTGGCGATTAAAACCTTTTTTCAAAGCAAAAAATATATTTTCATTAGCGAATTAAAAAAAATCTCAAAATAATAAAAAAATCCAGTGGCGAAATAAACAGATATGCCAACGAAAAATCATAGGGGTCATTTGATGAATGTTTGATGGACGTCTGTAGTTGCATTCCGGAAGTAAATCTCTAAAAGACTAGACTTGCGATTTGAAACCTTTGGAATAACACTAGAACCGTTAGATTTCTAGAAATCAATGGTTGAGATTTTATTACCGTACAATTGGTTATAAAGTTTTGTTTCTCAGCAATTGGGCGACCTCGATGAGATGCATAATTTTCAAAGTGTCAACTCATTTAATAAATTGTAAGGTGCCATTAAGGGATGTCTTCTCAAATGCTTTCAAACACCAACTTTAGGTTTAACGTAATCTTTTAAATCCTCTGAAATGATAGATCTTAATTAAGGAGGTTGGAGAAATGGATTTAGTAGCATATTGTCACTTCCTACCGGTAAAGTTAAGTGATATGAACATCCGAAGCAATTTCTTGGACAACTCATAGCTTTAAATAAAACAAGATTTGTAATTATTTCATATCGTTTGAACTTTGAGTGGCACTGGTGAATCGGTGATTTTAACAACTTGTCAGCTTGAGGTACAGTTGGCATGTAGTCAAATGTCAATCAAATTAAATATTTTAATTATACAGGCTGGTAGCGGCATTGGTCGCCCATAAATAGGGATAGTGATTCAGTGAATAGTGGATAGTTCCATAAGGGTTTTTATTTTCTAGGGTTAATAAGGATTCACGAAGAAGATGATACGGTATTGGGGATACTGTAAATTCTCCTGCTTACAGTTATGTAGTTACAAAGTAATCAATAAAAGATGAATTTCCTTCAAGTTTAGAATGGGTGGAATTGGAAAGAAGTTGATTTGGTTAACCTGACTTCTCAGACATGTTTTGAACCAGGATGATGAGCTCTGATGGAGGTAAGTGCTATACCAGTGCATGGAAACTGTGTGCAAAAGATGGGAGCATATTTTCTTCTCCTCTTGTATTTTAACAGCTCCCATTTCCCGAGCATGGCTGGCCAAGCAAACCCCGTGCATTTATTTTCAAAGAGACATTTGTATTACATCTTTTGTATGACTCTAGTTCTCGAAGGGGATAAGTACATTTTGTATCTCCATGGCTCCCATTTCCCCAAGATTGATTAGCACCCCCTTTCCCCAGCATGGTTAGCAAATCCACCAACAAAAGCTTGGAATCATGCATTTATTTTCATAGCCAAATTTGTATTACGTTGTCACCAGTAGAAGCTTGGAATCATGCATTTATTTTTAGAGTTACATTTGTAATAAGTTTTCAACAGTAGAAGCTTGGAAATTGGAATCAATTTGTAATCCATTGTAACGAGAAACAACTTGGAATAAATTATTAAATTTTGTCTATGTATAGTACTAAAGTGACACAATGACATATGTTATTTATACAAAACAAGATCTTGCCTAATCTACAGCTACTCGTCTGTAAAAAGATATGTAATAATGTGACATTGAAATTCAGTTGCAATAAAATAAATGGTTGTGTTGTGTTATTCTTCCTTATTCATTTACACTAAGAGTAAAGAGTTGTTTTCTGAGTTCAGAACTTTAGTGTCTATTAATATATTCAAATCAATTCTTTTCTTTTAAAAAATTAAGTAATATACTTTATGCAATATGCATTTGATAATTCATGGTTATATCGGGCCATCGGGGGAATGCAATCATTTGTTCCACCAATGTTTATGTGTTACAATGATGTGCTTACTTTTGTTGACTCTATCAGTATATCGGGGAGTGCACCTTATGAGGCTTCGCCTTCAGGCCATCAGGGAGGCTGTGATGGGGGTTCCACCGATAAAGCATTGTTAGGTTGATGCCTATGGTATTGATTTTTGTTAGGAATGGGGGAAGGATTACGAGTATGGAATTTCAAATCTGTTTATGGATTCAATGTAATTATGTAGGCTATAATATGGAACTTATCACATAAATTTCTACGATTTGCATTATGTGGGCTATAATAAGTCTTTCGCAATGTTAAGTTACCGGCCCGTTTGCCTTGATGCCAATCCTAGTGCGCAAAAGTTTAAAAAAACTTTAAAACACATGTGTCATGTTTATTTTTTAAGTTAATATCATAAATTACTCAAGTTTCAACCGTTGGATGAACATTTGATGTATGGTTGTAGTTGCATTTCATAATGAAATGCACAGAGTGATGGCCTTGCCAACTTAAACCTCTAGAATCACCATATAACCATTAGATTTAAAAATATTGAAATGGTTAAAATTAAGAATTTGCAAATTGTAGACCTAAGAAGTTTCATTCACTTTAACATTCCAATTTCGCGAAACAAAGCATTTAAAGCACTTTGTACTACTAAGTGTCAACTGTCAAGTGACTGATTTTTTTCAAGTGAGAGGGTCAGCACACGGTGAGATTTTTTCAAGTCCTTTGCAATTTACAACGTTAATTTACCATCCCCTTGGCCTTGATGCCAATCCTAGCACACAAAATTTTAAAGCAACTTTAAAACACATGTGTCATATTTATTTTCTTAAGTTAATATCATAAATAACTCAAGTTTCAACTGTTGGATGAACATTTGATGTATGGTTTTAGTTGCATTTTGTAATGAAATACACAGAGTGATGGGCTTGCCAACTTAAACCTCCAAAATCACCCTATAACCGTTAGATTTAGAAAGATTGAAATGGTTAACATTAAGAATTTGTAACTTGTAGACGTAAGACATTTCATTCACTTTAATGTTCCAATTTCGAGAAACAAAGCATTGAAAGCACTTTGTACTGCTAAGTGTCAACTGTCAAGTGATTACTGATTTTTTTTAAGTGAGAGGGTCAGCACACGTTGAGATTTTTTCAAGTCTTTTGTAGTTTGCAATGTTAATTTACCGACCCCTTGGCCTTGATGCCTATCCTAGTGCACACAAGTTTAAAAAAACTTTAAAACATGTGTTATGTATTTTTTTAAAGTTAATATCATGAATTACTCAAGTTTCAACCGTTGGATGAACATTTGATGTATGGTTGTGGTTGCATTCTGTAATGAAATGCACAATGTGATGGGCTTGCCAACTTAAACCTCCAGAATCACCCTATAACCGTTAGATTTAGAAAGATCAACGGTTAAGATTAAGAATTTTGCAACTTGTAGACCTAAGACATTTCATTCACTTTAATGTTCCAATTTCGAGAAACAAAGCATTTAAAGCACTTTTTTCTACTAAGTGTCAACTATCAAGTGATTACTTTTTTTTTTAAGTGAGAGGGTCAACACACTGTGGGATTTTTTCAAGTCCTTTGTAGTTTGCAATGTTAATTTACCAGCCCCTTGGCCTTGATGTCAATTCTAGTGCACAAAAGTTTAAAACAACTTTAAAACATGTGTCGTGTTTTTCTAAAGTTAATATCATAAAGTACTCAAGTTTCAATCATTGGATGAACATTTGATGTAGTTGTAGTTGCATTCCGTAATGAAATGCACAGAGCGATGGGCTTCCCAACTTAAACCTCCGGAACCACCCTATAACTGTTAGATTTAGAAAAATCAACGGTTAAGATTAAGAATTTGCAGCTTGTAGACCTAAGACATTTCATTCACTTTAATGTTCCAATTTCGAGAAACAAAGCATTTAAAGCACTTTGTACTGCTAAGTGTCAATTGTCTAGTGATTACTGATTTTTTTTAAGTGAGAGGGTCAACACAAGGTGAGAGTTTTCAATTCCTTTGCAATTTGCAACATTAATTTACTGGCCTCTTGGCCTTGATGCCAATCCTAGCGCACAAAAGTTTAAAGCAACTTTAAAACACATGTGTCAAATTTATTTTTTTAAGTTAATATCATAAACTACTCAAGTTTCAACTGTTGGATGAACATTTGATGTATGGTTGTAGTTGCATTATGTAATGAAATGCACAGAGCGATGGGCTTGCCAACTTAAACCTCTAGAATCACCGTATAACCGTTAGATTTAGAAAGATCAACGGTTAAGATTAAGAATTTGCAACTGGTAGACCTAAGACGTTTCATTCACTTTAATGTTCCAATTTCACGAAACAAAACATTTAAAGCACTTTGTACTGCTAAGTGCCAACTGTCAAGTGACTGATTTTTTTAAAGTGAGAGGGTTAGCAAACGGTGAGGTTTATTCAAGTCTTTTGCAATTTGCAACATTAATTTACCGGCCCCTTGGCCTTGATGCCAATCCTAGCGCATAAAAGTTTAAAGCAACTTTAAAACACATGTGTGATGTTTATTTTTTTAATTTAATATCATAAATTACTCAAGTTTCAACCGTTGGATGAAAATTTGATGTATGGTTGTAGTTGCATTCCGTAATGAAATACACAGAGTGATAGGCTTGCCAACTTAAACCTCCAGAATCACCCTATAACCATTAGATTTAGAAAGATCAATGGTTAAGATTAAGAATTTGCAACTTGTAGACCTAATAGGTTTCATTCACTTTAATGTTCCAATTTTGAGAAACAAAGCATTTAAAGCACTTTGTACTAGTAAGTGTCAACTGTCGAGTGATTACTGATTTTTTTTAAGTGAGAGGGTCAGCACACATTGAGATTCTTTCAAGTCCTTTGCAGTTTTCAATGTTAATTTACCGACCCCTTGGCCTTGAGTGCACATAAGTTTAAAATAACTTTAAAACACGTGTCATATTTTTTTTAAAGTTAATATCATAAATTACTGAATTTTCAACCGTTGGATGGACATTTGATGTATGGTTGTAGTTGCATTCCATAATGAAATGCATAGAGCGATGGGCTTGCCAACTTAAACCTCTGGAATTACCCTATAACCGTTAGATTAGAAAGATCAACGATTAAGATTAAGAATTTGCAACTTGTAGACCTAATACATTTCATTCACTTTAATATTCCAATTTTGAGAAACAAAGCATTTAAAGCACTTTGTTCTGCTAAGTGTCAATTATCAAGTGATTACTGTTTTTTTTTTAAGTGAGAGGGTCAGCACACGGTGGGATTTTTTCAAGTCCTTTACAGTTTGCAATGTTAATTTTACCAGCCCCTTGGCCTTGATGCCAATCCTAGCGCACGAAAGTTTGAAACAACTTTAAAACATGTGTCATATTTTTTTTAAAGTTAATATCATAAATTACTCAACTTTCAATTGTTGGATGAACATTTGATGTATGATTGTAGTTGCATTCCGTAATGAAATGCACAGAGCGATGGACTTTCCAACTTAGACCTCTGGAATCACCCTATAACTGTTAGATTTAGAAAGATCAACGGTTAAGATTAAGAATTTGCAACTTGTAGACCTAAGACATTTCATTCACTTTAATGTTCTAATTTTGAGAAACAAAGCATATAAAGCACTTTGTACTGCTAAGTGTCAACTATCAAGTGATTACTGATTTTTTTTAAGTGAGAGGGTCAACACAAGGTGAGATTTTTTCAAGTCCTTTACAGTTTTCAATGTTAATTTACCGATCCCTTGGCCTTGATGCCAATCCTAGCACACAAAATTTTAAAGCAACTTTAAATCACATGTGTCATGTTTATTTTTTTAATTTAATATCATAAACTACTCAAGTTTCAACTACTGGATGAACATTTGATGTATGGTTGTAGTTGCATTCCTTAATGAAATGCACAGAGCAATGGGCTTGCCAACTTAAACCTTCGGAATCAACCTATAACCATTAGATTTAGAAAGATCAACAGTTAAGAATTTGCAACTTGTAGTCTTGTAGACCTAATATGTGTCATTCACTTTAATGTTCCAATTACGAGAAAAACATCATTTAAAGCACTTTGCACTTTGAAATTGTACAGTGATTTTTAAAGTGTTCACTCTTGAGATTGCTCATTGCAGTGCACCACCCTGTTCTAGATTCCATAGTTCTACTTTCAACAACGCCATTCCAATTTTCAAGAGTCGGGACTCAGAATTTGGGTAAGTGAAAGAATTCTTGCGGCTACATTTCATCATTTGACATTTCTTAAAATCTTATTTTGTCAAAGTTTGAAGTTTGGGTTTAGAGACTTAAGAATTCATTAAATTTAAGGAGGACTAATAGGTATTAGGGAATTCAAATTTCACAACTTCACATTTGTATAAGCATGTCTACCACTAGTACCACTAGAGCAATGTTCGATAAAAAAATACATTATGCAGAATTGCTTAAAACCCCAGGTTTCACTGATGGGTACCATGATATTTATTACCCTGAAATCTATGGTAGACATACCTTAGAACTTAGATTTTCATCTCAAAATAAGGATGCAAAGAAAACACAAGTTTTAGTTAATATTGTCAGTGCACCGTGGGTAACTGGATTAGGGCGCATGATGTTACATGAAGTTTTCCCTTCCCCAGAATTTATCATGGTTTGTGCCAAAAATTATGATGATAAGAAAAGAGAAATTGTTAATAAAGATAGCCAAGTAGAATTATTATCCATTAATGCAGAAGAATTTGGAAAAGTGTTGGGGTTTACAACCAAAGAATTTGGAAACCACCACATTGACCTAAAAAAGCTTGCTAGTGATTATGAAGCAGTGGAAGAAAGGAAGAAAAATAATTTCTTAAATAAAATAGTTCAAGATAGAAACAAATTGAAATGTGATCATAAGCCTCCTTATAA
The DNA here is from genome assembly GCA_007115665.2 of Sequoiadendron giganteum. NCBI lineage: Eukaryota > Viridiplantae > Streptophyta > Pinopsida > Cupressales > Cupressaceae > Sequoiadendron > Sequoiadendron giganteum. The sequence continues at coordinate 614,630,463 of CM021106.1, forward strand.
TTTGGATATTTTTAAACCATGGGTTTAGGATACTATTTCCATGCTAGCATTTTTCCTTGGTCTGGATAGCAATTTGGAAGTGGGTACAAGCCTCCTTGAAATGGTATATAATATCCATTATGGTCTATGAGGAAGGACCTAGGTGATCCAAGAGCTCTTACAGAGTATGGAGCTAACAAAGAAGATAAATAGTTTAGCAAATTGTGGAATATAGAGCATCCCGATGAACATGGAAGCAAAGGAAGTGATGATGAATCTAATGATGATAGTGAAGAAGAAGAACAAAGCCATGCCAATTACAAACCTGATTTAAGTGAGGCTGCAAAAGAAGCATATTCTTCTGCATATACTTCAGGAGCAGGCATACTTGAAAAAATTGGTTATGAAGGTGGTCCTTTGGGGTCCAAATACTCCAAAAGACAAGGCCTTTGGATGGTAATAGATGTTGAGCATAGAAAATGAGCTGATAAATCTAGCCTTAGGATTGGAGGTGAAAAAGTAGAACAAGGGCATACAAGTCAAACTCAATTTGTTAGAGCTTCTAATCCTCATCCTCATGGTCAGATAGAATCACAACTAGGACATGCCGTTGGTGGACAACTTAGTACAAGTGGGAGTGTCATTGGTGGCGATGGTATGGTTAGTAGTACCAGTAGTGGTCAACATGTGCTACAACAAAAAATTAAACACAAGAGGAAAACAATACAAGACACCATAAAAACACCAGGTGATCAAGGCAATCAAAAGAGGCAAAGGATTTTGATAGGTCCAAGTCACACTATCAGTGGATCCACCACAAAGGAGTTATATCCAAGCACTACCCCAATTCTAGTTAGTGTGGCTGCAACATCATTAGCAACTAAAAGTACTCATATTCCTTCGTCATTCAAGCATTCCATTGTTCCTTCCTCCCTAGGTTATGATTTCATTGAAGAGTTTAAAAAGAAATCAGACTTGAATAAAAAATAAAAGAAGCAACTGATGGAGAGTGTGTCTGTTGTAACTTTAGAACTTGCAACAACCATCGTATTACCAAAATTTGACACAAATAAAGAAATCATGGAGTACACAATTGTTGTTCCCACAATTAAAAACAAACCAACAAATCAGATGGATCGATCTGAATACCAGGTAACCAATTTTCAATTGGATTTTTTTGGCCTAAAAAATACTGACAAAATTAATGTATCAAAGAAGAACAATGAATTGGTGTACACATCATTTCTAAAGAAATATAGAGAGAAGAAAAGGTTGAAAACCCAAATAGAAAAGTTATAGGCAGACCTAGCAAGTGAGAAAGAAAAGAGGAAAGCAACAGATAACAAGAGTAATGAATTAGAAAAAATAATAATAAAATATGCCTCTACATCAACAAGCAAAGAGGATAAACCAAATGAGAGAGAAGTGAATGACATCAAGCAAAGGCTAGATGAGAGCAACAAGAAATATGATGAGGAAAAATCCACTTCAGAAAAATTAAGACTAAGCATTGTGAATGGAAATACACAGTGGGAACAAAAATTGGAGAAACAGAGAAAAACAAATGAAAGAATGGAGATAGAGCTAGATGAGAGAAACAAGAACTATGATGAGGAAAAGTAAACCTCAAAAAAATTAAGTCTAAGCATTGCAAATGGAAATGCACAGTGGGAACAAAAACTGGAGAAACAGAGAAAAATAGAAGAAAGATTGCAGACAGAGCTGACGGAAGCAAAAAATGAAATTAAGTCTTCTCAAAATAAGTTATTTGCATTTTTTAGAGATGCAGTGAGGCATATGAAACAAAAGATCAGGGATGAAATAATGCAGAGGTTTGATCATTTGTGTGACATGTTTCAATTGATTGATACTATCAGACAACATTAAAAGAGGCTTGACAAATATTTAGTGGACAAGAAAAATGTGTTGGAATTAGAGGAATATGCAAATCAAGTTCTACAAATAGTCTACAAAGCTAGTGACAATGATTTGAAATCAAGAGGGATTACTAATCGGATTGAAACCTCAATGAAGTTGTCATCTATGATTGAAAAGTGTTCGAGAATGCGTGAAACAAAGGAATATTTGCATTTGGTTGTACACAAGATGAAGGTGGTGGATGAAAAGGTAAGGAACTTCACAAAGCTTGATTTTCTAGAGGCTTTTGACACAAATGAGCGATTCATTGGAAAGGATGGTTTCAGAAAGAAGATGGAAGGTGCAAGGAACATTGATTTGGACCAGTTTCCTTAGAACCTAGATGTGAACTCATTGGATTCCATCAGAACATTGATAACCTTGGATGCAAAATTGACTAAAGAATTCGAGACAGGTTCCACTTCCAATTACAATCATGAAATGTTAACAAAACTTCAAGTCAAACAACATCAGTTAGAACAAATGGAAATTCCACCACCTGAAGGGTGGAAGTTTCTAGAAAAGGTGATACAGTGACTTGATTTTTAATATTCAATCTTTGATAATATGAGTTTCCAAGTTCCAACTTAGCTCTGTGCAGACTTGTCTTTAGGCATTGGCAAGATTTTGCATTGCCAATATGTACTCCTTCATGTGAAAATCAATTAAAAAGCTCAAATTCAGACTTCAATAATGTGATGATGTTGAATTATCTGTATTATTTATTTTATCATTTGAACTATAAGGTGATGAATTGTTAGCTTATTATATTTACTTCTTGGTAGAGCTTCCAAGTTATGGATGTTGAACTGTTAGCTCATTATATTTACTTCTTGGTAGAGCTTCTAAGTTATGGATGTTGAAATGTTAGCTTCTGTTATGTTTTGACTAAAATCCCTGATCAGTGTCCACCAACTTACAGTCTTACACCTCACCCACATCCCACATACTGCAAAAATACACTACATTTGATTTTATGATTAACACAAATTGCAGAGATTTGTGTGACAAGATCCATTTTGTGGCCCACATTACTACTTGATCAATGATCATGTCCATAAATAAATCTAAACCCCCATGGTCACAACCCCTATTCTTGAAGAATTCAAATTCAATGTACTAACAAATTAAATGTACTTCCACACACTCAATTTGAATAACATAAACAACCAATTTGGAGACAACCAAATAATTTAATAACTTATAAGCATATGAATCCACAATAGTTGAACACTCGAAAGAAAATCAGTAATTATGTGTAACATTATCCATTGTATTGATCTTCAAAGTTCAAATGATATGCATTATAAAAATAGTCTATGATATGAGATGGATGGGAAAATTGGTGCAATCTATTATCTATCTTCTTACTATTTTCTACTCTAAAGTTTAAATAAAAATGATGTGATGATCCATTGATCTCCTATTCGAGTCTTGATCTCTCTTATATATGAGAGGCAACAAGCTACAAACCCCTTACAAAAATTCATGACGTTTGACAAATAAACATAACTCAAATTATAAATAAAACAATGTTGCAGGTCAATGCACCAATCCATTAATCTCCAAGCAGAAGCCTGTGACCACCTAAGATTTGTTCAAGGCTTCTACTCCATGATAGGGCACTCATCATGCTGTCAGCTAGTGTTCTTACTCTGGATTTGATTCTGACACATCTACAATTTGGCTAATAAATAGATTGACTGCAGAGAGGTGATGGATGTACTCCTGTTCAACATAGGTGTCCACGTTAGAGATTGCCTCTTTCATATCATATTCCATAGACATTTTTTTTTTGAGTTTCTTATGAGTGTTTTGTAAAACCATATCCTCATCATTTATTTCTTGCAACACAATAGTTAGAAGCCCAACAAGATCTTCCTTCCAATCATCATATTCATGCAGATTTCCAATGCCATTATAAAGTGTTGGGAGTGGGACTGAATCAAAGCAGTTGAAATCTTCCCTAAGCCTATTATGATATCCATTATATGATTCTACCAGCTTGTTATATGTCAGCAATATTTTTCCTTTCATGGCATTCTCATCTATGAGCTACTTTTTTTTCTCCATCATTCTAGGCTGCAATCGTCCATTCTCCACCAATGCAATGCATGTTTTTTTTAATACTTTCCAATATTCATTAGCACATTTCATCATTTTGTTGAATCTTTCTTTTATCATTTCAGATACAATGTTATATTTGATGGTTTTCACTTCTTTCTCCAATTCTTTGCATTTCCCTTGGGATTTCAGATGGCAATTCTTCTAGTATGCTACATCAGCCAATACATCAAGCACTCTCTTATATTTTTCAAGCCATGGGGAGTACACCTCTGATGTGGAGGAGGAAGATGTTCTTTCTCTCTGATTTTCTAGCTTCTTCTTCAGTTTGTCATTTTCCTTAATCAATTTTTTGATCTGTGCTTTGGTAAATTTTTCCACATTTATGTTCAATTTTGTTGTCTCCATAGGGTTGGTATCCACTACTCATTGAACCAAGAGATGACCAAAAACTTGGTTTGGATTACTAATTATAGCAGGTCTTTTGTCATGGGGATACAATGACCAAATAAGCAAGGTGGCTTCGTTTGGGTTGTACCTAGATCCTGAATACATTTTATCACTTGCATCTTCTATTAAGTTCATTATCTTATCCCCTCATTTTCTGAAGCTATCAAATACAATTGAAGAGCTAATATCCCACCCTGGCAGGAGCAACACTCCAACTTCTTAAAGAAATTCCCTTCCTCTTTTAGGAGTGATGGACTCCATTTCCTTTTCTACCTCCCTTTTCAATTCGTTTAGAGCGGCTACCTCATGTTTAGGAGTGATATCCTGTATATGTTGTCTGATTTTTATGACTTTATATTCATAAACAAATTATTTAAATTCAAAAGATTTAACAAAATCACAATCAGAAATAAAGTGTTGTCCAGCCCTGACCCTCACATCATAAGATAGTTCATTTGATGCCTCAAATCTTACAATATTCTTCTCTTAAGGGGGCTCGTACTGTGGGGTAAACCCATAATAGTGGTGTACAATTTTTATGAGGAAGGAAATTTGAGAAAATTCTCACGCATTGAAAATTTCATGTTTAAAAGGGTTCGTTCGAACTAGGGGGTTCGCACAAACCCAAAAGAGGGGTTCGGTCAAACCCCTAGTTCAAGCGAACCCCCTTTTGCATGGTGGGTTCACTTGAACCCTGTGATGCCAGGTTCCCTTATGGGGAATTCAAAAAAAAGGGGGGTTTGATCGAACCCCCCTTCACCCTTTTGAGCGAGCGAACCCCCCTTTTTTGCCCTTCTCCCCTTCTTCCACAAAATTTTAGCAGAATTATGCCCTTCAAAGATCGGGTTGAGGATGAAAATAGAGGATAATTCACAAACCCAACTGGAAGATGATAGTCCTTAGAACAAGCTATCCAAAAAATTAAATTTTAATATTTTTTGGTTTTATTATGTATGTGTTTTTTTAGTTTTATTAAACATAGGTTTTTCACTGAAAGTCAAGCTCTTTGTTTTGCACATGTGGAAAAATAGCAGATTATCAAAATAATTTTTTAAAAATATGTTGAGGCTGGGTATTGATGTCCTTGATCCATTAAAAAAAACAAAATTTGAATTTCGATACATACAGAAAAATTTATATTGTATACAGTCCGCCTATGTATGAATTGCAATTGGTTTGACTTCGAAACTTGATTAAGGAAAAAATATTCAATAAAAAACTATGAGACCAAATGCAAGTGCTAGATATCATAGTTACAAATCTAAATTTGAAAAAAAAAAAAAATTATCCTTTATACAATTTTTTTTATGTTGTATATGGTGAGCATCACTTTTTAAAAATGTTGTTTTATGAAAAAAACCAGTTTTCATGGGAGATGGAAAAAAAGGTGCAATCTGATTCCAAAAATTTTGAAAAAAATATTTTTAGAATCTATGGACAAAATTTGATGAGACTCTAGTTTTCATCATCTTCAAATTCCTCACGGTTTAGCTACTATAGGTGCCCAAATATGAAGATTTAGTTAAAAATAATAATTACAGTGTCCTGTTTGGCCAAAAATTGTAAACCACTATTTTGGGATCACCCTGTGCTATCACAAGAGCACTAATTTGTTTGACCTGCTCACCCTCTTCATCACCCTACTCTTCTTCACTTATTTCAGTATCTATAGAAAAACATACCTCAGGAGTAGGCTGTGAAGGTATGTAATCCAAGGGCTCTATGTCTTCATCTTGTACTCCTGAATAGGTTGCATGAGGTGCATCAAAAAAAATTGGGGGAACATCCTTTACTAGTTCATTGACATGAGCGATGAGTTTCTCAATTCTTGTTAAAGGATCTTGTATCTCACCAAATTCCTTTGAATAAGATGGGGCATTTTTTCTCTTCTGTTCCTCTGCAAGCATAATCTTGTTATAGGTGGCCATTCTTTCCTTGGTGGAAGCCTCATCATGGTTTCTTATGACATCTTCGATTGAGAGCAAATGTTCATACCCTGATAGCCCCTGCGATAATCTCACCTTGTGAATAAACCCTTTTGCATCAAATTTTTTCCTTACATCACCTACAGGTAGGTTGTACTATGCTAATTAACAATCAATTTCTCCATATCCTTCATTGGCAACCACTGTAAAGTCTCCAAAACATAAGGTGAGCTAGGCATAATTGATTTTTTGTTATGTCCTTTGAGGTGTTTGGAATCAGATTTTTCCAATTGCCTCATGATTTCTAAATAAGCAATTCGTTCAGGAACTACTTGTGGCATCAAGTGTGGAGCCTCTTCGAACCCATAAACCCTTATCACTATACAATTAGGGAAAGCATACCAGTCTCCCCAATTATGATTCACTTTATTTCTCCGGTCATTTTCCTTTGGTCTTAGAAATCTTTGTACTTCTGGGGATAGGTTATAATTGCACGGATACCCCAGCAACTTCATCAATGGTTTTACAAAAAACTCTTCAAAATAAAGGTAATAAGACCTACCAAATCAGTTGTCCCACAATGAAGTCCACATTTGTATAGGTTTAAAATCTCTATTTTCGTCTGTATCTTTTATCCTTAATTCTTCACTCTAGACCCCTCTGACTTGTCCCTCATACAATAGCAAATGCATAAGCAAAGAATAGTGTTCAAAATTAATATTATCACTATTATTTTTAATCTTTTCAAGCCCTCAATGTAGGGCATTGGACAAGTAGCTAGAATAATCAAATGGCATGGCATCCTTTCTCTATATGTTTGTAGCTCAAACCATTGGGGCAATCAACATGAGAGGCAGAACCTCTACTCCCAAAACCTGACCAACTGAATAATAGGTGTATCGGAAATACTCTTTGAACAAATCTTCATGGAAAGGAGGGTTTTCACTTCTAGAGAACCTCTTGAGTTGGTCTCCTTCATCCTTGGGCCTATGCAAAGGTAATTTCCATCTCTTATAGCTGGTATCCATGTGGCGATACTCTATCAAGAGATATTTGACCGTGAATGATAAATTTAGTGAACACTCTAACTGAAATACATTAGAAATGAGATCCCTAGAAATAATAAGCATGTCACCCCCACCATGTGACTGAATAGTTCTTTTCTTGGGGTCATATTTGATAGCAAGAGCTTTAATTAGCTCTGCATTCACAAACACATTGGTCACCACAAGTCTTCCTAGGTTCAACCTCTGTGGATTGTAGACTAGTTGAAACCTAAATTGTTTTCAGTAATGGTACATGAAGAGGTCGTACCCTCATTATGGTGTCCAAATATCCCCTAAGCCCTTATGTTTGTCCCATAGTCGATCCATGGAAGGATTCATTTGAGCACTCCTCTTGGGTCTCGGCCCCAATCTAGGGCATTGATCTATCAGGTCTTCATTTAGGAGTCTCTTAGGCTTTTTGGTTTTCTATTTTTTAGCTTTGGGTTTGTCTGTACTCTCTTCGATTATTTAAATATTAAGATTTTGATGAAAATAGCTTCTCAGCTAGGTCTGAAGTACTTACGTGAGTCTCGCCAAGTCACCTCCACACTCCATCAGTTTTTGCTGCGTCAGAACTCCAAGTTTTTGCCTTTCTGCTTCTTCCCTAAGCGAAATCTTCTAGGATTTTGTAACAACTATGTGATCAACTTGTGATATAATTCATTTCAATTCTGGTTCATAAATGCACTGCAGCAGGATGCCCCAGGATCTCACATCAATCTTTCACCAATAGCCACCCTCTCCACCGATGGACACCTATCCTTCGTTCTATCGATGGGATGCTAGATAATGTTTCCCCGATGCACCATAGCTCCCCCGATATACTTTATGGATTCGATAATTCATGGTTACTTTTGTTGACAACTTGACTCTATCGGTATATCGAGAGAGCACCTTAGGAGTAAGCCCAATAGAGTATTGTTACACTGATACTAGGTTGTGAGCTATTTTCATTGGGCCATCAGCAGGACTGTGATGGGGGTTCCCCCGATGAAGCATTGTTATGCCGATGGTATTGAATTTTGTTAGGAATGGGGGAAGGACTTAGGACTACGTCACTACCGGAATTTCAAATTTGTTTATGGATGCAATGTGAATGTAGGCAATAATATGGATCTTGTCACACAAATTTCTACAATTTGCATTGTTCATAATTTACGAATCATAAAATCAAAGTGTCATTTATTTTTGTGATTATTGATATGTTAAAGATAAGTGGGGTGGACTCGATGGAGGCTAGTTTATTTGTAAAGAAAAATTAAATTTCCTTTTAAGAGATCAAATTAAAATTTTAATATCACAATTTCATGGATGATGGATTACTATATAATTTATAAAATATTATCAACTACAGTTTGAATTTGGCATATGATTCATGAAGTGCAATATAATATAAAATATCATGGAGTGCAATATAAAATAAAATATCCTGAACTTGAAGTGCAATGATTCACAATTTATTTGAATACAATATAAAAAATCATCAACTACAGTTTAGAATATGATTCATGCAGTGCTTGAGTGCAATATAAAATAAGATATCCTGAAGTGCAATGATTCACAATTTCAATGTTCATTGAATACAATATAAAATATCATCAACTATAGTTTGGACTTTGGAACAATGGAAACCGATTCATGAAGTGTAGTAAAAATATCTAAAACCTACTAATTCTCTTCCATTTCCAAAACAGAGTTAGGGTCCTCAAGCCGATGCTCAACTTGAGATAAAGTAAAAGAGTCATCTTGATTCTGAGTCTGCTCTGCACTTTCTTCGGCCTATGTCTCAAATTCAACATTCATTGTGTGATTGTCAATTTCAATATCATTGTCATCTGTCCCAAGCCCACTACTACTGCTACTACCACTAGTACCGATGGCTCTTGGAATTGGAGAGCCTGTGTTGCACAACCCGGTCCCTCTTCTTTCACATGTGGACCTCTAGATTGTGAGTGCCCTTTCAAAAGGAATTTTTTTGACATTATATGCAGTTCCTTTCATCCTCAAGCAATTTTCCAAATTCTTGTCCAGTTTGTTTCTTAACTTTGATTTCAAAAACCCCAATGTATTGAAAACTCTCTCATCCTCCACCAACCTCAATATCATTGTTTGACATAAATCAACAATTTTAAAATATTTTGACATCGAACCACGCAATATTTCACTCTGATCTAAGCTTGTCCAAACCTTTTCTATTGATCCCAGTTCAAAGGCCTTCTCCTTGCCCATGGATTTATATTGGTCCCACATAGTTGTTGCAAAACTCCCACATTGCTTTCTAAACTTATTTTTATTTAAAATTCCTTCTATTGTCTGCTCATTATATGTTACCTTTTTCAAAAGTTGCTCGATCAAGATTTTTATTTGATCATGAAAATATTTTGGGTTATCTCGGTTTACCCAAAATTGAGGATACAAAATACCCATGGCTTCAAGTATTTCATGTCGAGGGAATCTTTCACAAATCTCTGAGGAAAGAGATTTTACAATTTCCTTCAAATTATCACTAATAGATATAATAATGACATTAAAATATTCCTCATTAACAACTAATTCTCTTCTAAAGCACCTGGCTATCTTACAATGGTACATTGGTATCTCATATCCACGTACACAGATACATAAGTTCCCACTTGCAGTAAACTGTAAATAATAATCAGGATTATTCAAATCAATAATTTTCTACCACATCAAATAATTTGCGCCTTCTTGTGTTAGATCTAGATATAGATGAATGAGGGCCAAGCATGTAAGCTTACGCAGATTGGCATATTCATAAATATACATAGTTCTATCTTGGGCTTTCTTCACAAGATTGTTCATCTCATCTAGCATGGGGAGAAGACTAGCTAAAGTCAATCTGAGTGTCTCTATATCGCTTAACCTATGTAAGAGGTTAGGAGCTTTGTCTACTGTGTTGCGATGCTTGTACATCACTCCAATCAAGGATTGATATTCTGAAAGAACTCGTTGCATTGGTCCATGCAGGGAGATCCATCTGGTATCGACATCCTTGAGAAGCTTGTTTCCAAGTGTTATTCCCTTAGAAAAATGTTGAAATTCAAGGAAACATTTGGGACTTCGACAAAATTATGCATGGATCTCACGAACTAGATTTTCAACTTTTGATACTGTAGGAAACTTGCTTACAATTTTGAATGCTAAATTCATTATGTGGGCCATGCAGTGAATGCCAAGAATGTATGGTGTACAAGTAGTTTGTAACTTTGTGCAAATACCAGTCCTTTGACCTTGCATCACTACAGGTCCATCAACTCCTACACACACCAACTTTTTGGCAATTGTCAACTCATCCATACTTGCAATTTCATTCAAAGATTTCTTTACTAGTTCAAATATATTTTGTGATGTTAAACTATCCTTCATTTTATGAACATAAAGAAGATGAGATTTGTGAACATGTTGTTCTACAATATACAAATGCATACAAACCCAAGAAGTATTGTCTATCGTACTAACTTCATCTAAAGATAATGCAATGAAATTTGACTCTTTTACTTTCTCCTTTAAATATTTGTTTTCCACTGCTGCAAGATAGTTCGCCCATTCCCATCCAGTGTTTACTAACCAATGTGAGAAGGGAAAGCTGGGAACACTCAAATAAGATAATAAATTAAAATATTCTGGGTAGTCTATCATAGGATGCCCCCTGGACAAAATATGAAAAACAATACTCATCTGAACAGTTTTTGATAGATTTGTTGTTTCCATGGCTTTTCCAAAATGAGCCTCAAGTGTACCTTCACATTTTTTAATCTTCAACATTCTATGGTTATTCTCTCCATAATCTATGGCATACTTAACATAAAGACATTCTTCCTTTGATTTCCATCGTACGACTGATTGTTCCTTTCCGTCTATGATTTGTTTTTCATAAAATTTACCGATATGCTTTTATATAGTCTCAACCTTTAGCTGCATCATCTTGTCTCTTCCACATTTCCAACTACAAATCTTACATTTGACCTTTGTTGCCCTTTCAATGTCATTTCCATTTGATACCCTCACTGGTTCAAGGAATGGGTACTTCGACAACTAACCAATTTGAAAATTCCTTGTTATTTCCCACTCACAGCCCAATTTTGATTTGCGTTTCCTTTTCTTGCTACCAACATCATCCTCATCCAAGTCAATTATCTCATTCTGGCTAACCAGGGTATCCCTTGGAACATCTTCTACGGTATTTCCATCCTCATTTGATACATTTTGATTTAACACAATGACAATTTTTCCTTGACCTTCCTGTGGTGGTGACGTATTGTCAATGCCATCTTCAATAATATTTGGTGGAAGAGTTGATGGTGTAGCTCCACCTTGATCTGATGGATTAGAAGCTTTGCCAATTCCAAAGTAAGACTATATGGTACCTCCATGTTTTGGGTGTTTTGATGGCCTCCCAGTCTCTTCATTACCCCTAGGAGTCTTACCCTTCCTGCTCGACATATTATTGATATCTCACTTCGAATAAAAGATGGAAAAAAATGTCTTACTGTTTAAGAAGGACAGAACAACAGAGAATATAGATCCCATTCCCTAGTCAAAATCATGTTTAAGACTAAAGCAAGAATGGAAAATAGATAAAGAAATCATAGTATTATAATTAATAACTAATAACAGTATGAAGAAATGATCACTCACCTTTGAGTCTACATTTTCGGGTTTCACTGACTTCTAAATCGAGAAGTAGAACCTCAGAAATGAACAAAATTTGTAAGAGCAAATAACAGTTTCAATTGTATTTATATCAATCCATATTTGGCGAATTCCGTGGGATTTTTAAATGGTATGTGAAAAATTTGGCGAATCCCACGTGCTTATAAAATGATACCTTGTAATTTTCATGGTGAAATGTGTCCTCAAATGTAATTACTTTTAAATATTATTGGTGAAATAGGTCCTTATAAGCAACTATTTATAAATTTTAACTGGCGAATGGGTCTTCACAAGCAACTATTTGAAAATTTTAATTGGCGAAATGGGTCCTCGTATAATGTTGTTTTAATAGTATTGGTGAATATGTTGGTGTTTTATTACATGCTCCACGAGGTTCCAGGCAAAAATATTAATTGGTCCATTGGAAACACATAGTTTGTTATGGTGAATTTATTGCCTAAACATGCCTCGCAAAAAACAACCACTAGCGAATGGACATGCATTGGACCGATAGTTCATGAAATCCTGGCGATTTGAACACCCTGCTGGATATGGTAATTTTGGCAATTTCGATTTTCTCGATTCCTAGAATTCACCAATTGGCGAAGATTCACCGCTAAAGTTTTCCCTGATTTTGAATGTGTGCAACAATCAACCCTTGAATTCCTTAGAAAGATGTCTTGATGACCTAGAATTCTCAAACCCTAGCTTTCTTAAGAAGAATAAGTGATATGAGTGATGAGTGAATAAGTTAGCCAAATAGATAGATGAATGAATTAAGCTGAAAATGATGGGAAAACCCCTTTTTTATAAATGTTGTATCCTAATTTCCTGAAAATAACACATCATAGGCCGACCTTAGGGTTTAAGAGACAAAATTGCCCAAGAATTTTGAATTAAATTTGATTTTTATGCCACATGGGACTAAGTCACCCAAGGTGGCGATTTAGTCCACCTATTAAATTTTGAGTGGTTTTCGAGAATTAAGATGTGATTAATGAATTTTTTGGGATTTTCCTTTGAAACACACTAAAGTAGGACCTATAAGTGCATTAAGGGGTCATTATAACATAAGAAAGGGTTGATTTGTTGATGACAAGCCTAGGAAAGTATGAGAGTTTGTTACAACTCTTTACAAAACTTTATCATAAGGCTTGGAAAGGGGTTATTTAGGGGAATTATGATGAAAGGGTCTTAGAAAAGTGAGGAAATGTGTTACAAAACTTCACAACACCTTTGCAAGACACCATATAACTAAGCAAAATTAGTCCAAAAACCACAAGAAAGGGCCCAAATGAGTGAAAAGTGTCAAGGCTACACTTTTTTGTGACACATTTAGCCCCCACTTTAGTGAGAGAATGAAATTGCTTCAAAATCACACTAAAGCAGCCAAGTGGTGTGAATGGTGAAGGATGACAAAGATGAAGGAGATAGTCAAGTCCCCAGGATTAAAGATTCTAAATCAAATTGGCATCAATGCAAAAGGAAACATTTCAAGGGTGAATGATTTACAGCAAGATGAGATACATGATCATGTAACTGAAAGAACTAGAGGAAGAACAAGAATGAAAGTAAAAATTTGGATCAAGCTTCGACTGTTTGTCTAGCTAGTTGTGGATCAGATCTAGGCTGTTTGTTGGAAAAGATGTGCACTCACTTTGGAGTGATGATACTTTTGGTTGTCTATCAGGTGAGAAGGCCCAAGAGGTGAGAAACATACACTCATGGATGGTATGCACTCACACACACACGAGTGGCTATGGGGAAAGTCGTGTTTCTTGTGGGGCTTCCCACTTAACCATACCAAAGCTATACCTCTTGATAAATTTAACAAGGCACCACAAAAGAAAATGAATTTGAAAGTAATGGTGTAAGGAATGTTTAAAGGGATATTTCTTAGTTCGTGCAATGTCTCATCTTAAGGAAAATTATGCCTAATGTCTCCAAGAGAGGAAAAGTGCAAATGGTCTCAACTTGTTTGTGATAGAGGACAAGTGCAATGTCTCATCATGGGGAACATTGTACCTAATGTTTCCAAGAGATGGAATCACAAGAAAAAGAGAACCACGTAATGAAATGTGAGTGGTGATGTATGCCCCCACTTTAAAGCAGTTGCTAACACCATTACTATGAGAACTTTCTTTAAATTAGAGGAAGAGGACATGAGAGCTTGTTCAGAAATCCCTATTCCAAGTCATATATTTCCGATAAGCTACGTCATGAAAAGGATAGTATGTCACATATAGTCAACTTAAGACAGGTTGTACACATCCCAAGCTTGCTCTTATATGTTCATGTAAGGTTAATGACTAGTCAAAAGAGACAACAACAAGTGACATATGAGGACAAGGCTACCTAACCCCTTGCCTCCACTTCGTGTAGGAAAAGGATGAGCCAAAATGATTGATGAGATGCAAGGTAGAGTTAAAATTAGTATCAATTAGAGGAATGAGGTGTCCCCACATAAGGGAGGGCTTCAAACTCCTTAAGATTTTGAATTTTACTACTCAAGGCCTTACATTCATTGGTAGGATGACCATGGACTTGGTGGTAGGCACAAAAGGAATGTGTTTTGTAAAATTTCTTTTGAGTTCTTGGAGGAAGGGAGATCAAGTGATCTTGGAGGAGTATCAACAAGATACCCTCGTGATCAAAGGGAGAAGGTGGTTTGTTATCTAGTGACAAAGAAGTGTATTGCTTAGTACAAGATGTCATACTTAAACAAGGTGCTATAGATTGTGATATTTTGTATGCTCCTTTAGACGAGTGTGTAAAATCTAAACCAGTAGTTTTTTGCGATATGATATTGGAATTAAGAAAATGTTTCTTTGTTTGTTGCGATTGTTGCGAAGGAACACTTTTGATACCACTAGTGTCCATCAGTTCAAGATGCACTAGTGTTGATGGTGGTTTAGAGGAATGTTTTGGGATAGTGTTGATGTTGTATGAAGGCTTGATGATTTCAATAAAATGACAATAACCAAGACCATGATTAGTTATATGTGTGTTAGGCTCAATAGGGTTGTGGATACATTGTTCGTTAGCACCAAATCCTTTTCCACTATAGCCAAGTTGTTTCATGAGATAATAACCTTTTCCATAAAGCTTTTTCAGCACTTTTGGATCGGGTGTTTGTTTGTTGTTGGCTTCTATGTCTAAACTAGTTCAGATGGATTCTTTCAAAGGATCAGCTCATTCTTGTGGTGACAAGATTGTGGTTCCCTTTTTAGAGTCACTATTTGTGATCTTGTATTCTTCTAGTAAAGGAGGTGTGAAGTCTAAGGAACCCCAATCATTGGCTAAGGGCATTTGGTGTACGGGTTTCACTTGTTTTTTTGGTGTTGACGTGTTGAAGGGTTTGGATTTTTTGTGCTCAAGTTGTAAGACACTAAACAACTCAGGATCAATGTCAAGTGTGTACACTTTTTTGTTGTAGATGTAATTCATCTTATGATGAAGAGTGGGAGGCACCCCATTCATTGCATGAATCCATGACCTACCTAAAATAAGACTATATGAAACATCATGTGGCATAACATGGATCAATGTGTCTAATATGGCCATTCCAACTATAAGAGGAAAAGTGATCATACCAAGCAGCTTTTGTCCTACACTATCAAATCCACTAATAGATAAAGAGGTAGGTTGAATGTTTGATTTATTGATATGGATCCTATCTAAGAGATTCACACTACGGGTATGTGCAAGATCATGATGGGCCAAAAAGTGGCAATATGTAAGTGATATGATGGCCTGTGGCTCATGACTTTTTTTTCACCCAAATTTGATGAAATGAAAATGGTTTTTAAAGGATATTCTCAGCTTTCCACCAATATAAATTATGCTTTCTTTGAATTTAATAAATAATTATTATTCATTTTTTATTTGAATTACGACTAAAGTCCTGATTGATAGGTTGATTGAAAACATCTATATCTTTCAAACAGTATCATATTTTTTGAATCTAAAATATGTGTCATATTCTATACTTCGCATACTATAGGATTTAAAAAAAAAAATGAATTTCATGAATTTTTGACCAAGTTAAGGTGGTCAGACATACGAGTTTTTATATTTTTTAAAAGTTGTAATAAAAAAATCTTAATTAATTATTTACTTGGAAAAAAATTACAAAAAAATATGCATCAGATCAGGACATGATTCCTCTACTTATATATAAAATATTGTAAAAAAATATTATCATTTTATTGTGGTTAGGGTGGTCAGACAGACACCTACTTCTTATTTTTTCCCTGAAATTTAAGTACTATTGCATTGAAATTTCAAATTTTCATCAAATATATTTTTATTATTTTTAAATAAACCTAGCATTTTAGAAACTACATTCAATTTTCTACAAATGATATTCTTACATATTTTTGAAATAATATAGATAACTTATTCAATTTTTTACGTCAACTTGCCTAACTCTGATTTTTTGAATTTTTATTGCCAATTAAGGACCCGTTTTTTCCATGATGATCCTGCACATACCCCTACACATGCTAACAACATAGCCATTGTAAATAAGGGTTCACTTGATCCCTATGTGTTTGTATTGTGATATGATTATGAAAGCTTCGGTTTGTTTTTGCACCTCCAAATGAGGGAGCTCACTTTGGTGGAGAATAGTGTCAACATTCAAGCCTTGAACCATAGCTGCTATGTGATTTGGTTGCGTAGTAGAAGGGATAGGAATTTTTTGTAAGTTTTTTTGCATCATGTTATGATAGTGAGGGGAGGCTTGAATAAGATCCCATAGTGACATCTTAGGAGGAGTCTTCTTAAGTTGGTTGACAAGATCGTACTCCCTAATGTATGAATTTAAGTGAGGGGCGACAGTATGGGACTGGATAAAAGTAAAGGTGTTAAGGTTGGTTGGGGTGGGTGGGGATTTTTTCTTGTGTAATGTGTGTGAGAAATGGTATTATATAACTCGGCTGTTGCGACACATTATTCTTAGGTGAGTAAAGGATGAGTTCAATTTGAGGTTTATTTTAAGGTGGATAAATGATGAGTTGAGCTTGAATAATATTAACATCCCCTTGGGAAGAGAGTCTAACATAGGCTCTGCATCTTCTTGTAAGGGCATAATATTATTATTTTCAATGTTATCCTTATCTTGCATCATGATATCCTCCCTAGGAGGAGAGATTTTAGGAGAACTAGAAGTCACATGTTCTTGACATTCAAGGATTGGTTCTTCTAAAATGACTTCATCACAAGTAGGGGAATGATCAATGATGGGGTTAATAATGGTGGGATGATTAGGAGAGGGTTTTATTTGATTATCTTATTTTCCAAAGGTCTCATTATCTTGTTCTATACTATCTAGGTACCCTAGTAGGAGAGCTTGGGAGAGGTGCACCACATTCCATGGTGAGAGTTGGTAAAATAGCTTCATCACAAGTAGGGAAGGCATCAAGAGAAGGGCCATCATGATTTTCAAATAGGTTGTCCCAAATATTAGGAGCATTAGGAAAAGGAGGGTCAAGAGTCTCATGACTTGTAAGAGGCATATCTTCTAATACCAACTTATTCTCTTTACATTGAGGATGATTACTAGAAGAAGGACAAGTTTGATTGTTATTGTTAAGGAGACTAGGTAAGCTACTGGTCATAATTTTCACTTCATGTGTCATAATGTCTTTGAAAGGGGGAGGAGGAGGAGGAATATAAGCAAGAATTTCATGATCTTCAATGGTTGTGTCTTCTTTCACCAAGATACCTTCATCACCAACGGGAAGATATCAGGAGAAGAACAATTATGATTATCATGTTTATTGATGCTTGCATCCTCATGTGTCAAAGCTTTAGTGGATGATCTAGGAGAGATGAATTCATCAAGGGCTTCATCTAACATTTCCATGTCATCATGAATAAAGGGCTTAAGAATTTTGTGAGTGGTTTCTTCTAATGGTGTTAATTTTTTGTTTTCCTTTTCTAAAGAATCAAATTTAAATGATCTAGGAACTAATGCGGAAAATGAAAAGTGTAAAAGGCTAATGCTATCCACAAGTGCCATGAATGCTATTTAAAATGTAATAGAAGGTATGAAAACTTAAAATGAAATGTAATTTTCAGATTTCAAAGAAGGCAATTTACTTCTTCCACTATGCAATGATCACAAAATGAAATGTTGTAAATGCAAAATTGAATTTAAGCAATGCATAAAATGAGCTAATTTAGGCTAGATCCAATGAAATGAATGTTATAGAAACTTAGCCAACTGTTACATATAGTTAATGGCACAAAATAGAAGCATAAAAATAAGGTTTTCGGCTCTGTAAAAGGTTGTTTTAGGGGCCTGAAGGGACTAAGTCGCCCAAGGTGGTGGCTTAGTCCACCTGGGGATTTTCTTGAGAATTTTTCATATTTTTTGTCTTGATTTGGGTGGTATCTATGTTGGAAGATGAAAACCTTTGGTAAAAATGCAGAATTTCAAAGAATTTCCATGATTTAAGATGCAAAAATGCAACCTATATGCACTATCACTAATGCAAAAATTTGAAACCCTAGAATGCAACTTAACTAATGCAACATCCAATGCAAGTAAATTATAGGATAATGATGAACTCCAAATTAGACAAGAAGGATATGCGGGCTTTAGATTCACCAAAATGTAACATATATTTTGGCACCACAAGACTCTCTAACACTTTGAGGGTTTTTCACCTAAAAGGAGAGAGGTAGGCCAAAATGCTAATGTTAACATTCAAAGATTAGTGCTAATGTGTGGTGTGTGATATAAAATGTGCCTAAATGAGATGCCGTAGATGCAATTTAAACTAAAAATAGAAATTAACTAATAATGTAAAACCTACAAAATGAACTATGTTTGAAAACACATTGACATATGCAAACATGTACATAATGACCTACAAATGTAAACTAAACTAAGCAAAAAATTGTGAGATAGAATGTGTGCAAATGGAGGTTGAAAATGGATGATATGTAGATCTAGAATCTTGACAAAATTGTTTTGAAATCCAACTAGGACACTTTTTCCAATCTGCGTGACTTAGTCCCAGATCTGGAAAAATTGGTTCGGAGCCCATTTCTGCCAAATGGGTATCTGAATCTACAAAAAAATCATAAATACATGTGTAGTGAGACTAAGTAACCACTAATGGTGACATAGTCCACTTTGGCTTTTTTGTAAGTCTGAAAGTGGAATCTAAAGCTCTCGGTCTGCACTTTTTGTTCTCGTAGGTATCTAGTTCTAAAACTTTGATTCTCGGCCTATAAGAGACTTTTTGTGTAGATCTTGACCTAGCAAACAAAGAGGTGTCTTCAATAAGCTTTCAATCCATTCTTCAATGTACCTAAATCTACAAACACACAAGAAGAGGGGTGAATCCACAATAGTGGTTTACAATTCAAGTGAGGAAGGAAAATTCACAAAAAAATGACCCCAAGGCAAAAAAAGTGATTTTAGGGGTTCATACGAACCTACTGGTTTGACTGAACCAAAAAGGGGTTCACTCGAATATTAGACGCCAAAAAAACCAAAACAATACATCGGAAAGGGGTTCGAATGAACCCCCTTATCCCTCATCCCCCATCTCAGACACAAAAAAAATAAAAAATAAAATTGCACTTCGAAGCTCGGGTTGAGAATGAAAATGGAGGAATCTTCATAAACCCAACTAGAATAAGGTTTTCCTCAGAACGAGCTATCCAACGAATATAATTTTAATATGTTTTGGTTTTATTATGTATGTGTTTTTTTAGATTTATTAAACATAGGTTTTTCATTGAAAATCAAGTTCTGTGTTCTACACATGTGGAAAAATAGCATATTATCGAAATAAAATTTTAAAAAATACGTTCGGGTAGGGTATTGATGTCCTTGATCCATTCAAAATAAATAAATTGAATTTTGATACATACAGAAAAAGTTATGTTGTATACAGTCCGCCTATGTCTGAATTACAATTGGTTTGACTTTGAAAATTGATTAAGGAAAACATATTCAATAAAAAACTATGATACCAAATGAAAGTGCTAGATATCATATTTACAAATCTAAATTTTTTTAAAATATAATTTTATCCTTCATACAAAAAAGGTTATGTTGTATATGGTGAGCGTCACTTTTTAAAAATGTTGTTTTTTGAAAAAAACCAGTTTTTGTGGGAGATGGAAAAAAAAGTGCATTCTGATTCCAAAAAATTTGGAAAAAATATTTTTAGAATCTTCAGACAAAATGTGATAAGACTCTAGTTTGCATCATCTTCAACTTCCTCATGGTTTAGCCGCTATAGGTGCCTGAATATGAAGATTTAGTTAAAAATAATAATTTCAGTGTCTAGTTTGGCCAAAAATTGTAAATCACTATTGTGGGATCACCCAGAGAAGGAGAAAATGTTGATTGTTAGGGCATGGGGGTTTGCCTTGGTCAAAACCCTTTTAGATAATTAAATAAAATGATGAAATGAGATAAGAAAGAATGAAATATGAAGTATTGGACTTAGTACCTTGCCATGATGATTGATCTTGAATGTCTACATAAATCAGCCTTTGAATGCCTTAGAAAGATGTCTTGATGACTTAGAATGCTCAAACCCTAGCTTTCTTGAGAAGAATAAGTGATGAGTGATGAGTGAATGGGTTAGCCAAATAGATAGATGAATGAATTAGGGTGAAAATAAGGGGAAAAACCCTTATTTATACATGTTGTGCCCTAATTTTTCAAAAACAACACATCATAGGATGACCTTAGGGTTTAGGAGACAAAATCCCACAAGAATTTTGAATTAAATTTGTTTTTTATGCCACATGGGACTAAGTCGCCCAAGGTAGCAACTTAGTCCACTTGAGAAATTTTGAGTGGTTGTCGGGAATTAAGATGTCCTTAATGATATTTTTTGGGATTGTCCTTCGAAACACACTAAAGTAGGAACTATAAGTGCATTAAGGGGTCATTATAACATAGGAAAGGGTTGATTTATTGATGACAAGCCTCAAAAAGTATGAGATTTTGTTAAAAATATTTACAACACTTTATCATAAGGATCGGAAAGGGGTTATTTAGGGGAATTATTATGAAAGGGTCTTAGAAAAGTGAGGAAATGTGTTACAACACTTCACAATACCTTTGCAAGAAACCATAGAATCTAAGAAAAATTAGGACAAAAACCACAATCTAAAGGGCCCAAATGAGTGAAAAGTGTCAAGGCTACACTTTTTTGCAACATAAGGAGAGAAATAATCTTTGCCCAAACTAATCTCTACCAAAATCTTATGCCCAAATTTCATACTCTGAAGCCTCCAAAAACAAATCACAACCACCAACGAATTGCAATGGAGACAAATCAAAATAGAGAGATTGATCAACATATGATTGAATATCATGGCCAATATGAAAACCACGCCTCCTAGAGTATATCATAACCATCAAAAAGGCCTTCCTTGGGATTTTAGATGCCTCCAATTCGCATTGCTACTCAACCTTGTTGGACTCAAGGGAACATTGAGAGGGGGGGTGAATCAGTGTTCAACAATTATTAAAACTCCATTCATCCAAAGCATGAAACCATTTCACCATTGTACTAAAGAAAAGATGCATGTATTCAAAGTAAACATACACAAATCCATGACACACAAATTTTTACATGGAAACCTTATTAGGGGAAAAACCATGGTGGAGATTAATCCACAATTTGAGTACTTAAAATATAGTTATTTATTAAAGGAATGCACTTGCATTCAGGAACACTTCCTAGAGCTCACTGCTTAAAAGAGAAAGGCTTACTGCCTACAAAATTTAGATTAAAACCATCTGAAGGGTGAACTGAGATAATAGCATCTAATCATGCTAGGTAGTAGTTCTGGTGAAGCTCATGGATCTTATTCAAGGTCTACTTTCTGACTTTATACTACGCTCTACCATGTTCTACTCTTTGCTTCCCTTTGCATCACTTATGATCAAATTTGCATTACTGCTCTACTGGATCTCACAATTCACACTTCTTCATATTTGTACACCATGCATTCCATGTTAAATGATAAAAAAAATCTCTTATATATATCCGCGATCAAAGACTTAGTCATCCAATAGTCGGCTTCATAAAACATTAAGTTACTTTTAACTTGTCAGCCAGATCCACCACAAAATATTTATGCACATCCTCGAATGTTGGTTAAGACAAAAAGAGGACCAAAATAACACTTAATCGAACATGGAGACTTATAATTAATTCTATCTTATACATCTGCAAATTCCATCTTTGTCGAGTCAGCCTTCTAGCATAGGTAATCAACAAATTACTGCACTGTATCTTGTAGATCACTTACTAGTGAGTACACATCAGTACCAAGATACTACAAGCCTTAACAAACCTTCCTCAAAGATCCACAACCCAAAATATCTGTCTGGTGGGATGACTAGATCAACTTTTATGCCTTTTACCGGATCCCCTGTTCTTTAATTTGTTCTGCCGATAGGAGCCAAAATAGTGCCACACTATGGGATGAAAGACTTGAGTTGCATGACTTGGGTTGCCATCAATGACAACACTTATAATCCAATCTCTTCACCCATATGCCAACAATCTCCCCCTTTGGGATTGATGTCAACAGTTAGTGAAAAATGACTAAGTGTTAGAATCATTATAGGTATACTGCCAAACTATTTGTTGCACTTACTCCCCTTGAGATTCATAAGGCATTCTCTCCCCCTTTGACATCAATGACAAAGAATGTGTGCCATATGCCAAAAAGTGACAAAAAGTGACAAAACACGTGGTCAAAATCATCAATTCTTCAAAAATTTAGCACATATACGCTTACAACTATTCTCCTTTGATCAAAAGTTCAAAAACTTGAAAACAATTTGTTGTTATCTTTAGAAAATTATCTTATTGTTTTTCTTCACTTCAAGAAGAAACTTCTTCCAGCCATCAATTGCAATTCCAATGCTAATAATCAAGCTATTATTCTTGGAAGTCTTGTTTATAATCTCAATGAGAGATTCAGGAATTGTGATTGCTTCTTCCAATTTTTCACCATTTTATATAATTTCCACCAACTGCTCCAGCCTGCACTCAATTAAGTCTTTTACCTTCCGAAAGGTGTCTACAAGAACATTCTTGGACAGTTGAATTTTTATTTGAGCTGCCTGTAACTCCCAGATTCTTCTCCTGATAATGCCATCTAGATCTTGAGACATGTCAAAGCTTTTTCCAATGTCATTCAGTTCTGTCTCAATCTAATCCAACTTCTCCTTGTAATTGCTAACTGCATGGGGCCAACGAACACAATAGTTGTAGATTTATGTGGAAAATTTAATGCATTGTCTCAACTCATTCATTTCCTTCTTTAGCTTGGCAAGGGATAGTCTGAATTGTTCCTTCGGGTGAGAGATAATTTCACCTTCTTCTTTACATTTGTCCTCAAAGCCCATTGATTCTTTGCTACACTCAATCATATCTTTGGGTAGAATGTCCTTCAAACTTTCCAATCTTATCTTACAATGCTCAATATGAGCATTTAGAACTTCCAGAATCAAGTCTTGATCGTATGATGGTCTGACTAACCATAACCTTGCAATTTTCTACATACCACCTACACTTTGGATAAGTTGTTGTAGCTTTTCTTTTGTCAAATCTTCTTCATCCTTATTACCTTCTTCTTCATCAGATTAATTTTCCAGTGGATTCTCAGGTTCTTTGTTAGATTCTTCATCCAGAATATCTACAATTTCTTTTCCTTTCCTTTTCCCCTCAATCCTGGGAACTTTGCTTTCCAGAGGACTGTATTCAATGATTTCCTATCCTCTTTTCTATCCTCTATTAGTGCAACCGGAAGAGGAACCAACTTCCATTATTCTTACCAGAGGGAAAATATTGACTAAGCCACACTTTACAAGCACATTCTTACAGAAAATTTCAAATTCCAAATTCCCATTAGACAGACTCTTAGAATAAGAGTAAATTTGGGTGCATACCGGTTTATTTGATTTCCATACTCCATTATCGATTTTTGGTAACAAATTCAAAAAATACATAAACAAACATATAATTAGAGTGCCAAACCTGAATGGATACCTTGACTCCTTTGTCAGTTGAACATTCTCCATCATCTAATCTTTTGACAATCTGCATAGGTCAAAGTCATGACTTTCAATTATCATTTTATGAGCAATGTATATTGCACCAGCCAATGTAGCTCCTTCCCGATTTTAGTAGAATTTTTATAGGTTATGTCATGTGCAATGTGATTTGTAACGAGATTCTTAATTGTTGCTATCAGTAGAGCTCTTTGATCTCTGATTATGCCAGTTAGGGTTTCAACCTCTTTGTTTCAAATAGATTTCTTCCTAGGGACATCACCAAATTTGAAAAAACTAGTTAATTTCGAGCAATTGCATCTTTTGAGATGATGTAAGGTTTGTCTAGAGTTAGAACATCACCATGTAATCTACTTAATATAAATTTTACAAATTCTACATTCTCAAAGTATGAAAACTCATTCCACATATCTAAATTTCCATGCTTGGCTTTGCTCAATTGTTTTAATTCATCAGGAAGCAATAAATTCCTCATAGATCTGATCTTTGCACTATTGTATTCATCTAATGTGATTGAACCTTTAATTTATTCCATTTCACTTTAGGGTTTGCAACTACTCACCGAAATATGAAGAATTCGAGAATGATTCGAAGTACTTGATAATTTCCAAGATTTATCGATGAATTCAATTTTTTTGCTCTGAAATCCACCTATCGAGTGCTATCCTTCTTCTCTTTTATAAGGCAAAGTGACAAATGATAGATCAGACTTGAATTTTATAGCCCGCACATGTGCAATAAATGCATTTTCCCTAAATTTTCTAGAGACTCTATTTTCCCAAGCAACAACAGAAAAATCTTTTGTGGACCTATGAATTTGTTGAATTTCCTTTGCTAAATTCATTTAAAACTTTTGTACACTGAGAATGGATCTTTTTAACTATTCTTTGCATTCTGGTACCATCCATAGATAGGGGAGGAAATGTTTTCTTGTAAGAATCCCCCTAGGCCAGTGGTCTAAAATCAATTACCAGAAGAATTACCGGAAGTAGGTTCCGGTATGAAATCATTTCCAACATTAGAATCATTTTTCTTTATCCATGTCTTCTTCATCTGATCTCTGATATCATCTGTAGTTATCTTTTCTTTTCCTTTATCATTTTTCTCTGAATTTTTGTCTCTATATACCGAACCTCTTCTGTCTATGCTCTTGTTTCTACAGAATCTTGCAATATGACCATACTTGTTACAGTTATAGCACATAATGTTTCTTTTTCCATTCCATTGGTTTCTTCTTAATCTGCATTGATTATAAATATGCCCAAACTTCCCACATGCATAACATTCAACATTTCTTCTATCAATAGAGTGACTTGACATATTTATGCGTTCAATTCATTTATGACCAGGATTTTTGCAATTGAAACACTGACCAGAGAATGATGAAACTTTTGACCTTCTACACTAAACAACCATATGACCGAACTTATTACAGGGAAAAAAATATCCATTAAATTTTTGTGCATTAGGTTGTCTTACCAAATACCTTCCATTTTTGTTCTATCTGAATTTCTTTTGTCTTGATCTGGAACTTTCTCCCTTTTCATATCCAAGACCTCTCTTATCATTTCCACTCTCCTTCCCTTGAGTTAGCTCATCAAGTTTTACTGAACTAATCTTAAAATCTTCTTTATATTCATTTGCAATGAAAAGATTATGCCTAAGAGTAGTAATCTTCTTACCAAGTTCATCTTCATGGTTTCTAGATTTTCACAATTCACTTTCCAACTGAGTGACTTCTCCACTCATTCTGCTGCATGCATCAGATTTCTCTTCCAGGGTCTGAACAAGGTATTCCTCATTTTTCTTCCTTTGTTCTATCTCCTTAGTCATCTTCATCATCATAGATTCCATCTCATGTTTTATGATTTTATTGTCTCTAGCAAGCTTTTCACATTCTTCGGTTATATCCTTCAAGGTTTGATTTAGGTGAGCATCATCCATATCTTCGTTCTCCTTCTTCTATATATGATCACAATATATTTCCTCTTCACCCTAGATTTAACTATCTGATCCTTCAATGATTGAATGAATTTCTCAGCATCTCTAAGATTTGCTTTCATTTCTTGAAATTATGCTTTAGACTGATCAAGGTCATCAAGAGCTACCATAAGTTGTTGTTGAAGACTACCAGAGTCCATCACATTCCAAGATCCACCTCAAGCTGCAAAAATTCTCCAAACGAGCTCGCTCTGATACCAATTGTTGGACTCAACGGAATGCTAGGTGATCCCACAATAGTGGTTTACAATTTTTGGCCAAACTAGACACTACAATTATTATTTTTAACTAAATCTTCATATTCGGGAACCTATAGCGGCTAAACCGTGAGGAATTTGAAGATGATGCAAACTAGAGTCTCATCACATTTTGTTTGTAGATTCTAAATATATTTTTTTTCAAAATTTTTGGAATCAGATTGAACTTTTTTTCCATCTCCCACAAAAATTGGTTTTTTTTTCAGAAAACAACATTTTTAAAAAGTGACGCTCGCCGTATACAACATAAAAATTTTTGTATGAAGGATAAAATTCTATTTTTTTTTGAATTTAGATTTGTAACTATGATATCTAGCACTTTCATTTGGTCTCATAGTTTTTTATTGAATATTTTTTCCTTAATCAAGTTTCAAAGTCAAACCAATTGCAATTCAGACATAGGTGGACTATATACAACATAACCTTTTTTGTATGAATAGAAATTCAATTTTATTTTTTTTAATGGATCAAGGACATCAATACCTAGCCTCAACATATTTTAAAAAAATTTATTTTGATAATCTAATATTTTTCCACATGTGCAAAAAAGAGAGCTTGATTTTCAACGAAAAACCTATGTTTAATAAAACTAGAAAAACACATACATAATAGAACCAAAACATATTAAAATTTAATTTGTTGGATAGCTCGTTCTGAGGACTACCATCTTCCAGTTGGGTTTGTGAAGTCTCCTCCATTTTCATCTTCAACCCGAGGTTCGAAGTGTAGAAATCTGCTAAAATTTGGTGGAAGAGGGGGAGAAGGGCAAAGAACGAACCCCCCTTTTTTTTGAATTTTCCATTCGTTTCTATGAAGAAATGTGACATCATAGGGTTCGAGCAAACCCACCATGCAAAAGGGGGTTCACTCAATCTAGGGGTTCGACCGAACCCTTAAAAACATGAAATTTTGAATGTGTGAGCATTTTTACAAATTTCCTTCCTCATCAAAATTGTACACCACTATTATGGGTTTACCCCATTGAGAGGGGGAAGGGGTGAATCAGTGTTCAACAATTATTAAAACTCCATTCATTCAAAGCATGAAACCATTTCACCATTGTACTAAAGAAAAGATGCATGTATTCAAGTAAACATACACAACACCATGACACACAAATTTTTACGTGGAAACCTTGTTAGGGGAAAAATGGAAATGGAGATTAATCCACAATTTGAGTACTCAAAATATAGTTGTTTATAAAAGGAATGCACTTGCATTCAGGCTTACTGCCTAGAGCTCACTGCTCAAAAGAGAAAGGATTACTACCTACAAAATTCAGATTAAAACCATCTGAAGGGTGAACTAAGATAATAGAATCTAATCAAGCCAAGTAACAATTCCAGTGAAGCTCATGGATCTTATTCAGGATCTATTTTCTGACTTTATACTATTCTCTACCCTATTCTACTCTTTGCTGCTCTTTGCATCACTTATGATCAAATTTGCATTACTGCTCTGCTGGATCTCACAATTGACACTTCTTCATATTCATACACCATGCATGCCATGTTAAATGATAAAAAAATCTCTTATATATATCTGAGATCAAAGACTTATTCATCCAACAGTCGGCTTCATAAAACATTAAGTTACTTTTAACTTGCCGGCCAGATCCACCACAAAATATTTATGTGCGTCCTCTAAAGTCCGTTAAGACAAAGAGAGGACCCAAATAACACTTAATCAAACATGGATACTTATAATTAATTCTATCTTATACATCCACAAATTCCATCTTTTTTGGGTCGGCCTTCTAGCATAGGTAATCAACAAATTACTACACCGTATCTTGTAGATCACTTACTAGTAAGTGCACATCAGTGCCAAGATACTACAAGCCTTAATAGACCTTCCTCAGATATCCACAACCCAAAATATATGTATGGTGGGATGACTAGATCAAATTTTATGCCTTTTACCAGATCCCCTGTTCTTTACTCTATTCTACCGGTAGGAGACTTGAGTTGCATGACTTGGGTTGCCATCAATGACAACACTTACAAGCCAATCTCTTCATCCATATGCCAAGAAACCCCTAAAATGGGCTTCTCCCACACCGTCATATACTAAGAAAGACATAGACCAACGTGTGTCGACGATGAGAAAATCAACCTTCACATAACTTCACTATGCCACATCCTCTAAGAGATGAATCATAGAATTTTAGAATCAAATCAAGCCTTCAAATAAAAACAAACCCCTCTAAATAATGGATTCAAATGTGGACCCTTGGAGGTTAATTGCTACAAACTAAAGGTTTATCGCAACAAACCAATTGTGCTCCACAAAGCCATGAGATCAACAAATCAAAAAATCCTAGAGGAAAATCACGCTTGCACCAAAGGAATACTTGAATAGAGGAGACTCACATTGACATGGAAACTTGAAAAATAATTGGCAATAATGGAAACTTTGAAATTTAATAAATTTCAAATGCCAAAAATAATCTTCAATAGGCAAAAAAATATGCCTGGATCTCCTCGACATAAACTCTTCATGAAGGTGAGTAGGAGGAGGAGCTCCAATACCATGTAGGTTATGGTAGCTCCTTCCCAGGATCCTCACAGATACATGAGAGAAGCACAAAGCTATTCTACCAAAATATCTAGCGATGATATTGATAAAATGGAATGAGATGATAAAATACATAGTATACATGCCTTTTAAAGGCATGAAAAATGAAATCGGTGAAAAATTACCCGATACGAGAAAACTACCTAAGTAATTATCCCTAAGATAAAAATTAACACTAACATAGTGAAATCACCAAGATAGAATATAAAATGTCTTATTCTTCCCTTTTCTTATGAACACCTCATATTATGTGAATATACACCAAATGAGTAGTAAGATGTTCTTTATGAAAGAAAAATGTACTTTTTCATAGAAAATAGTGGTAGCTAACTATTTCCTTTAGAATTTTTTTATATAGAATAGTTTACTTAAAAACCAATACATTTTTCAAGGTTAAACAAATAAGGCATAGACTAGAAATTAACACATGGGAATAAAATAAATCATATAAGATATATTTTGAGAAATTTTCAAAATAAGATGAAAAAGTTTTTAAAAAGATCATCATTAATCATTTAAAGGGTAGATTTTCCCACTAACACAAAAAAAATGAGTTTCATAATTTGTCCAAACATGCTCCAATGCAAAAGATAGAGGGTAATTTTTATGAAATGAGAGACATAATGAAATCAAAATGACAAAGTATAAAACAAGAATATTTCTTTTGCTCAAAATTCCATCATCAATCTCTCAAATAAAAAATTTCTCACTAATGCCACAAAAAAGTGTTACATAATTTTCCTAAATGTACTCCAATGAAATTAGAAACATAATGAAATCAACAAGGTATGCTATGAAATTTTTCTGAAGGAACTTCATATTAATTGGGAAAGAGTTTTCACACTATTGTCATTCTAAAAAATTTTCAAAATTCAATTTCACAACAAACAACAAAATAAAAATCAAGCATCATTAAATCAAATTAGAAAAAACTCCATGAACATCTACCCATAAAACACAATCTTAAGTGACAAAAAACTCTACTTTCTAAACCTCAATTTTTCCTTTCACAAAACCCAAAATTTCGATAATCATAAAACACATACACAACACACATAACCTCAGATTTTAAACACTTTCGTACACTGTATCAAATAAACAAACTGAATTAGTTTTATTCATTGTAATGATACATATGTATAGTATTTACATATGCACCATACACAACCGGTTTCAATTATTTTCCTAAATAGTTGCCAAATCTCAAAAACAATAACATGAACTATCCTTATTTACCTATCAACTACTAACATTACATATAATGACACTCAATAGTTAAAGACGTACCATTCCACCAATTCCTTTTCGTTCACAAAAATTCTAAATAACCTATTTTTTAAATTGTGAAAACAACGTTTAACGCGTAAACCATTTAATTAGTACGAAAGGCTAATACGTAAGGAATAAATAACAACCAAATAAAAACTAGCAGAACATAACAAAATTGGACGGAGGGCCCGAGCGGATTTGTAATTCAATTAAACCAATCATCAATAAATTGGAATTCAAAATCCCCAAATAATACAAAACACCGATCTGCAGTTTTGATCAAAACAGCAACGTGGTTTGAAACAACTCTTTAAGTCCCGTAGAAAGATTGTGTTAAGACGCCGGCCGTAAATTCTGAAAGAGGAGAAATACCCAAACGGAAGGACTTCACTTTTCAATCAGTTCAATGACGCGTAAGTCTGAGCTTACATGCCGCGTTGCTACACCATGCTTTCCAAATTCTTCGTTCTATATAGTCATCCTAATTCCTAAGCACCCACTGCCTGGTTTAGTTGTGTTTGTTCAGTCAAGAGAGATTTCTGAGTCACAAGCCTTTCCAATCATAAAAAATGTGGGGCTTGGGTGGGCTAATGGTAAAGCTTTCAGTTTTACTTCTTTTGACATCATGTTTGAATCTCAGTTTGGCACAGAAGATAGGAAAATGGGTGCCGCTGTTGAACAATTCAGGAGTATCTGCAATGCATATGATGGTCACTCACACCAACAAAGTGATCATCTTCGACCAGACGAGCGCCGGTACGTCTCAGATCATGAGAACCGACCCGCCCTGCAATAGAAAGTCGCAACCGGAAGGCGAAGATTGCTGGGCTCACGCTGTCGAATACGACATCGCCACAGACAGTGTCAGGCCGCTGCACATCGTTACTGACACGTGGTGCTCGTCCAGTTCGTTTGATAGCGACGGGCTATTGGTCCAGACCGGCGGATGGAGAACGGGCGAGACGGTCGTTCGAAATTATAGCCCCTGCGACAACGGTACCTGCGACTGGGTCGAGACCTCAACGGTGCTCGCGACACGAAGATGGTACTCTTCCGACCAGATCTTGCCCGACGGACGGGTTGTCATTGTGGGAGGACGAAGCTCGAATAGTTATGAATTTGTCCCAAAGCAACCCGGCGAGTCGGACTTTCGGCTCCCGTTTCTGGCGGATACCAACATTGTCGACGAGGAGAACAATTTGTACCCGTTCACACATCTGTCTTCCGACGGCAATCTGTTCATCTTCGCTAACAAGGACTCAATCCTCCTCGACTACAACAAAAACAAGGTCGTCAAGACGTTCCCAACCATGCCGGGCGGCGGTGCCCGAAACTACCCGTCAACCGGTTCTTCCGTTATGCTACCGCTTGACCCGGCCAACAATTTTCAGACCGTGGAGATTCTCGTCTGTGGAGGAGCGCCCGACGGAGCCTTCAAGAAAGCCAATGAGAATGAGATTTTCGTGGATGCGTTGACAAGCTGCGGGAGAATCGTCATAACTTCAAAAAACCCAGTATGGCGTATGGAGGACATGCCCGCTCCCAGAGTGATGGGCGACATGCTCATTCTTCCCACGGGTGAAATTTTAATAATCAACGGAGCAGAACAGGGAACTGCTGGCTTTCAGTCTGCCCGCGAGCCCGCGCTGAGCCCGTTTCTTTACAGACCGGAGGAAGATGTGGGAAAAAGGTTTACAGTCCTTCCCGCCTCAAAAATTCCTCGAATGTACCATTCTACTGCGAATGTTCTTCCAGATGGGAGTGTGTTTGTAGGCGGGAGCAATTCAAATAGTCGGTATAGATTCTCTGGCGTCCCCTTTCCCACGGAGATGAGATTGGAAGCCTACATTCCATACTATCTTGATACCTCTTTCAATTCCAGGCGCCCAAATATTACTTCATTGTCAACCAGAGAAATCAAATACGGAACCCAATTCACTCTGGTTTTCTCTGTTGCCACACTGCAGAAAATAGAGTTCAATGCGTACGCTCCTCCTTTCACAACGCATTCATGGTCGATGAATCAGAGATTTTTGTGGCTTGCTGCGGCTTCGAAAGTTTCAGACCAGGAAACCGACGGTTTGTATTCCGTAAAGGTGACTGCTCCGCCTAGCGCAATCGCAGCTCCTTCGGGTTACTACCTCTTTAGGGTTGTTAATGGAGGAATTCCCAGCAGTGCCAAGTGGATACGATTCGTAAAATGACTTCTAAAATAGCTTTAAATTTAGATGTAAAAGTTTGTCAATTAATATCTATTCACATTTCTTTCAAATCCATAATAGCTGCAGTTTGCTGGTGTGCATACGTTAATCCAGAAATTTGCATTTGAAAAAAAAACATATTTGTGCTGGCACGCTGGCCGGGTGAGGGGACACCTCTGCTGTAAAAAAAAAATAAAAATCTGTCCATGTTTTTTTTAAATAAGCAAATTGCACGTTATTAAAGTTTAAGTTTTGTTTTGTTGTTGTAGTAGAACTAGCTATCTATCTTAATATATTAAGATATATATATTATACGTCGAGAGATCATTTTTGAGGCGTATTTTTTTTCTTTTTTGCTTTTTTGAATTTCAAAAATACGCCTTGAAAATGATATCTCTCGGCGTATAATATGTATATCTTAATATATTAAGATAGATAGCTAGTAGCAGCCGTGACGTGCATAACACATTGAATAAATTAATATATTTAGGGTAATGATTAGAGTTAGCATTTAGGATTATGGCTTATTTCATGGTTAGGGTTAGCATTAGGGTTAGGGTTTGGTTTATCTATTTATTATTATGATTAGGGTTAGGTTTTACTATTAAGGTTGGGTTTATGGTCATAGTTAGTTTGAGAATTATGTTAGGGTTAGGGGTAGAATTATGGTTAGGGTTAGGGTTTGGATTATAATTATAGCAAGTTTTAGGTTACGAATAAGGCCTTGATTAGTGTTAAGGGTAGGGTTTGAATTACTATTAAGGTTTGGATTGGAATTATAATTAGGGGTAGGGTAAGGATTTATATTTGGTCAGGGCTATGGTTTGGGTTAGGGTTAGGGTGAAGGTTAAGATTAAGGTTAAGATAAGAATTGGGGTTAGGATTTGGTTTATGATTATGATTATGGTGAAGGTTAGGGTTTAGACTTATGATTAGGGTTATAGTTAGTGTTAGGGTTTAGTATTATACATTGAATAAATTAATATAATTAGGGTTATGATTAGGGTTAAAATTTAGGGTTATGATCTATATCATAGTTAGGGTTAGCATTAGGATTAAAGTTTATATCATGGTCAGGTTTAGCATTAGATTTAGGGTTAACCATTTAGGATTAGAGTTTAGCATTTAGGTTTATGATTATGATTAGGGTTAGGGTTTAGGCTTATGGTTAGGGTTATGGTTACAGTTAGGGTTTAGTGTTAAGGTAAGTGTTAGCATTAGGTTTATGATTAGCATTAGAATTTGGTTCTATGGTTAGGATTATGTTTAGGGTTTACATTAATGTTCAGGTTAGGGTAAGAATTATGGTTAGGGTGAGGAAATGGGTAGGATTGGATTATTATTATGATTATGATAGAATGATAGAATAATAGTTATATGGTAGGTTTAAGTTCAAGATTAGGATTAGGGTTAGGGTAAGAATTATCATTAGGGATATCTAATTCTAACACTAACCCTAATCCTAACCCTATCTATAACCCTAAGCCTATCCTAAGCCTAATCATAATCATAATCCTAACATAAACACCAACCCCAATCCTAATCCTAATTCTAACCCTAACCCTAACCCTAACACTAACCTGCAAAATGAAAATAGATCTACTTCCTGATGCTCTGATACCACTATGATGCAGAGTGGCAAGGGAAGCAACACCTTTTTTTGAAAAGCTTCTCTCAATGCACACATGAACTTCACTATTCCTTCCAACAAGCAACTTGACCACTCAACTTGAC
Source organism: Sequoiadendron giganteum (assembly GCA_007115665.2). Lineage (NCBI taxonomy): Eukaryota > Viridiplantae > Streptophyta > Pinopsida > Cupressales > Cupressaceae > Sequoiadendron > Sequoiadendron giganteum. The sequence continues at coordinate 614,664,630 of CM021106.1, forward strand.
TCACACAACCAAACATCTCATAAAGACTTGGGGATGATGTAAATACTCTTCACATAGCACAACATGACCAAACAAACAGACCTTGCACCCAAAAACATCCATTCTTCCATTGCTCCTACACAAGCCCATGCAACTTTGTAACATTCACCAATAGGACAGTCAAAATAAAATCTGAATTAAAAGCATTACCCAGACCATAAAACATGTTTTTAGACTCCTAACACCATCCTCCACAAGTTCTTAAAAGCATAGGATCAAACACCCAAAACAAATTTATCAAAAAATTGATTTACAAGCCATACACAAGGCTTAACTTGGCCTGTACAAGGAAGCTTCCAACTTGTCAAGGCACACCCCAACACCCCTAATGCCTTTAAAAGAATCCAACAGGTTCCCCAAGACCTGTTCCATGCTTTCCATCCATTATATTTTCTCAAATACTCAAAAAACAACAGATACTCTATTCAAATTATCACATTTTGGACTGTACAAAGCAAAACCCAGACCTAGGGCATCACATAAATTTTGCAAAACTCTATATTTTATTCTAAAAAAATTTGAAACATGAATATGATCCCTAAATATATCATTCCACCAATTTTCAGATCTTTCCCATGGTGGAAATGGGAATTACATCCATTTTGGTGACCAAACCCTTGTTTTGCAAGGTTTTAGACCCACTTTCACTAAAATTGATGTAACTTACTCAATACTTGATGAAATTAACTCAAATCACCACCAAAAGAAAGAAGACTCTTCCCTCTTTTAATCCATGTGCATCATAATTCTGTACAATGAAGTAACAGATCATACCACGCACGGGAACAGTGAAAAAAACTGGAAACAATAGAAAATCAGAGTTTCTTATTATATTTAATGCTTCAAAACTTCCTCCAACAACCTGCCTTGACCAAAAGGAGGCTATTTAAACTTTTCCACATCATTACCAAGGACCCTCAACTGATTTTTGAAGGAAGGAACCATTGGAAAGTGTGATTACATCCTTAATGTTGAAATTGTATTAAATCACATTATGGCAATTATGCAATTTTGAAGTAACTTTTTAATCCTAAAGACCTATGACTTCTAAAACCATTCTAATGGACTAAAAATATCCTTATTACATCCTTAAGACCTCAATCTTGCATATCCAATTAAAAATTTAGGATTTTGCCTTCTCAAGGCTACATGACTACATTTTTGCAAGATTGCAAATTTCTACATTTTGACTCCAAAACTTAAAGATTCATCCTAGATCTTACTCAATGGTCTTGTTAGACCTTATTGAAGATAAAATCACTCAAAAGACTCAAAAATACTATTCCTAACCTATTCACCATCAAATGATCCAAAATGAAGGTTGAGGTGTAGGTGCTCCTGCACCAGATTGGGATTATTATTATGATTATGATAGAATGATAGAATAATAGTTATATGGTAGGTTTAAGTTCAAGATTAGGATTAGGGTTAGGGTAAGAATTATCATTAGGGATATCTAATTCTAACACTAACCCTAATCCTAACCCTATCTATAACCCTAATCCTAATCCTAAGCCTAATCATAATCATAATCCTAACATAAACACCAACCCCAATCCTAATCCTAATTCTAACCCTAACCCTAACCCTAACACTAATTGCAACACTAATCCAAATTCTATTTCTAACCCTAATTGTAACCCTAATTCTAATTCTATTTCTATCACTAACCTGAACTCGAACCCTATTTTCTTGGCGTATGTTTTTTCTATTTTTCTTTTTTGAATTTAAAAAATATGCCTCAAAAATGATATCTCTCAATGTATAATATATGTCTTAATATATTAAGATAGATAAGCTAGTAGCAGCCGCAACTTGTGTAACACATTGAATAAATTAATATAGTTAGGGTTATGATTAGAGTTAGCATTTAGGATTAGGGTTTATATCATGGTTAGGGTTAGCATTACGGTTAGGGTTTGGTTTAGATTTATTATTATGATTAGGGTTAGGGTTTAGTGTTAAGGTTGGGTTTATGGTCATAGTTAGTGTGAGAATTATGTTAGGGGTATAATTATGGTTAGGGTTAGGGTTTGGATTATAATTATAACAAGTTTTAGGTTAGGAATAAGTCTTTGGTTAGTGTTAAGGGTAGGGTTGGAATTACTATTAAGGTTTGGATTGGAATTATAATTAGGAGTAGGGTAAGGATTTATATTTGGTCAGGGCTATGGTTTTGGTTAGGGTTAGGGTCATGGTTAGGATTAAGGTTAAAATTAGCATTAGGGTTAGGATTTGGTTTACGATTATGATTGTGGTGAGGGTTAGGGTTTATAATTATGATTAGGGTTATAGTTAGCATTAGGTTTTAGTGTTATACATTGAATAAATTAATATAATTAGGGTTATAATTAGGGTTATGATTTATATCATAGTTAGGGTTAGCATTAGGGTTAAATTTTATATCATGGTTAGGGTTAGCATTAGATTTAGGTTTAACCATTTAGGATTAGGATTTAGCATTTATGTTTATGACTATGGTTAGTGTTAGGGTTTAGGCTTATGGTTAGCATTGTAGTTGTACAGTTAGGGTTTAGTGTTAAGGTAAGTGTTAGTATTAGGTTTACGGTTAGGGTTAGAATTTTTTTCTACGTTTAGGATTATGTTTAGGGTTTAATTTAATGTTAGCTTCATAATAACCCTAACCCTAATCATAATGCTGACATAAACTCCAACCCTAATCCTTTTCCTAATTATAATTATAGTTAGAACTTAATTGGAATCCTAACCCTAATTTAATGTAGCTAAACTTAACCCTAATTAAACCCTATCCTAAACCTAACCCTAAACCTAACCCTAAACCTAACCCTAAACCTAATTGAACCATAACTCTATCCTAGTTGAGTCCTAACCCTAACACCAACTGTAAACCTAACCTTTACCTCAAACTTTATTCTATAATTGTAACTTTAAACCTAACCCTAATTGAACCCTATCCTAACCTTAACCTTCAGTAAACCATAATCAAGAAGCCTAAATTTAATATAATGTTAACCCTAATTGAACTCTAAATGAACCATTTTGAACCCTAACCCTAATTTAACCCGAATCCTAATTGATCCTTAATCCCAACCCTATCCCTAATCCAATGCTAATCATTATTGTTCCTTAAATCCAATCCTATAATCCATAACCCTGACCCTAACCCTAATAGAAACCCAATAATAACTCTAACCCTAATTGAACCCTAACCCTAACCCCAATCCTAACCTAAAACCAGTTAGGGTTGGGGCCCTAACCCTAATTATGGGTACAATTATGCTAGTTCCAATATTAACTTAACTTAACCCTAACCCTAATTGAAACTTAACTTAACCCTAACCCTAATTGAAACTTAAGTTAACCCTATCATAACCCTATCCCTAATTGAACCCCAACTCTAAGCCAAACTTATTTGTTCCTAACCCTCACCTTAACCCTAACTCTAATTAAACCATAATCCTTATTAAAATCTATCCCTAATTGAATCCAACACTAACTCAAACTCTAGCCCTAATTCAACCCCAACTCTAACCCTAATTCAACCCTAAACTTGGCCATAATTGAACCCTAACCCAAACCATAACCCTAATTAAAATAACTATAGTTGAACCCTAACCATAACCCTATGTGAATCCTAACCCTAATAAAACCTTAAACCTAATTAAAACCTAAACCTCACCTTAACCCTAACCCTAATTAAAATCTAGCTCTAATTGAACCCCAACCCAAACCCAAAATCTATTTGTTCCTAACCCTACTTGAGTCCTAATGTTAACCCTAATGTGAACCTTATTAAAACTTAACTTAACCCTAACCATAATTAAACTCTAATAGAAAACCCTAACCCTATCATAACACTATCCCTAATTGAATCGTAACCTTAATTAAACTCTAACCCTGATTGAACCCCAATTCTAGCCCAAACTCTATTTGTTCCTAACCCTAACCCCAATCCTAACCATAACTTTTACCCCAAGCTATATCATACAACCCTAATGTTAACCCTAACGGTAATTGAAACTTAACTTAACCCTAACCATAATTAAACTCTAATCAAGAACCCTAACCCTATCATAACCCTATCCCTAATTGAACCCTAACCTTAATTAAACTTTGCCCTAATTAAACCCCAACTCTAATCCAAACTCTATTTGTTCCTAACCATCACCTTAACCCTAAACCTAATTGAACCATAACCCTCACCTTAACCTCAACCCTAACCGTGATTGAACCATAACACTCACCTTAACCCTAACCCTAATTGAATCATAATCCTTATTAAACTCTAACCCTAATTGAACCCCAACCCTAACCCAAACTCTATTTGTTCCTAACCCTAGTTGAGTCCTAATGTTAATCCTAATGTGAACCATAACCCTAACCATAATTAAACTCTAATAAAAAATCCTAACCCTATCATAACCCTATCCCTAATTGAACCCTAACCTTAATTAAACTCTAGCCCTTATTGAACCCCAACTGTAACCCAAAACCTATTTGTTCCTAGTAACCCTAGTTGAATCATAACCCTAACAATAACCTTTACCCCAAGCTATATCATATAACCCTAATGTTAACCCTAACCCTAACAATAACCTTTACCCCAAGCTATATCATATAACCCTAATGTTAACCCTAACCCTAGAATTGAACCCTAACCTAATCCTAACCTAACCCTAACCACAATTAAACCCTAATCAAGACCCTAATCCTAACATAACCTTAACCCTAATTGAACCTTTTTGAACCCTAATCCTAATTGATCCCTAACCCTATTCCTAATTTAATCTTAATCCTAATTCATCTGTAACCCTAACCCTAACCCTATCCTTTATTGAACATTAACCCCTAATTGTAACCCTGATCTAAATCCAATCACCCTAACCCTAACTCTTTATCTTAGTATTCTAATTGAACCATAACCATTATTTCTATTTTAAATTCCATTTAAGCATGATTACCTTTAAAATTATATCTAAGGAATACATTTCATTCAATTATAAGTACTAAGATGAACACTAACAATTTTAAATTCACAACTATTAGTGTTATATTATTATTTAAATATTGGGTCAAATAAAAAAAATACTATCATTATATTGGAAGATGGTCAAGTGTTGGATTATTTTCCCTATTAGATTAATTTGTGAAATTCTTGATTGATTGTGAAATTAGTTGTTCAAAAGAAAAATGTAGAAGAATATTGGGATGTTGCATAAAGTCTTAATGATTTAGTTATCTATAGGCCTAATCCCTCTTTATATGTCCTTTAATTATTCTTAATTTATTTTTAATTATAATTTTATTTATTTATTTGTGTTTTGGTTAGGCTTTTGTTAACTTTTGCTTTGTCTCTATTGTACCTACTTGGATAAAAAGCCTCAACTATTATCTATGCTATTGTTTTATTTACTAACTTTATTAAAGATTATAAGACCCTTTCAAAACATTTTCTTAAATATACTTATGAAATTTTATATCTTGCAAAAACTTAAAAGTATATTGATGTGTGGTGTATATATATATTCATTATTTGTTTAAAAATAGATATCAATTAATTTTTTTATTGAATATTATTATATTATTTAAATTAATCAATGCAAATTTTCTAATGTACAAATAAGTCTTACTTTTGGATCTGCCAACAATATAAACTTACATTAAATGCATTATTTCAGCATCAAGTGAAACTAGACCAACTATTCATAATATGCAAATATCATGTCAAATAAATGAGATGTACTGTTAGTAGTAACCGATACCAAATGGGGGCATGCCACAAGAAACCATTGCAAGAAACTAAAGCTTTCATAACGTCTCAAATAGGAACTCCAACTCGGTCTGCGGATAATTGAAAAGTCCATAGGAAATGTCAACACGTGCCTTTATAATTCTGTGATAGTGAAGACTATTTGTTTGTCGCCACATCGATTTCCCTGACCATTTTATTCTTTCTTTTTTCCGTTTTAGTTTCTAACGTTCACACTTCACTACTACTAATATTGTAATCTGAATACACATGTTTATGTTCACCTATATATATATATGTGTATTTAATCTCTACCAGTGGCAATCCATTACGCAATATATTTGTGACTGTCATATAATGGAAGAATACATAATATAACGCAATGATCATCCATTATATGACAGTCACAAATATATTCTTCCAGTGGCAATCCATTACGCAATCTTGCAAGGATTTGTGTCAGCGTTGTGCTCAAAACAGTGAGTCTTTATATTGCGTCGATAATTGCCCAGGCCACTAATTGGTTCTCTCCTTGAGATCTCAAGTTGACTAATTTACCTTCACATGACATCGCTCAAACGTACATTACATTCATTGAAGAATGCTGCTCAAAACCAATCTACATGCATTATTTGTTGGCTGACTATGGAAGAGATATTTTAACATGCTTTGTCTGCTGGCTGACCCAAAACAAATCAGTATATTTGGTAGCACTAAAATATGGATAAAAGTATTATTATGGCCGACCCTTGATCAAGGCCGATTCCCTTTGTCTAGTCACATTTTATAAGAGAATTATAATAAAGTAAATATTTAAATTAGATTTGGCTGATCTCTTCCATAATGAACATCCAATGAAGTGTAGAGAATATCTTATAAAGGGGCAACATTTAATAATTATGGATGATAAAAGAGTTATATGGCAGCGATTCAATATGAGGAATCATTTGTAAAAGAATTAATAATTCAAAAGGCTATGGTTAAGTTTGTAAAGAATAGCGATTAGCTATGAGGAGAAATGATCCATTATTAAGAGTCACATTCATTCGGAAAAGACATTTCCAATATCGCTTTTACTGAAAGCAACTGCAGACGCAATTAAGAAATTAAAAATTGAATTGCATCCTACAATATCAAATGAAAAAAATGGATTACGAAAATCTACTGTCACACTAATTTTATTATTTGAAACCTTAAAGCTGGGCTTCTCTGTTAAGGCAATCTTCCCCTCATGATCGTCTATAGTATTATACTCTGCACATACACCACAATAGTCATTATGCAACCAACAAACCTTTACATTAAGAACTTTTAAATGCATAACAAATGACAAAATTACAAAGGAGACGACAGTCTGATTAAAATATTAAGATGAGCAATAGTAAAACAATGATTATTGAGTGTCTTCCCATCCCAAATAGACTAAAAGAAGTGCAGAGGAGATATGAGGTTTGTTCTTAGAATGGAAAAGAGTATATATAGACTACATTTATTGTAGTCGATGCGGAAAATTCAGTGTGGTGAATGCACCGCTTCCTTTTCCACCACTCCTTCGGTTATTGTCCATTCAATATTTCAATGGCCAATGCCAGCTGTCATGGTGAGTTGTAACATCGGTAATGAAGAATACAAAGCATTTCTTTTTCCTAAGATAATTATTTGTGTTAGCCTCCTTTAGGGACCGTGCTGCCATTGTAGGGTTACGCTTCTCGGCGTAATAATCAGTTTACAATTAATAAAATTCTTTATATTTTTTTTCTGTTTATGGTGATCTTCCCATGTTGAGTAGTGGTCTATGTATGTTTTGAAAAAATGATAATTTCATTTCATAATTTTACAAATAATTCATTATAGTGTGTTGGTATACAGATTTGCCATTGTCTATTTTCAATGTGACTCATTTAATAGATAGTTGTTATAAGAAGTAACTTTCCTCTAATTTAGAGAGGGTCCACTTCTTTTGTATGATAAATTATAGAGATTTTCTCATATATCCTATGTTCCATGGCCTTTCAGCAATGGGGACGGGGGGGACAACTGAGGAAGCATTTTTGGGAAATTTTTTACGGGGGGCATTTTTAGGGGATGATAGGGGACATAGACATACAAAAAATATATATATATATATATGATTTTTTTAAAATTTATTAATATATTATAGACAGAGAGAGGGAAAGAGAGAGAGATATGTCAATAAATTAATAATTGATAACAAAAATATCAATATATAAATAAATCACGAGAGTAGTAGTATAACACCATAATAAATGTCATTAAAACATTATAATATAAAATTAATCATAGCAATATCAAACATCAATATAAAACCATGGTCTATCAATATCCAAATGTTTCAAACATGCATCCAAAAGTCTCAAAGTTCAAGCATGAAAATCAAAATACTAAATACATTGTCCAACAGTCTATGAAATTAAGCCTCATTTAGGCTATGAATATCAAAAATCTTACAAGCCTCAGAACTATTTGAGTCACTATCTTCCTCTGGCAAGAGTGGCTCATCCAATGGTAGCCCGACCAATCTTGGTTGCACCACCTCCTCATCAATTTTCCTAACATCCTCAGGATCAACATCCCATTGTGTTGTTGGAGTCTATTGATACTCAGTAGTTTGTTGGCCCTGAAGTCTCAAGGCACTATGAACTGCAACTAATTTCTCAACTCATTTTGAAGTAAGCCTATTCCTCTTAATGGAGTGGATGAAGCCATAGGTTGACCAATTCCTCTCTGCAGCAAAGGAACTAGCAATCTATGAGAGTGAACAAATGGAAATTTGTTTCAAATCTAGTGTGTCCTTCCAATTTCCACCATCCAATGGGGTTGTTCTATGCAATGGTGGCCATATCTAACCTAGCCTCTAGTTTGTTGAATGTAGGACCCTGAAGATCAGCAAACATAATCCATGGCTCTCTAATAATGGTTGACAACTCATTGGTATACATTTTACGAAGGGTTGTTGTAAGCCCCTGTATCACCTCATCATCCTTAGAAGGAAGCATTCGTCCAAGTCTAGGTACTTACCACTTTACATTAAGAGCATAGGCAAGCATATGAATAGGGGTATTCATCGTGTTCTACCTCATTGTCACAATAGGCTTAATATGGTCCTCATAAAAATCGAACTTAGGTTCCTTTTGTTGAATAGCTTGCTTCATTTGGTCAAGCATGCTATTAAAGTTCTCATATATATCTCCCAAGCTAGGAGAGTTTGTATCTGCATACCAAATAACCCTCACAGTTGGTGATATGAAAGATAAAATATAGTTACAAGCATCAAATTAAACATTATAACTTTTAAAATACAAAATACAAAGTAAAACAAACTTAACAAAGTGTAACAAATTAAAAAACAATTAAAATTTTCAGATTTCTTACTTGATAGTGGCCCACTAAGTTTCATTAAGTACTCTATCTCTTAGTTCGTTGCCTTCATTTTTCTTTGATAGAGTCCACCTTTTCTAATTTGCACAAACAACCATGGCTTGTAGAGCATCTTGGACCTCCTACATCCTCTCGAACAAAATATAGTAGCTAGCCTATCTAGTCTCAACTGGTTTGAGGAATTCTTTCTTTGAATAAGACTGAAATAGTGCGTGTGAAGTGTGATGGTTACATACAAACATTTGTATATTGTTTCTAGCCTCTGCAACTGCTTCCCTCACCCAATCTATTTTTCCAATGTCTTTCAAATCATGTACACAACATGGAGTCCAAAAATTATGTTTGCAAGCACTCTCAATCATCAAACCAGCTAGCTTACAAACATAAGCTGAATCTGTCACAACCTACACAACATTAGAAGGCCCAACCTCCTCTATGGCCTCCCTCAAAATGCCAAATTGAAAATCAGCATCCTTACGCTTCCTAGAACAATCAACAACTCAAAGAAAGTATGAATCAACAAGACATGTAACAATAACATTAATGAGTGGCCTATGTTGAATATCAATCCACCCATCCATGACAATGGAACAACCAGTCCTAAGCCATGTTTGCCTCATCTCCTCCATCAACAAGGTAGCTTTTGAATATTGTTTTTCAAGGAGGGAGGCACACAATCTATGTTCTCCAGGGGTCCATAAGAGGGTCCAACTATCAATATTTCTTTCACCATAGTTTTGAAATAAGGTGACCTTTCCAAATGAAATGGAAGAGCATGTGCATAAAATAATTTGGCCATTGCATCATAAACTTGCTCACATTTTTGCACATTCATTAACCCCATGATTGAAGTTTTCTAACTTGATTTCTTCATCCCTCTATCATAACTCTCTGTAACTGATAAATTGGAAGAGGCTTGCAAATCAGCTAATTGTCATTTTTAATTTTGAATGGTAATGATTTGGTCATCACTTAGTCCAACCAACTTTACAAATTGAAGTTGCTACTCCAATGTTATTTTCTCATAGATTCTAACACCCCTTCAAGTTTCACCCACTAGATGGCCTCTAATCCTAGTAAAGCTCCCATTGTAATTAGATTCACAAACATGACAAAGCCATTTCTTGTTGCCTCTTGAATTTCTCTTCGATAGTCACAATTTGTGGCAAATTGATGCAATGGTTTGTTGTGGTTGAAAGGTCCTTTTGCAAACCTTTGAAGAGTGGGTATAGGACATGAAAAATGGTCTGAAGAAGCATGGGTTGGATTTTAAAAGGTAGAAGAAGGGTCTATTGACATTATTTGAGCTTCATATTCACTGTCACTACCCTCACCTTCATGATTGTCACTCACACTATTGTTGCTACTCATTTTGAAAATTGTATGGTTTTTTTTTTCAAAAAAATTGCTAGATGAAAATCTGAAAGTTTGTAAAAATGATGCCAAATCATTAATCAATGAACATTGAATGATGAAAAGTAAAACAAAAAATGAAAATTAAAAAATTAAAAATTAAAATTTTCAAAAGCCAAAGGTAATGCAACTCTATGTATACTAAATAGAAAATAAAAATTAAATTTCAATTTTTAATCTCAATCCTGGTAGGAAGTGGAACTGAGAAAATGAAACTCCCAACTCATCAAGGCATCCCAAACACAAAGAAAATGTAGTTAAAAATACAAGCAATAATTCCCTAGCCATGATTTTGACCCTAGCCCTAAGAAATTTGAAAATATCAACACTTCAATACATCTCGATCTGAAAAATGCCTCCTCCAAACGCAAAAATGGCCCCTCTAAATGCAGAAACGCATGATTGAAAGTTGATTTGGGGTGAGTTTTGGGAGTTTCAAACTTTGGCGTGTCTGTGAAAGTCGTCACTACTAGTCCATGGTATGAAACTTTATTAAGTTTCATTTACATTTTTATGAAAAATGTAGGGTTGCAAGACAAGGTGGGCCCCACACAGTGTTTACCATCACATAAAAATATTATAAAAATCAAGTTTTTAATGTGTTTTTACATCTAGCATCCTCCATGTCCATAGGGGATGGTTAGCCATACTAGGGACATGGGACCGTTCCCTACAAGGGGGAAACGTTCCCTCCTGTTTCCTAACATTTTTCCCAATTTAGGGGCGGTCAGGGACATCGCCTTTGCATCCCCTCATCCTCGGGATGAATGGGGATGGGTACAATGAGTTTTGGGGCAGGGGACACGCCCCCATGTAACACAACATATATCCTTTTGACCAAAAATTAAGAAATGCAAATTATCTAAACTAGAAAAATCAATGGAAGAAACTAAAAAAGGTAAATTATCTAGACTAAAAAAATAAATGGAAGATACTAAGAAAGGGGAATTATCTAAACTAAAAAAATCAATGGAAGAAATATAGAGTATGAACATAGAGTGTTCATAGTAGATATAATTATATACAAAGGAGGGAAAATTATAAAAAAATAATAATCATTAGATATTATTAGACTTAAGAATAAAATTACTCAATTGAAGAATGATTACATAATTCAAATGAAATTATTTATATCCCACTTAACATTCATGAAAGGGATTTCTAAAATGTATTGTAAAATTAACATAACAAAAAATTACAACTACAAAATCACTTCAAACCAAAGTGCATGATATTTCTATATTTAAAGTTGTAGAGATCAAAGTCTCGTCTTCTAAGTCCTTAAAAATGTTCATAAAAATATTGCAATGAAAGAAAAAAATATACCAAGGGATAGTCTTCATAGAAAATGGAAAAAAAAAATCAAATTCCTAAAAATCCTCTCTTTTCTTTAATTTCTCCTTTTATAGTTTTACAATTTGTAATTGGCCCTTGAAAAGTTATATTAAAATTAAAATATAATAATACTTTTATTTTTTTGAATAAAGCTCATAAAAAATTAATTACAAAGTAGTAATGAAAGTCACATTATAGTATAGAAACTAAGAAACAATAATGGTATTGTGCCTTTATCCTTATTTTATGTATGGGTTTGATCTTTGTCTTTATCTTGAACATTTTTCTAAATAGCAGCATGCCTTACCTTGTATTCTTTAAACTTTGCTAAGATTTGGCCAAGGCTTTTCCATTTACAATGTATATCACTCAATCTTAGCTTCCATGTTAGCATACCTTCATTTCACCTAATTTTTTATGCAGATCATTAACTTATTTTTCTAAAGGTGATCAGATGTGTTGACATGTGTCTCAAATTTTTTGTTGCATCATAATCAAAAAATATTTGTTACATGTCTATTTTGATATCATATCTTTGAATAATTTTAACATTGGAAAAAATCTAAAAAAATGGCATCATCATCCTTTAGGATGTCAACATCAAATGATAATAAGATAATTTTAATGTCAATTAACACAAGATCAAATTGTGTTCATCAATATTTTCAATTTTTTATGGATTGCCTAAAGAATATTATTTTATATTCAATTCTTTTTTATCAACTAGGGGAATCATTCTCCTTTGAATCAATGAAAACCTTTTGATTGATCCAAATACTCAAAGTTATTGTCATCATTTCTTAAAATAATTTCTATAGTAAATTATAAACATCGTATTCCTTTTTCACTACTTGATATTAAAGATCTTTGTCCTCCTTTTTATTTTAAAATTAATGATATAACTATATATCTTCTTTAATATATAAAAAATTGTAAAGAGTAACCTTTTCCTCCCAAGCTTTTGTTACTCTCCCATAAGTCTAATAATTATTGATCTTTCCTTCAATATTTGAGCTTATTCCAGAAGGAGGTATATTAGATGAGATTGAGAAAAAAAATGAAGAGGCTAGGTTGTAGTACACCAATAATAGCTCTTATATAGGTAGTAAGAGAACTCACATGTTCTTCTAGTTTCTTATTCACTTTTCTTTTTTTCTCTATCATTTCTTATTTTATTTTCTTTCTTTTCTCTACCCTTTCAATCAGCTATGTAACTAATATCAAGGCTTTCTCAATACATCCTTCATGCACAAATGACCCTAGTTCTATTATGATAATATTGAAATCATTTTTTGTAATATATTCTTCATTTTTCTCCACTATGGGTTCAACAATTTCTACAAATTGATTACCAGAGGACTCAAACATCAGCTTAGAGGTTGTATGAACCTTATTAGGTTAAGGAGTAACTCTTAGAAACTTAGTTATCTGATAAAAAATGGGATATTCTACTTGCAAATACTTCCTCTTGTTTAATAAAAATTCTTTGAGCCCTGGGGAAGAATATGACACTTCTTGGGTTTTTAAAGTTTGATTTGAAAAATAATCTATGAAAATTGTTGCTTAGTGAATGTTAAATTAGGTAAACAAAATTTTTTGTTTTAAAACTAAAAAAAAATCTTTTTCTAGAGACATTAACAAAACTGAAAATATAAAATACCATGGATTTGAGAGAAGACAAAAGCCTACAAATTTGATAACAAAGTTCACCCAAATGGGCTACATCTTTGGGTTCTTCTCCAATGAGTGGTTGATCCTTAATTATGATCCAAAATGCTCGAGTACATTAAAGAACCCTTCAATATGCATAGAAAATCCCCTACATAGTCCTCTTAGTAGTACAAATTTTTCAAGCAACTTTTCCTCCCATTGATTACAAGCATTAGGCTTCAAAATCCTTTAAAAACCCTTGAATTGAGAAAAATAATACAAATTCAAATGTAATTATGTGCTATAATAGTGATAGCTTCAGCCTCCATCCCGTTGGTATAACATTTTATAGTTTATATGGGGGTCTTAGGTTCAAACCTGAGCCCCTTTTATTTTAGGCTTGTAGATTTTAACATATCAAAATAGATTCTTGCATATATTATCTTGAATACCATGCATGTGGTAGATTTTAACATATCGACACTCTAACTTCAACCACTTGAAGTCCACTCCATTCATCAGTCATACATAAGTCATGTACAATTAATTAAAGTCTATACCATTATATAAACATTAGCTACCTAATTCCAATCAATTTGAGCAATAAAGATTTATACATCATTTTATAAAAAGTAGATAATTATTGCTCCTAAAAATAAACACATTGGAATGGCTGAGGTGGTTGGCAAGAACAAAGAAGGGTATTTAGCTTATCATAATTATGAGAATATTTATACCTCATCACATCAGTGCCAACGTAGGGGTGTCACATCACGGCTAACCATTGGGCCATATGACACCATTTAGTTCACTATATCCTTGACATATGTCACACATTCATTAGCCCACATCATCTACCACATCACCTACCCTACCAATTGTACTATGATGTTAGTAACTACCACTATTCTTGCCATGTCAACATGTTGATATCGTGTTGATAGTAGTATTTGTATTGTCTTGGTCAACCCATTTTTTGCAAAACTTTGAATTTTCATAACTTTTGCATGTCAACTCCTTTTCACATGATTCAAGTGGCATTGGAATTTTCTCGTTGAGCTCTTTGAAATAGTGCAGTATTTTTGGAGCAATTGGAACAATCAATTTTTTGGTGAAGAACATATGCACCTAGATGAATCCTCCCCACTAGAGGGATTTTGGACATCCAAAAGATTGATTACACATAAATTAAGTGGGGGTACAACTCCCTCACTTTTCCAACCTCCATCCATTTTTATTTTCTAGGATTCATCCCTTTAAGTCTCACTCTAACGTACTCAACAACATCCCTTCATTAAGTTCTTAAATTTTTGTCTGGCATGACATCTTCTTGCAACTCATTCATATTGGTGAAGGGTACTCCCCTTTCAAATTGAACTCACTTACTATACACAAGTTTGCACAATAAAAAAAATCCAAGTAGAGTAGTGATAATTTTAGTAATACTAAAATGGAAAATGAATTACAAAATTCATGGGCTTCAAAAGCATTCAAATCAGGCCTTGCATTCACCAACAAGTGCTTGTGCTTTCTTCTCTACTCCCTAATCTCATACCTTAGGTACTATAGGCTACTCGACCATTCCCCCTTGTCTCTATCTAGTCTCTAGCTATCTTTTATATCATCCCCTTCCTACATCTTGGCCTAGCCTCATAAGTATTTCTTTATCGTAGTACTAATGTTTTTCCAATGATCATCAAGATCTAGCAGGTGGTTACATAATTCTTAGTGACTATATCCTTAATCATTCACACAAGGAAATATTTTAACCACTGATGGGATCATCAACCAATGATTAAATTGTTCCACAAAAAGGATATGGAAACAACATATATCATTGTACCATGTCTCACCAACTCATCGCCCACCCATTACCATTTACCAAATCACACCTTCATTTATTATTTCAACCTTCACCATGTCGAGGGGACCTCAAAATGACTCTCCTTAAAACAACCAAGTCTCACTGATGAGAGTTTAATGAAATTTAATTCCTTTTTATCATTTCTTGTTAGTCCATCTAAGGGACTCCTCCCAAAGTCTCATCGAAACATCCTTTTCTAACTGAAACTCTATCAACACCTTGATATGTTTTATCACCCCATCGGAGGGACTAGCCTCCTTGTCCTACGAATATTCCCAAGTCTTACTGATGTTTCTCATTAATATGATGTATGGCTTGTTAGGTTATCAAAGGGATAACAAATTTTGTTCCGTTGATATGTAAGGTTCCCACCAAAGACAATCCTCACACCCCTTTCTGCTATTTTTTTCCATTATTGGCACTTCAAAGAGACATGGAATAAGGTCCCACTGAAGTCTCCCTGTCACGTCAAACTCCCTATCAGACCAAGGAGCTAGTCTAAAGAAGCATAGGATGCCAAATGAAGTACTAGGGTAAATTCTAGGCATAAACACAAATGTGGTAACCCAATACTGACTTTACATTCATTGAACTCAAGTCGATGCAAGATTACTCTTCACCTTGGATGCTCCTACTTCAAACACTCAAGGTAATTCAAAAAAAAAAAAATCACGAGTGTGACTCATAAACATTTATGGATCTAATGCTCATTCAAATACCATCTTGCTACCTTATTCACCTGAACCTCCTTTCTAAATTACACCTGTAACTTGATATCTCTGCCATATATTTCATTTTTCATCACTTTCTCCCTCTTTTCATAGAATTCATCTCCCACCAGCATACATTTTGAAAATTTGAAAAGTCATAATCATCAATTTCTTCTTTAGAAGAAGAATAATGAGTTTCATGCATCACCTCATTCTCTATTACTACTACAATGATTGGTTTACTTTCACTCTCAGTTACAACACTACACTATTCCATCTTTATGCCCTCTAAAAGATATTTTTCAGCTACAGTCACTTCAAATTTTGCATCCACACCAATGTTATTAGTATAATCAAAGGACTCATCCTTTTCTTCATACAAAAAACTAAAAATCATACTAATCTCCTTGTCACATAAGAATTCATCAACTAACGCTAAGGGAAGACTACCAAACAATGCAAATTTATTCCACTCTTTTGCTTCCTTACTTTTAACTATAGTGTTTTCATCAACAAAGACACTCATTGTTGCAACATATTCTTCTACATTACTCTTATCATACTAAAAAATATTAAAAAAATCACAAAAAACATAATTTACCTCTTCGTCCTCCATTGGAACCTTCACTATACCTATCTTGGGTGTAGTCCACACTTCTATATCTTCTTTTTAGTCTTCAACATAATGTCATTGTTGATATGCCCTTAGTAGGACATATTGCAATTACACAATTTATCTCCTATTCCTTGATTGTAACACCCTCAATTTGATTTAGTGATGCAATGGCTTTTCCCATTGGTACATATTGATTCTCATTGGAACATATAGAAAAATTAGGGTGAACCTCATCACCTTCTATTGAAACTTTCACTACTGAAATTCTCCCTTCATTCTCACTCTTCATGTCATTCCAACAAAAAATAGATTTAGTTCTAACCACACCAAAATATGAAAAAATCTTGACCTTCTAAGGCCTATGGAAACCAAAATTTTCTATGCATTTACAAGATGCAAGTCTTGCCTCTTCTTTAGTTGCTACCACTTGGTTTCATCTTCTTTAAGGTCCTCCATTGCTCTCCATATTTCAATGGTTTCTACAACCTCTGTATCTTCTTCCTTCATGTCTTCCAATAGAAATCCCTTAGCTTCAAGCTTAGGTTCATCAATCTGTTTGTATTCATACTCTTCATCAATGTCACATGCATGAAACTTAGATACTACATCCCCTTTCCTTCTTATAGTCAAAATATCATTAGAAAGAGAAAATTCATCTTTAACTCTGGTCTTCCTTTGTTTCATCCATTCAATCTTGTCCTCCAATTCATTTATTTTTTACCTCAATTCTATCCATTCTCTTTCTCCGATCTCCTGAAATCTTTGGGTATGTGCAAGATCATGATGGGCCAAAAAGTGGCAATATGATGGGTATGTGGCTGACGACTTTTTTTTTACCCAAAATTGATGAAATGAAAAGGGATTTTAAAGGAGATTCTCATATTCCCACCAATATAATCTATGCTTTACTTTGAATTTAATAAATAATTATTATTCATTTTTTATTGAATTATGACTAAAGTCTTGATTTTTACGTTGATTGAAAAACATCTATAGCTTTCAAATGGTATCATATTTTTTGAATCCAAAACATGCATCACATTCTATGCTTCACATACTATAAGATTAAAATAGAAAAAAATGAATTTCATGAAGTTTTGACCAAGCTAAGGTGGTCAGACATACGAGTCTTTATATTTTTTAAAAGTTGTCATAAAAAAAATATAATTAATTATTTACTTGGAAACAAATTACAAAAATATATGCATCATATTGAGACATGAGTCCTCTACTTATATCTAAAATATTATAAAAAATAATTCTCATTTTACTGTGGTTAGGGTGGTCAGACAAACACCTACTTTTTATTTTTTCCCTGAAATTTAGGTACTACTCTATTGAAATTTCAAATTTTCACCAAATAGATTTTATTTTTTTTGTAAATAAACCTAGTAGTTTAGAAACTAAATTCAATTTTCTACAAATTCTAGATTCTTACATATTTTTGAAATAATATAGATAACTCACTCAATTTTTTATGTCAAGTTGCGTAACTCTGATTTTTCTGATTTTTTTGCCACTTAAGGGCCTATTTTTTCCATGATGATCCTACACATACCCCTCTCTCTAATTTTCTCTAATCTAGGAATCCTTGGAACCAACCTGACAAAAAAATTTAGTTTTCTCATTTTCTTTTCCATTTTTATAGGCCTCTCAAAGCCATAACAATAAAAGTCTTCAACACTCATGTTTCACAAATGAAAACTACCTCTTGTTCGATGATATTTTTACAAATCTTCAACACCTTTAGATGCTATTGTCAATCCAGTCACACACAACTACCCTCTACCCAACAAAGAACCTAGAAGATTCTTCCTCTACCCACCTTCTTTAAATGGAGGAAATCTACACCTTCTACCTAGATTTATTTATGATGGAGGATAGTAGTTACATACCCTCTTTCATGCCTATGACAAACATACTTTTCCATAACTTTCTTAACTTATCAATCACAAATCCTAGTGCATACTCTGCATTTTCAATATCTTCTAGCTTCAACCCACACTCATAGATCATGTTGTAACTGTCTCATGTTCGATGCTTTGTTACAAAATCAGGACAACTAGCTCTTGATACCACTTGGTGAAGGGTAATCTTGTTGCAGATTGAACACACTTACCATACATAAGTTTTCACAACAAAAAAATACAAGTAGAACAGTGATATTTTTATTAATACTGAAATGGAAAATGAATTGTAGAATTCATGGGATTTACAAGCATTTAGATCAGGCCTTTGATTCATCGGAAAGTTCTCAACCTTTCTTCTATGCTCCCTGATCTCATACCTTAGGCACTACAAGATACTCTTCCATTCTCCCTTGTCTCTTTACAATCTATCTCTATCTTTTATATCATCCCTTTCATGCATGTCAACCTAATCTCATAAGTATTTATTTGTCATAGTATCATTGTTTGTCTAGTGATCATCAAGATCTAGCAATCGATTACATCGTTCTTAGTGATTACATCCTTATTCGTTCATGCCAGGAAATCTTCTAACCACTGATGCAATTGATAAGAAATGATTACATTTTTCCATAAAAAGGATGTTGAAACAATGTATATCGCTATGTTATATGTCACCAACTCATCTCCCACCCATTACTATTGACCAACTCACACCTTCATTTATTCTTTCTACCTTCACCGTGTTGGAGGGACCTCAAAACGATTCTCCCCAAAATATCCAAGTCTCATAGATGAGACTTTAACAAAATGTCATTCCTCATTATCATTGTTTGTCGGCCTATCAAAGGGACTCCTCCAAAAGTCTAATCAAAGCATCCTGGTTTGGCTAAAACTATTTCAATAACTTGATATGTTTTATCACCCCATCGAAGGGACTTGTCTCCTCGTCCTACCAATATTCCCAAGTCTTACCAATACCATTCATTGATATGATTTATGGATTTTTAGGTTGTCAAAAGGACATCAAATTTTGTTTTGTTGATATGTAAGCTTCCTGTTGAAGACAATCCTTGTGCCCCTTTCTATTGTTTGTTTCCACCATTGACACTTTGAAGGGACATGGAATAAGATAGCACCAAAGTCTCCCTATCACGTCGAACTCCTTGCCACATTAAGGAGCTAGTCCAAAGAAGGATAGGATGCCAGATGAAGTGCCAGTGTAAATTCCAAGCATAAATTCAAATATGGTAATCCGATGATGAATTTACATTCATGGTGAATTCAAGCTGATAAACTTTATTTGAAAAAAATGAGGTAACTCAAATTTTGTCGATGCAAGATTGCTATTTTCTCTAGATGCTCTTGCATCACATGTACTCAGGTAATAGATCATCAAAAGAAGTAACTTGAACATCAACCTCCTCATCTAGTATCATAGGAGGTTTGTATAATTTTAAATTATCTACATTCACAACTCAGTAGACATGCACATAATTATTTAGATTTAGTTGAAAATAATTTTTGCTGATCTTTTTTTGAATCTCAAAGGGTCCATACATGATCAGCTTGAGCTTCTTACCTTAACCTTGCATTATTTCCTTAATGATGTGTAACCAAACCCTGTCACCAACTTGAAATTGATGATCAACATAATTCTTATGATGTTGCACTTTGTTCTTTTCCTAGCTCTTCCACAACTGTGTTTCAACTTCCATATGGATTGCTTGGATCTTCTAGATGAACTTCAAGGCCTTTCCTTCTCGAAAAAATCCATAGGTAGTAGATAACAAAAATAAGTCTCAAAAGGAGATATTTCAGTAGAATAGTGTGTTTCTTTACAATTGTTAGTGCGTGCAATGGAGATGCTAACATAGGAGAAGTTAGGTATGAACATTCTCTAGAATTGTACTACACCTAGAAAGCTTTTGAATTTTATAATTGTACTTGGCTTTGGCCAGTTTACAATGACTTCGACCTTTGCAGGATCAACTTTCAAATGACCTCCTCCTACAATATAGCCTAAGTACGCTAGTGATGTCTTAGAAAATTAACATTTTGACATCTTTACATACATTTTTTCTTTCCTCAATATATCTAGTACTTTTATCACATGGTCTACATGGTCTTTCCAAGTTTGACTAAATACAAGTATATCATCCAAATAAACTATAAAAAAATCATCTATGAATGGTTGGAAGACATCATTCATGACTCTCATAAAGGTAGATGGTCCATTAAAAATCCCAAAGGGTATGAACAACCACTCATATAGTCCATGTTTTTTGTTAAACATAGTTTTCCATATATCATTATATATAATTCTTATTTGATGATAACCAGTATGCAAGTCCAACTTAGAAACATAAATGGTGTGTTTCAATTGATCATGTAAATCATATATTCAAGGAAGAGGGTACCTATTCTTTACCATTATCATGTTCAGAGCTCTATAGTTTATGCACATTATCCATGACCCATCCTTCTTTGGTACCAACACAATTGGAGAACCACAAGGAGAGGTACTTGAGAAAATAACTCCTTTCTCAACCAACTCCTAAACCTGCTTCTTGATTTCCTCATTCTAAAAAACTAATAAACAATACACATCGATGTTTGGAAGAGGCACATCCTATTGTAACTGAATTTCATGTTGTATTTCTCTCTTTGGTGGAAATCCCTTTGGCTCTTGAAATAATTCATCATAGGCGGAAACTACTTTGACCAATTGAACTTTGTGCTTTGGAACAAACCCTTTCAATGCCTTGGATTAGTCATCCTCTTTGGATTTTACAATCAATCAATACAATTTTTTTATGAGAATTGACTAACCTCTTCATTTCTCCAATATTCACTAATGCTAGATTAATCTTTATCTTATGTGCACATACAATGAATTCTTTACCATCCTTAAAAAGGTGATTTTTTTTCTCCCCTATAAATGATTTATTTTTAGTCATAAATATAGGGACTCCCTAGTACAATCCCACAAATATCTAAAGGGACTACATCAAATTATAGCCCATCTATGAAGATTTTTGTGATGGAAAATCTTAACTTACATTGCTTTGTTACTTGTAATTGATCATCATTGCAAACCAATCCAAGTGGATATGGCTTTGAATGGATGAGGTGTTGTAGCCAAGTTGAGTTTATTTACAACTTCTTTAGATATTAAATTTACTTGAGATCCCGTATCAAACAAAGTATCAATCTTAGTATGCGTATGTGTAGGATCATCATGGAAAAAATAGACCCTTAAATGGCAAAAAATGCAAAAAAATAAGAGTTAGGCAACTTGACATAAAAATTTGAATAAGTTATTTATATTATTTAAAAAATATGCAAGAATAGAATCTGTAGCAAATTGAATGTAGTTTCTAAACTACTAGGTTTATTTAAAAAATATTTATCTATTTGGTGCAAATTTGAAATTTCAATGCAGTAGTACTTAAATTTTAGGGAAAAAATAAGTAGGTATTTGTCTGACCACCCTAACCACAATAAAGTGATAATATTTTTTAATAAGATTTTAGATGTAAGTAGAGGAATCATGTCCCAATGTGATTTATACTTTTTTGTAAATTTGTTTCCAAGTAAATAATTAATTCTGAGTTTTTATTACAACTTTTAAAAAATATAAAAACTCATATGTCTAACTACCTTAACTTGGTCAAAACTTCATGAAATTCATTTTTTTTAATCATATAGTATGCAAGGCATAGAATGTGACATATGCTTTGGATTCAAAAAATGTGATACCATTTGAAAGCTATAGATGTTTTTCAATTACCCTATCAATCATGACTTTACTCGTAATTCAAATAGAAAATGGATAATAATTACTTATTAAACTCAAAGTAAAGCATTATTTATATTGGTGGAAAGCTAAGAATCTCCCTTAAAAACCCTTTTTGTTTCATCAATTTTGGGTAAAAAAAAGTAATTAGCCACATACCCTACACATACCCATCATATCGCCACTGTTTGGCCTATCATGATCTTGCACATACTCGTATGTTTTGTTACAACTAAAATATGAAATAACTCATTTCCATTCTTATCAACCTTAGGTGAATAATATTCTTTACTTGAACTTGCACTTGCATTTGAAAAACTTGTATTATTAGAAAGAGATATATATTTTCCTTTACCTTGGATCTCGATAGCAACAATATTTGTCTCATTTCTAGAATGAGATCCAAGATCCTGTTGTGCTACAACAGTAGTCTTTTGTTTTCCTATTTTTCCTCCATAATTTTTCGGTCTTAGTTTTGGGTGCAACTTCCAACACTTTGAGTCATCATGCCCCTCCTTTCAATGGGAGCATGTGGGCTTATCTCCCTCCTTGATGGTAGCTATATTTTTCCCCTTTCCTTTTCCCTTGGGTTTACCTTCAGGTTTAGATGGCTTCTTGATAGAATTTTCATTGAAATTACTCTTACCTCTCGACTCCAAATGTGTGGCTTGTACACATACTCCATCTAGATTACTAGGATTCAAAACAAAAATGGTATTTCTTAAGTAAGAATTAAGACCACCTATATACTTGAGCAATGTGTCCTGGGTGTATAATGGGACGTTAAGTCAATAGATCACTTCCAAAATTCATGAGTATAGTCTTGGACAGTTTTACCTTTACCCTACCTAAAAAAATTCCAGTTCATAGTTAACTATTGCATATGGCCTAAGAAATAAAACTACTTTTTTAGGGAAACTTTAATCTTCATCCAAGTTAAATTGGCACTACCATGTTGAGAAATTTTTTCTTGAGTTTTACTCTCTCGATAGGTGAGAGTGGTTTCTCCCAATCAAAGAGTAGCTAATTGGATTTTAGAACCATCATCTAGGAGACCTTGAACTCTACAATATATTGCTACCTTTTTAACCCAATCATCTAGTTTCTTAGCATTCAACTCTCCATAATATTTAGGTAGTTCAAACTTTACATCCAACTTAATTATAGGCTTATGTGCACTTTTGAAAGAACTAGTAGAAGAAATGGAATTAGAAGGAGAATATGGAGAATATGGAGATGGGGAGTTTTTGGAGGCTCATCATCACCTTATTTTTTCCCTTTGTCCTCTTAATCTTCATGGTACTCATGCTTTTCTCGCTTCAACGAACCTCATTTTCCATGATTCTTCCCTTCTTTCATCTCTTGAAAGAGAACTTCCACTGTAACCTTCACATCAAGAAAGTCTTGTTGAAAATTTTCTCATCAAGCTCAAAACTTCTTCCAGCTTCTATCTCTTCCATCTTTTATTGTGGAAATGTTCTTCGTTTACCAATTTTAGAATTAACTTTCGCAAGTGTCTCTTCACCTCATCAACTCCTAGATGAATTTAGCATCAACTTCTGCAATCACTAGTCAAACAAGGCTATGATACCAACTTGATATAAAAAATAATCTATGAAAATTGTTGCTTAGTGAATGTTAAATTAGGTAAACAAAAATATAAGCTTTTTTTTAACATTAACAAAATTGAAAATATAAAATAACGCAGATTTGAGAGAAGATGAAATATTGAAAATTTGATATTAGAGTTCACCCAAATGGGCTACGTCTCTGGGTCCCTCTCCACTGAGTGATCGAACCTTAACTATGCTCCAAAATACTTGAGTGCATAAAATAACCCTTCAATCTACATATAAAATCCCCTACATAGTTATCTCAATATTATGAAGTTTTAAAGTATCTTAAAAATTCCCCTCTCTAATTACAAGTGTTAGGCTTCAAAATCCTTTAAAAACCCCTAAGTTGAGGAAAATATACTTCAAATTTAATTCTACACTATAATAGTCATATCTTTGGCCTTTGTCTTATTGGTATAACATTTTACAGTTTATATAGGGGTCTTGAGTACAAACCCAAGCACTTATTATTTTGGGCTTGTAGATTTTAACATATCAAAACCTATTCTTGCATATATTATCTTGAATACCATGAGTGTGGCACAATGGTAAATATAGGAATATTAATTTTGGGGGGGTCGACAGTTCAAACCATCAACCCCTCCATTTTATATTAACCATTAGCTTATTTACTAATTTAAATATGTAATATCACCCACCATTTTTCGCCAAATCCACTAGCCCAAAAGTGGTTGCTAAAGATCATGAGGGTAGGTTGACAGTTTGAATTGCCTAACCCCCAACTTACCATTACTAAATACTTAAATAAATTCAACCATATAGACATAATCGAGGACCTTGCATTTTTTAGTGGTGATGAGTGAAAATAGGAAGGGGGAGGTCACCAGTTCAACCACCTCCAATTTTGTTTTAATATAAATACCACACTTGAGTCAACACAGGGGTACCATGTGGTGCCCAACCATTAGGCCATGTGGCACCATTTGATTTTCTATATCCTTGACACATGTCACATGTTTATTGGCCCACATCATCTACCACATAACCTACCCTACTAGTTATACTGCCATATCGGCAACTGCCACTATGCCTTCTATGTCAGCATGTTGACATCATGTTGATGACAACATTCTTACTATCTTGGTCAACCTATATTTTTCAAAACATTGATCGTCCATAACTTTTATGTATAGACTTTGTTTGATTTGATTCAAGTCGCGTTGGAATTGTCTCAATGAGCTCTTCAATATGGTACAATTTTCTAGAGCATTTGGAACAATCAAATTTTTGGTGAAGAACTTATCCACCTAGATCAAAGTTAAAGAAGGAAAAATAGTTTTCAAAATTAAATCAATATTGGTGTTAGATGATGGAATAGATGGAAAAGGATTAACACTATGTAGATGAGATGTGTGTGGAGGAAAAGGAGGATTGGAAAAAAGAATTGTGAACATTACCATATAAGTCAAATTAAACAAAATAAACCAAGTATTCCTATGAGATACTTAAACATGATGCATAGGCAAACAAGAAAACAACATACCAAAATAGATAAATGTAAGCATATGCAATCATGTTCATACCCTATCCCATAGTGGGAGTGGTGCTCCTTTGATGTGAAAAGGATGAACTTTTGTACCCCTTGATAAACTTCTAATAATTAATATGCAAAGATTCAAGTGATGCAAATGAAAGTGCCTATAGTGCAAATGCCTAATATTGTAGATGGATCTCAAGTAGAAGTGGCTTCTATTTATAGGTTGAAGATTTGAAGATTACAGAGATTGGTGGAATGTGAGACCAAAAGAGATCCAATGAGATTGGGACACTTGTCTCAAATTTATTTGATGAAGGTGGAGCACATTTTGGGGAATGTGCAAGAGGAAAGGAGGATAGAAGAGAAACAAATGCATATGGTTGAAGATATGAGAGGATGTAAGAAGAATAAATGGGGATTCAAGAGGAGTTTATGAATGTGGTTCAAATGTTTTGGAGGGAAATTATTTTGGTAAAAAAGTCAAATAAAGGGAATTAATGAAGGAATATTCCATAGAATATTCTTTTGAGAGGATAAATGAGCTAATTAGTTAATTAAAAGAAAATATTTTTATGTGCAAGTGGGTTAGTTAATCAAGGTTTTATTTAGCTCTTGGGGAGTTAAAAGCTAGAGAATTTATTAATGATGATTAGAAGGCGATTAAAGTTAAAATTAATTTAGAATTTAGTTAACCTTGAGTGGGTTAGTGAATTTATGATATTTGATTTGAATCATTTTATTTATTTAATCAAATAAGACGACTTTGGGGATTTATTTATTTAATTAAACATGATGGAAATTAGTGAATTAATATAATAAACTATTTTATTTGATTAATAGAGGAATTTGATGATAATTTATCATAATTAGATGCACCAGGTTAGTTAAGATTATTTTTGTGCCTACATTTTTCCCCTCTTTGAAGAAGTGTACTTGTTGCATTGGGTAAAAGAATAATCTTGCTAAGATTGAAGGTCAAAAAAATTTTAATTTTTGGATGCCCCAGTGGAAAGAAGTACATTGGTACACTGCCCCCTTGAGAGATCAGATGAAAATTTTGATTTTAGGGTCGATCTCGTGACAAAGAGGTTCAAGATGGATGCATGGATGGTTAGACTAATAGATATTTATGATAATGATGATACAAATGAGATGTTTTTAAGATGCATGTGAGATGGATGATGTTTCCTATTATGATGATATGTATGAGTATAAAGGATGAGTACACTAATGTTTTATGAATGCAGGATGGATGCATGTCTTGATAGCATGTTAGCGTGAAAGAGGATAGAAGAATGAGAGGCATCGACCCTTGATTATGAGAAGATGCAGAAGTCCAAATTTTTTATGAGTCATCGAGAGTTTATTAGATATGATGATGAATGATGACGATGTATTTCTTATCCAGGGATTGGGGATGTAAATAGCATAAATTTCCTTATGTTTGATAACACACATAGATATAATGCATCAAGGTAAAGATAATCAGGATGGTGTTGTATCTAGTGAGATGGAATTTGACTTGACAAACAGATAGGAATATCCTTATTCGCACCTGGAATATGAAACCTTGTTAGAATATACTTCAAATATTTTGAACATCTCATACCAAAACATAGAAAGGAAAAACCTCCCAATGTAATAGTCAACAAGGCACCCAAAACATCCCCCCTACAAACCAAACAAAATTAGCATGACCAAAGTTATATTACAAGAATATCCAAAAAGCATAGAAGACAAAATATAATGATGAATGCCCCATTCCTTTATCTCTAAATCGTATTGATTAGACATCATCGAGAGGCTATTGGAATGAGTGCAATAAGATAAATCAAAATAAAATATCATGTACACAAACAAGTCAATATTATTCATACCTCTAGAAAAGACTAAGCTATGGTGATGCTTGATGTTGATGTCCATTATAGGAAGGATGCATCCTAGGACATGATATTATCATATGATTTTGGAATTAACTGGATGATAGGCTATTGATGTGAAGAGTTGACCAAATTTTTTACCTACTGGTTAACCTAGACTTAAAAATCCATTTATCTAGTTGTAACTAAAAATCCATCCATCATAGACATAATTTATGAAATGAACATTGTTTGTAATAAATGATTCATTATGGGAAATTAAGATTGATTTAATTTCTTGAAATCAACACAAATTCTTAAATTTCTCCATTCTTCTTATGCATAAGAAAAATATTAGCTACCCATGTTGAATGAAGGATAAGATATATTATTTTATCCTTTATCATTTTATCAGTCTCATGGAAGATGGAATATATTATTCTTATGCTATAAGGGTGTTTCTTTTACCTCAATGGGGTGGCTTTAGCTTAAATGGGATATAATTTTGGATAAGCCCATACATAAATATATTATGTCATCATAATACAAGAAACAAATTTCTCTATACTCAACCAAGAAGGCTATAAAATGGTCCCTATCTTTGGTATTGTAGCATTTACCAATATATACTAGATTTGATTCTTCCTTTGTTCCATTGTTGGCGTTATCACACTTTGTAGAGGAGTTACTTTATTTTTCAAAGTTTTGTTTTATATATCTATCATGTTTGTGAAACATATCTTCTAAGGAAACCAAACCTATAGGTAATTTATTTCCTTTTAGTTGAATCATTTGTCTAGAATTTGAATTAAGTGAAACTAGCTATTCTATTTTTTGATTCATTAATTATAGAGGAACTACCTTAAAAAGAATCAGAACTATTTTTGATGTCTCAAAAAAATCTATAATCTAATTATCATTTAAAAAATAAATCAATGGTCGAAATTACCACAGACACTAGGGTAATAAATAAATTTAACTTAATAAGAAACATCCTTGAAATAGGGATGATGGAGGAACACAAAAGTTGAAACAAATAATGAGTTATCTCTAGATGTTTTCTCCCTAGGAATAAATTCTATTAAAAATGCATCAAGGTAGTTAATATTATCCCAAACCCTATTCTTGTATGGCTTCATTTTATGACTTTTAATGGTAACAATACTAGTGACCTATTTTATAATTAACTCTTAATATCCTATAACTTGTAACTTTTTTATAACCCTCTCCTTTGAAATGAATGAAGCAAAAAGTGAATATTCATACTTAGCTATGTTTGCATTATATAATTATAGCTTGTAATAAAATGGATACTTGATATATCATCTAGAAAAATCATCACAAAATTTTCTCATGATCCTGATTTCAAGTAATTTCCATAAAATTATAAGGTTCATGTAATTAAAAAGATATATCTAAACCCATCACTTTGTGAATTTCATCACTTGAGGAGGAAGAGACCAAATATTTTTTGGGACCAAATTTTGTATATAATATTTTAGACTTGAGTTATTTGGACTTAAGAGATATTAATTTTTCTTTAAGTATAGTATCTAATCACAAATTATTCCCACCAAGGGGATAATTGTATTAGGAAAATCCATTTTTATTTCTCCCCCTATATCCTTAAAAATTATTTGACTAGGAAGCATAATCTAGCTAGTTGATATATAAAACAAAAAAGAAATCAATCTCTTTCTTGGATAAGTAAGTAGTGCTACTTGTGCATCTTTGATTTGTTCAATAAGAGGAACCTATATGGTCTCTATTGAATACCACTTCTTGAATTTTTTGGTCGAATTAAGTCCAAGAGCTCGAGAAACTTGTGATGGAATAATATTATTGGAAGACCCAAAGTTTATTATATAATTTCTCAAGCTATACCCAAAAATAAAGAGAGAAATATAGAAAGAATTGTGTTTTTCATATGAGTATTAAGAAATTACATCTTTCAAATTAGAAGATAGACTAGCGTAAGTTTCTTCAATACTTTCTACATTATTTGAGTATTGATTATTAACATGAGAATAATTAAAATGTAATTTTTTAGCATACCTCTAATGTATTTAATTTAGAAGTATTCATTCTTAAATACCCATCTTAAGAAGTATGAAAATTTTAATATATTTTTAGTGCTTAATAATATGAAAGGAATTTGAGTATTTATTCTTTGTTTAGGAAGAAGTGTGCACCTATGTAGTAAAATATTTGGTAGTGGTTATTTCTAAAGCCTTAGGCATAGTAGAGGAATTTCTAGATAATATATATTTTGGAGAAGAAGCTATATTGCTTGATTGGTTCTTCTAATTATCAATTTCCTTAGCATCCTATTGGCTTCAAATAAAAATTGCACATGATTAATTGTCCAATTTAATATACACTTCATCTTCCCTCTCTAAATTAGATTTATAATAAAAGAAGCCAAAAGCATAATCATCAATATAATTAGATGGTATGATTTCATACTTAATTTGGGGCTATTTTAGTACCCTTACATTTAAAACCCTTTAAATCATCATTAATAGGCCCTTAAGACACTTTATTGTTTGATCTCAAATGCTTACATCAACCAAAATTTTGAATTAAAAACTTGAATTTCCTACTCAAACCATAGAAAGGGGCCACAAGGGACTCATATACCCAAGGTGGCATATAAGTCCCACCTAGGGGGACTCATACGCTAAAGGTGGAGTATGATTCCCACCCTAGTTTTTATGGGTGTGCTAATCATGGGTTGTTAGAAATTTTAATCCTCTAGGCACCACACTTGCAGGAGTGTATAATGTACCATGCTCTTGACCTCATGATATATGAACCGTCCAAGATCATATAATATATGTGAAAGCATGCTATGACCCCATGGATAAACAATTTTGTGGCACTCCATTTACTACATCATATGAACTTGACCTCCATCCAAGTGTGAGCTCGACCATTTGGGACTAGTAATAGTGCTATGATGAACATAATGATCCATCCAACAAGTGGTGATCATGCATAGAGTAGCCACTATAGCTTGATGTGTGGCCCCATGATCTGCTCTTGAACTGGTCCTCTAATGTAGTACCTTATGTCTTCTCTCATCTGCCCATATGAATGATCCTCTATGAAATGAACTCTCTCACCTCAAATAGGAACTCGAAGGATGTGATGCACATCCTCCAAAGTGGTCGTCATATCACCTATCGATAGACAAAATATGCAAGTGTCTGCATCCCATCTCTTTGCTAGTGCCATGAGCACAAAATCATGGCACCTCATGGGAGGCATGAGGTATACCAAATACATCCCTATAGCCTATAGAATCTGAGTCTCTCCCTTTGATAGTGTCTCTAGTATCAAAAAAATTTGTCAGTTACATTTTTACACTTGTTTAGGCCCTCCTTGTGAAATTTAGCCTAATGATGCCTTGAATTAGTGTTGTAATGTGTTTAACACACTCATATTAGGTCTTGGTCCCTTGTGAACTAACAAATTTAAATGGTAGGTCTTGCTAAAAGTGGTGTGAAATGTTGTAACACACTTTCTTACTTTTCTAAGGTTTTATCAATTAACTAAACCTAATAAACCTCTTTTTAATTAAAAAAATTAACTTAAGCATACCTTATTTGGAGTGTTGTAAAGTGTTGTAACATGCTTTAACACTTACATATCAACAATGGACGGGAGTGATCATGGGCATGGTCACGGGTGGGAGAAAATGAAGTTCGAATTTCAAATCAATGGATGTAGATCTGGAGGCGAAGTAAGATCAGATAATCGATAGTCGAATCAAGAGCTGGAACCGAGTCAAAAGCAAGGTAAGGATGACCAGGATGATGTGGACTCCAGAGGAAAAATACAGGTGGACCCTAGGGGAAAGGAAATTCTGGCATCTTTCTATGCTACTTCTCCCACCTAAAAAATTGAGAAAGATAGTGGGGGAGTGGGGACCACTGGTGGTTTAGGAGGCAACTGCAAAACTTGGACCTCTCTTTTTGGGGTAAAACCTAATGGAAAGTCTTCCTTCTCTCCTATGCAAAATATCTTGTCCCCTGCTAGAGGTAAGTTTGCTATTTCGATTCTTGATCTGATTATAGACCATAATATACCCTTAATAGAACGAGCCCTGGTTGGAAAGTTTATGGGTCCTAGACCAAATATTGAAGTAGTCAAGGAAATTTTTAAAAATAAATGGAGAACCA
This sequence comes from Sequoiadendron giganteum, assembly GCA_007115665.2. NCBI lineage: Eukaryota > Viridiplantae > Streptophyta > Pinopsida > Cupressales > Cupressaceae > Sequoiadendron > Sequoiadendron giganteum. The sequence goes on from CM021106.1 coordinate 614,696,250, forward strand.
GTGGGAAAGTCTCTATTGCTGCTCTTCCTAAGGGATTTTTTTCTTTTGAATTTACTTGCAAAGAGGATATTATGGCTGTGAGAGGTGGAGGTCCTTGGGTGATAGGGGAATCATCCTTGGCTCTAAAGAAGTGGTCATCCCACTTGGATCTATTGGAATCTATCTTTGAGAATGTTCTAGTCTGGGTTAGACTTCCAGGCGTACCCCTAGAATACTAGAGTGAAGAAATCTTCTTGGGTATTGCTAGCTCCTTTGGTGAGCTCCTTTCGATTGACACAATGACAACTGCTAGAAAGAGACTGGTTTTTGTGAGGATATGTGTGGGGGTTCCTCAGGAAGCAGATTTACCCTCATCGATAGAGATACAATCTAAGTTGGGTTCCTAGGAACAGAGTATAGAATTTGAAACCATCCCATTTGCCTGCTTTAAGTGTAGGAAATTTGGTCATTGGGCAAAAAAATGCCCTCTTAATGCAGCCCTAGAGAAAGATAAGCCAATAGAACCGGGAAAAAAAGAATGGAAAAAAAAGAAGAATGACTCTGGAGAAGGAAGGAGGGAGAATAAAGAGTAGGAGTTGGTTATTGAAGCCGATAATCAGAAAGGCTTCTCAGAGATTGAAGTGGTATTGGAGGAAAAAGGTGAGGTCCCTTTTGAGCTTCATAACTCAAAGTCTGATCCCAAGGAAAGAGGTATTATTGAGGGCACCCTAGCTGAAGAAGGAGATCGGATCCTATCTCCTTCCTTCTCTCAAATGACAGTCCCATCTAATAGAAATGAAGAGATACCTGGTTTGGAGGATATCCCTAGTGAGGGCCTATCCTTGGTCTTGAATATCCCTCCTCTCCCCCTGTTATATGTCTTTCCTTCCCCTATGGGTGTGGAACACCTATTGGAGACCAGCTCTGCTATTGGGGTTTTAGAATCCCTTGAAAAATAGGATTACTCAGCTAACCTCTCTAGCAATGCCTTGTGTTGTCAAGAGAATGGTAACATGGATACATTACCTTGGGAACAAAGACTACCAAATGATAAGGATTGGGAATCTAGCAGAGACGGACAGTCAAGATGAGACTGATAAAGAAGAGAATATATCAAAGAAGAAGTCTGGAAAAAACAAACAAGGGAAGACCCCAACTGACATTTCCACCAGATCAAGAGGTAAGGCTAATTGTGGTGCAACAAAAATCTCAAGAGGTAAAAAGTCTTTGAAGAAGAAAAGAGAGCTTAATAGTTTTCAGGATATAGCAGATGGATCTCAGAAAACCATCCCGCAGTGTCTTAACTCTCCTGGTATTTAATGAAGATTATGTCCTAGAATATAAGGGGACTCAATAGCCCCCACAAGTAGGATGTTCTTCGCAACTTTTTTAGAGATCACAAACCTGATATTCTTCTGATTCAAGAAACTAAAATGTCTAAGGAGAAAATTGAAAAAATGAAACTCTTTCAATACTACTGTAACCAGGGCAATAATTCTAATGGTGCTTCGGGTGGCATTGTTACTTTCTGGAACTGCAATAACATCAAAGGAGATCTGATTCTGGAAGGTACAAATCACATAGTTACTAGATTTATTCATATAAGAGATAACTTCAACTGGATCCAAATGAACATTTATGCTCCTAATGGAAAAGGTATGAGGAAATGTTTTTGGCTGGAATTAGCCTCCATTAGAAGTATTTTTGATAAAGAAGCTTGGATTGTTATGGGGGGACTTCAATACCCCCTTAATGAATGGTGAGAAATTTGGGGGATCTCAGATTAACTTAGAAAGTAAAGAGGATCTTCATAATTTTATTGATACTCAAGGGTTGATAGATCTGGATCTTCTTGGAGCCTCCTTCACCTGGTCAAATTGTAGAAAGGGGATGGACCTCATACAGGTCAGATTAGATAGATCTCTGATTTCTAATCATTGGTATTTTGATTACTATTGCTCCCTTAAAGCCCTCACTAGAATAGGTTATGATCATTCCCCTATTAGTTTCACTGCGGATCCTATAAAAAAGAAGAAGAATAGCCCCTTTAGATTTGAAAAAATATGGATTTCCCATCCTACTCTCAAAGAGGAATTAAAAAAATGGTGGAATATAAGTATTCAAGGAACTGCTATGTTCAGAATCGCAAAAAAATTAAGGGAAGTGAAATGTAATCTTAAAAAATGGAAAAATGATTGTTTTGGGAACATCTTTAAGATCAAGTCCGAACTTCAGATGGATCTGGGAACTATTCAACTCAGAATACAGAATGATGGTTACTTGAATGTCACTAAGGAAAAAGAGAATGAGTTCCTTACGAAGATGCATGACATTATTGGGAAGGAGGAGGAGTTCTAGAAACAAAGATCAAGAGCCCTTTGGTTGTCAGTAGGAGATAGAAACACAAAGTACTTCCACCTCTCAGCTTCTAAACATAGAGTTTTTAATAGAATATCTCAAATAGATGTGAATGGAACTAGTTTTGTTGAGGAAGAGGATATTAGGATGCAGGCGGGCTCCTTCTTTAAACTTCTTCTATCGGCTGGTACTGAAATAAACCAGTATGAGCAAGATCAGCTTGTGGAAGCTATACCAAGAATTATCAACCAGGAGAACAACTCTTTTATGACTGCTATCCCCACCAATGAGAAAGTCAAGTGGGCTGTCTTTCCCTTTGATGGGAATAAAGCCCCGGGGCCCGATGGTTTTCCTTTGTTCTTCTTCCAATGGTTCTGGGAGATTGTGGAAGAAGATGTGGTTAATTTTGTCAAGGAATTTTTTGGAGCCAAATGTATTTTAAAAGAACTAAATGCTACTTTCTTGGTTCTCATCCCCAAGAAACCTGGAGCTAATAAATTGGAGGCTTTCAGGCCTATCAGTCTCTATAATTCTTTATACAAGATTATTTCTAAGGTCTTAACCTCTAGATTCTTATTTTTCTTGCCTTCCTTGATTTCTCCACAACAGAATGGATTCGTCCCTGGTAGAAAAATCCTTGATTCTATTGTTTCGGTTCATGAGAACATTCACTCCCTTGTTGAATCGAAGACTGAAGGTTTCCTATTAAAGCTTGACATATCAAAAGCCTATGACAGAGTTGATTAGGTTTTTTTATTTAAAATTATAAAGGCCTTTGGCTTTAATAATAGGGTGGTTCAAATGGTGGAACAACTTGTGTCCATAGCTTCCATATCGATTATGGTCAATGGTTCCCCGACCTCCTTTTTTCAGAGTACTAGAGGTCTCAGGTAGGGTGATCCTATTTCTCCTATTTTATTTACTATTATGGCTGAAAGTTTAGGAAGGAACCTGAAACAATTGGCTGACTTTAAAGTTATCTCCGGTCTCAGACCTTCCTTGGGCAACTTGGTGTGCTTTCATCAACAATTCGTTGATGATACTATGCTCATGGGTCAAGCTTCTGTGTCTGAAGCTAAATCTATCAAACAACTGCTTGAAAAGTATGGGAGAGCTTCTGGATAGCTGATCAACAACCAAAAAAGCTCGCTGTTCTTTTTCAATACTCTGGCTCATCGACAGACCAAAATTGCTAGAATTCTAGATTGTAAGGTGGAATCCCTTCCTGCCACCTACCTGGGTCTTCCTTTAAGTATGAAACTTCTTGATGCCTTCTGGATTTTGTTGGTGGATAGATTTAGTAAGAAGCTTGCAGGATGGAAAGGTGCTCTGCTTATCTAAGCTGGAAAGCTTCAGCTCCTCAAATCCTCCCTTCAGAATCTCCCTATCTATGCCTTGAGCCTCTTTAAGATCCCTACCAAATATGCTAATACAATTGAAAAAATTCAAAAAAGATTTATTTGGTCGAGTGTTGAGGAAAATAAAAGAATTCCCTTAATAGACTGGAATCTGGTCTATAGACCTAAATAGAATGGTGGACTTGGGCTAAGAAGAATCAGATCTAGTAATAAAATCCTCTTGGCGAACCAAATTTGGAGAATCTTCTCCTCCTCCGGGGAGTGGATAGATATTCTAGCTAGCAAATATTTAGATAACAATTGCTCTTCCATTATTAAGAAGGGGCCCCACCTTCTTCCAAGAGGATCTATATGTTGGAACAATTTAATTATTGGTAAAAAGATTGTGGAGGAAGGCATTGGTTGGCAAGTGAGAAATGGTAACAGTACTAGATTCTGGGAAGATAGATGGCTTTTTAAGGAACCCTTGATAAATATCAATCCCTTCAGAGATTGGGCTGAGAATTGCAAGGCTAGGTTTGGAACTTTTGTTAAAGATTACAGAGTGAATGGTAATTGGGTGGACTTGGGCAGAGTTAGTTAGGCTTTGGTCACCATCCAGACTACGTTGTTGGCAGTTAGACTTAGCTCGGAGCAACTGGAGGACCGTACGATCTGGATTGATGATCCCATTGGTAATTTTTCTATGTCTTCTACTTTTTCTAAGCTCACTTCATCTCTGGATCATCCTCCCTTTTGGTCTAAAGCTTGGTGCAATAATCTGATACCTAAAATTAACATCTTCTTTTCGATCTTGCTTCAAAATAAGTTGCTTACTATTGACAACCTATGTAAACGGGGATTTCAAATCCCTAATAGATGTTGTCTTTGTAAGATGGATGCTGAATCTATAAATCATTTATTCCTTCATTGCTCTTTTGCTGCTTCTCTTTGGGAAAACTTTATCAAGTTATGGAACCTTTCTTGGGTTTTCCCTATGCTCATTGAAGATCTCTTCTCTCAATGGAAAGCCCCGACAAGGAATCCTTTACTTAGATTTTTCTGGGAGTTATCCTTCCCTCATATTGCTTGGGGAATCTGGAAAGAACGCAACAACAAAATTTTTAGGGGCAAAGAAGCCTCTGTGGACTATGTCTTTGATAAAATTGTCAGATCTCTAAAGGAAAAATTTAGTGTCGTGGCCCAGAAGGATAGGAAAACCTTGAATGCAGAGTTTTCAAACTATGATCTTTGTGTTGCTAGGGATTGGAACATAAATCCTATTCTGTCTAGCTTTACTTTGAAGGCTAAAAAGGACAGAGAGGGAGTTTGCTAGACTTTTCCGCCTAATGGGTGGATTAAAGCTAACTTTGATGGTGTGGCTAAAGGCAATCCGAGGGTGGCGGGCTATGGAGGAGTTATAAGGGATTCCAATGGAAATTTCATAGGTGCAATTGCCTCTCCTTGGCTCTCAAACTAATCACTTGGTGGAGGTGGCTGGTGCTTACCATATCATAAATTTAGCCCAAAGTCTCAATATTAAAAACTTATGGCTTGAAGGAGACTCCAAAAATATAATTGACTGCCTCCATGGCAAGTCTCCTCCCTCGTGGACCATCAAATCATGGATTGATGAAGCTAAATTGAAACTGATCAAGTTTGAAAAAGTTAAAATATCACACGCCTATAGAGAAGCCAATGCTGTTGCAGACTTTTTTGCTAATGAAGGAGTTAAGAGTAAAGAAGTGTGTACCTGGCAAAATAATAGCGATCTAAATATTAAAGTTTGTGCCCTATTAAATTATGATAAATCACATGGTAATGTGTCGTGCTATCCCTTTAATGAGGATAGGTTGGATCTTTCACATCACAATCATTAGATTGTATGGGACCGAGCTCTATTGAGTAATTTGCAAGTTTACTTCGCACACTTTGTGGGTGCTTAGATTTGGCGGGGCCAATTTTAGAAAGGCTTGTGTTTGGATCTTCCTCATTGTGTTGGCTGATATGGGAGGAGACATAAAGAAAACTGAGCCGGACAGCTATGAAATCCACATGAAAAATGCTAAGGTTTGGAACAGGATTAAAAGTGGAGGACTTATTTCTTTTTTGGAGAAGCTTCATGGTTCTAATCTGGAGGCAACGAATCTCTTCGCCAAAAATTGGCATGATGGTAACTTGACTCTGTTCGGCAGGAATGTGGAGCTCAATGAAAATCTAATTGCCAAAGTTATGGGATTACCCACTGATGGGAAGAAGTTTTTTAGGGACAGGGCTTACTCTGATGAAGCTGTTATCAGATTCCCCAAAAATGACAAGGAAAAGCAAAGCTTGGTCAAAATTGCTAACAGTTACTTTGATGTTGACTCCATAAAATCTATATGGAGAAAGGTTCTTTGGGCCATTATGGAGTATATCATGATTGACAGGCATTTCACTAAAGTATATGGGTACCACTTCGCTCTCCTCAACCATTTCCGTCACAAGGTAAGGGTTTCCATCCCCTATTATCTCTTCTGCTCTTTGAAGAAAAGTTTGGAGGACAATAAAAAAAACCCCAAAAGATTTCCTATTCTTCATACTGGGTTAATTAGGCTTATTGTCGAACACCTCCATGTGCCTGCCCCTGCTACCTTGGAAGCCAACCCTGATGATGAGAGTGATGATACTGAGCCTAGTGGCTCGGAGTATTTGCCTAACCCTAGCCCAGGTCCAAAAGCCCCTAGTTTGCATGCTGGCCCTTCCAGGGAACCGGGTAAAATCCAGGTTGAGCTTGAGCCTGACTACCCTCCTCCTAAGAACAACCCTACTGGCAAGACTACCCAGGCTAAAAGCCTTGTCTCTTACACCGAAGATTCCTCTAAGTCAGAGGAAGCTGATACGAATATCTCTTAGCGTTGTGTGGACCCGTTACCAGACATACACAATATTGACAATTCCCCCGTTAACACTGGGAAAGAGCCTTCCCTTGATTATCTCTACCTGGTTAAAACCAATTCTGAAACCCATTCTAAACTCCTGGATTGGACCTTTTTTGAAATCAATGAGCTCAAAATTAAAAACTGGGCCCTGCAAAGTAAGATCAAGGAAATGGGTGTTAAGATTGTTGAAATGGGTAAGAAAGAAGCATCGCATAGTAACAAGAACATGGATATTGATGCTGAGGGCTTAAGGAATACCATCAGAACTATGACGGAACAAAACAACTGTATAGCAAGACATAATGCTATAATTATTAATGCGATGACTGAAAAGCTTGACAAAGCCGAGTAGAGATCTCTAGTGGTTGATCTGGAAGATACATAAGATAAAATCCAGGACACGGATGGTGGCATTTCTAAAAGAACCCATGCTAATTTGAAGTGCAAGACCCCCCTAACCCCGAAAATTGTTCAAACCTTTAAAAAGGGGGTTAAAGATATGCAAGATATGGAGGCGGAGACAAAGACTATCCTTAGGTCTCTGAAGTAATGGTTGGGGCTTTCTATGTTCTTTCTCTACTGTCCCTTCTTTCCTGACCCTTCTGGTCTTTTTTGCTTGATTGCTGCTGGTTTTTTCTCTCGCAACTATTTTTTTGGTGGAACTTTGGTGTTCTCTTCGCTATTTTATAAACTTTGTGGTTTTGGTCCCTATAAAACCTGTTTTACCCTTTTATCAAAAACATGCTTTAACACTTTTCTAGGGTTTTCATTCTTACTTGGGATTTCTTGTGCTTTAATTGGCCTTATTTTACATCCACAAGCCTCATTTAATGCATCTTTTCAAGGATAATCCTGACACAAATCAATATACAATCATAATTCAACCGATTCTGGTTGACGGCCTATATTTAGTGATTTTTGACTCATTCGCCACCTTGGGTGAATGAGTCACACCTAGATATTTGGGTCCCTAACCTTGTTTCACACCTTTCTAAGTATTATTAGAAATGTTCCCTTAAATTATGCCTGAATGAACTCTTTCACCAACTTGAGCGAATGAATCTCGTGTGGCCCAAAATCAAAATTAATTCAAATTTTTGGCTGGATTTTATCCTCGTAGACCTAATGTCAACTTGCAGTGTTGTAATTTCAATAATTCTTTCATAATTAAGTATAAATACAAGTTTCTTTCACTCATTTTAACCACCAAGCATACAAGTATTCATCCTAATAGCAATTTTGAGTTCACAAGAGAATTTAAGCATTCACAAGAGCATTCAAGAGTCTTCAAGAACATATTATCAATAATTTTAGAGTAACATTCAAGCATCAAGCATCATGTTAAATACAACATGCATCATGTTTGTTTTTGAGCTAACAATTGTGATGTAGCATTTTGTGATTCAAGATAGAATTTCATTCAAGATTTATTGCATTCAAATAGAGAGTCAAGATCTGTATCCATTGAATCCATCTCATATATGTCTACAACCTATTATTTCTAGGGTTGGTTGAGTTGAAACATCATATTTTGTTCATTCATCATTCTCCATTCCTATTTCATTCCATTTAAAGGTTTGATTACCAAAATAGGGTTTAGCCAAGGTAAACCCATATCCTCTAACAAAACAACATTTATCCCTCTCTTTAGTGTGTGATTTGTAGGTTTAGATTGAATATATATTAAGGATTAATCTTGGATAAAGTTGTCAAAATTTGTCATTAAGCATTAGAGAACATTTGAGAATACCTATAGGTTGATTTAAAGAGATTCATATCCTAAAACATGAAGAATTAGATTGAGAAGACTGAGTTGATGAGATTTAGATCATCAAGTTTTAGAAAATTTTAACTAGACTAATTCGCCACTTTTGGTGAATGTGTCCTAGTTTAGGTCAAAATTTAGATTTTTGTAGATTCAAATACCCATTTTCTAGATACTTGTTCCTGCACAGAAACAAGGATTTTTCGATTGATTTTTCTAGCTTGGTTAATGATTCCCAATCAAAATTTCTAGCATTTCAAAGCCCCTTTCATACATCTATAGATTCCCAAGTGCACACAATTCATCTTATAATTTATTATTCTATTTTATTTGAATTTTCAGGTCATTTAGTGAAGCATTTCATCATATTAGGGCTTAGTATTACATCTTACATTAGATCTTACATTGCATTTCTCTTTTCAAGTCTTAACTTGGTGGTGAACCCCTCGTTAGTTTACATTTACCCTTTAGGATCACCCTATTGCAACATATTTTTCTCCTTTGCATTGAGATCTCTAGGGTTTGTTCTTGAATAAGAGAGATTAAACATTGTCATTCTAGGTCCTAAACCCTAGAAAAGAAATCATTTTCAACCTTTCATTTTGGTGAACCTAGATTTAGAACATTTCATTTTCTGATTTGGATTCCATTATCATCCTAGATCTTTCTTGCATTAACATTTCATTAGGGTTTGCATTAGTTAATTGGAATTCTAGGGTTTATAATTTTACATTAGTGAAAGTTCATATAGCTTGCATTTTTTCATCTCATTTCATTGAAATTAATACAAAATATTTATTTCACTTAGGATTTATATTGTACAACATAAAAATCAATTGAAAAATCTGAAAAAAAACCCATTGGGACTCACTCGCTACCTTGGCCGAATCAATCCCAGTGCAGATTTTGCACTGCATTTTTAGCATTTAAATTTTTTTATAAGATTTTGTTTTCTATTTTTGTTTCCAATTTTTTTGTTATATTCATTTCATTGTTCTTAGCTTATATTGCATTTTCATTCATTTTGCATTTAGTAGCTTTGTATGAGTATTTAATGTTCTATTGCTAATACTACAGTGAGATGAATTTTAACTCATGTGTTCCCACAATAGCATAATTAGTGTGGATTGTGGGTTTTCTAGCTCTTTCAAGCCTAGTATTGACACTATTACACTAGGTATGGACCATACCCTTAACAACTCTTTACCTTCAAACTTAGTGTGACACATGTTGAATCAATTTTTGCTAGTGTTTTGCATGAAAAAATAATTCAAATTCATGAAGGTTTAGCAAACCTACAACATCAAGTGCAAAATGAAAATATTTCAACTACTTCCATCCCTACTATAGATAACATTTACTGCATGCTTAAAAGTGAAGATACACTTGACCTTGTGAAAAACATAGTTCAAAACTTTGGAGAACACCTCACCTCAACCACTAGTTGTCATTTACCTACAATAAATTTAACAAGCCAAGGAGGAACTCAAATTCCTCCTCCCACATCGATTGCCTCAATCCCTACATATACCAACCCTCAAGTCACAAAAAAATTGTAACCAACTAGTAATGTGATTCCTTCATTGGGTATTTCTTCTAGCATCCCTAGTACCCTTGTGGCATCACACATCATATCTCCTACTAATTTACCACCTATAAGCATTCCATTCACTTATCCCTCGAACACATACACCCATTCACCTTTCTCAACTCCATCTCATAACACAAGCAGTGACCCTCTCATAAATCAACTCTTCCAAACTATTTGATCCCTTCAGAAATAGATTTCCATAATTAACCAAAATCAAAATGGCCCACCTACATATTCTATCAAAATTAGTCCATTTACCTTGGATATATTGCGAATACTAATGCCACAAGGTGTAGAGGTGCCTAGATTCAAGAAATATGGAGGAAAGGGAGATCCATCTAACCATGGTAATGCTTATACCACTTTATGTAGAGACTTTATCATTGATGATAGATTCCTGGCTAAGATTTTTACTAGGTCCTTGAAATATACTACCTTAGAATGGTTTTCTTTATTGTCGAATAACTCAATTCGTTCATTCAATGAACTTGTTGAGGAATTTTTCAACCATTTCCAGGTTCATATGACTCCTAAGATGGCCTTGGCTAACTTGATAAGATGTAAGAAAAAAGAAGAAAAGATAACTGACTTTATCTCATGCTATCAATCGCTTTATTCCCAAATTAATGTCAATATTCTTGATCCTCACCTTAAAAATTTTCTCATAAAAAAATTGAAAAGTAAGATACGGGTAAGTGCAAGAAGTTGGGTCCATGAAGAGGGGAAGTTTTGGCTGAAAAAAATAATTCTCGCACGAAACGCATACGCATTATGTATCGCACACCAGATCTTAAATCCATAATGCATACATGTTATGATTCAGGGACACAAACCTAAAATGCGTACGCGTTATGAAACACATACACGTTCATAATGCATATGCATTATGAATGCGTACGCTTTTTAGAACGCATACGCATTTCTAAGCACTATTTAATTTTTTAAATAAGCGATTGTGAAAATCATTTTCACAGTCGAGTTTTGTGGGCCAGAAGGAGAAGTAGATCGAGTACGTGTTTTGGAGAGTTAGAATTTGCCAAATTTTCACTGTCACCTCCTCTCATCGACACACTTGACCTCAGCAACCTCCAGGTTGGTTGGATTCTACAATATTTTTGCATTATAATTGCTATTTAGTTAGTTTTGTTTTATAATTGCTATTTAGTTATTGTTGTTTAGTTTGTTTTAATTTAATATTTAATAGTTTTTAAACTGCATTTAATTAACCGAAAACATCAACAAAAGAAACAACATTAAATTCTAAATCGAAAACCAAAAAAAAAACCTAAATTCGACACATTTAATTTTGAAATTTGAAAACACGAAATTGTAGGTTTTAAAAAACTAATTTACTCAGACCGTTAATCCTTGGACCTAAACCCTAGAAAACGTAAACTTAAACCCTAGAAAACATAAACTAAAACCCTACAAAACCTAAACTAAAACCCTATTTGTAGGTTAAAATTAGGTTAAAGCTAGGGTACAATTAGGGTTTGGCTTAAACTTTAATATATATTATAGTTAGATTTCAAAATTACAATTAGGGTTATGATTAGGTTTACTTGTTTAATATTAAAGAATTCAATTACCTGCTTCTAGGGTTCAATTAAAGTTGGAGTTCAATTAGGGTTAAAATTCATTCTAGGGTTAGGGTTCTAATATAAATATTCAGGTAAGGGTTGAGGTTAAAGTTTGTATTCAACTAGGTTTAGAGTTAGGGTTGTATTTTTATTAGGGTTAGGGTTAGGATTATGAAATTATGAATTAAAATTTAAGATGAAGGTCAGGGTTGGAGTTAGAATTAGCCCGTTCAATTGGTGTAGGGTTCTAGGGTTGGGGTAAAAATTAAATTAAGAGTCTAGGGTTAAATGGTTGTAATTTTGGTGAGAGTTAAACATTCAATCAATATTTAATTAGGTTAATGAATAAAAGTTTTATATGCATTTAGGGTTAGTGTTCAACAAAGGTTATGATACCTAATTTAATTATAATTAGGGTTAGAGTTCAAGTTAGAATACATTAGGGTTCAAGTTATAATTAGGGTCTATGGTTCAAGTTATAATTAGCTCGTCTATGGTTCAAGTTAGAATTAGTGTGATAGAAATTATAATATAAGGCAATATAACCCTAGATGAAATCATATTTTAAAAAATTCATCATCTATATCGATTAAATTTTTTATCTTAAACTTGAAAAATAAATCTATTAGCAATGTCTTCTTGAACTGAATTCTCCAATTTTGCATCTCTAGCAATTATTTTTCTAATATATTATTTAAAATGTTCTTGTTCAACTTGTTCTTCTATGTGTTCTTGAATTTTTTCTTAAACATAGTCAAGTTGTTTATATGAACATATTCAATATGTTTAACTTGTTCTTAAACTAGAACACAACTTAAGAGGACGCAACGAATTCATTTACAAATACATATGCACACATGCATACAATTTAAATCAATATATATTAAAAAATCCTTCGAAAAATATATCATGTGCATATATATTGGGCCCATTACACCCTAAATCATAGAGAATTTCCCTCAATTTTTTTATGATGTTTATAAAGGTTGTTCTATTCTAGGGTTTTGTTGTCATTAAAATCCATACTCTAGTAGTTTTTTAGTTTTGAAACTATGTATTTGAGCCAATATCCCCGTACTTAGGTACCTAAGGTTTTTGATGGTTTCATAAGGATTTAAAAATCATGAATACCAGTGGAACTTTTTAAAGCATATAGGGTTTTAGTCTTATTTCTTCAATTTATGTTTCTCACAATCTTAGTTTTCAAAGAGTTTATTTACAAACTTATATAAAAATGGGGTCTTTAGGTGTGATCAACAAATTTTATTTTTAGTAGTGATGATTGTGAGGTATCTCTTGAGAAAATGCATTTCCCTCAATTTGTTACAAAAACCATAGACTTTTAGTCATAACATATTGAATTTCCATTTCCTTCACTCTTGATTCAACATAATCTAGGTCAATTGTTACCATTTTGTCAAAGGGGGTCCTAGAACATAAACTTATAGATTTTCCTTCATTATTATTACTCAAAATTTAAAAAAATCAAGAAATTAAAATGAATAAATCTTAATTCTATAATTGGTGAAGGATTGGGTTGCAAGTTCTTGGATTTGACCCTACCGAATTGGTAGTATGGCTTCCTTATTTCTTGCATAATTATTACTTTTAATCACTATAATTTTAATTTATTTGCATCCTTTAAGTTTCATAGTATACTATTGTTTAATAATTTATTATTAAAATAATATTTAATTCTCGTACCTTTTATGTCTCTCATATGAACAATATTTTGTGTTCTATGGTAACTCCTATTATCATTTCCCCTTTTCAAATACCATGATTCCTATGTTTCTATTATTATATGTTTCAATGTATCCTTATAACCAATTTTTTTAATTTCTAGATCTTAATGGTTATTGTTATTCTAATATACATATATAACTTTCAAAATCCCCAAATCTTGAAATAGATGTCTACAACCTTATATGTATACATCATGAGCCATATAATCCTATCTATCAACCCTAAACCATAAAACCTAGATATCTTTCAGACTATATGTAAAATCCAAACCATACATAATCACATATCGTTAATCAAGAAAACCCTACATTCTAAAATATGAACACAAACCCTTACCCAAAACTCAAATTGTAAACCACAAACTTGAAATTTTCAAAACTTGTACAAACTTAAATTATAAACTTTAATGTGTACATGCTATGGATTTTTAATGAACATTATGTATTTTTAAATGTTATAAATCGAATGGTCTTCAAATGAATTGTATTTTCAATTTGTGCACGTTCAATGTGATTTTTAAATAGTTCTTTCAAATTGTGTGCATTATTTAACTAGTTTTTTGATATATATATATTTAAATTGTTTAACATGTGCAATTTCCATTTGGTTGTACATTCACATGGATCCGCTATTTAGCATAGAGGATTTTATGCCTAAACCACAAATTCCTGTAGATCCCACAGATCCAAACCCACCACCACAAGAAAACCCCATGCCTCCAAACCCTCCACCTCCTAATCCCCCACCCCACTAACCCCCCACCCCCTATAGTAGACCACGATCAGTGGAGAGAGAGCATAAGGGAAAATCTTATGGTGATTCAAGAAAATATAGATCTGATAAAAAATGAGCCTAGAATTGCCCCCAATCTCTCATGGTTTGCATGTACAATGAAAATTATTGTTGATTATGTTTGATCTATTGATGCGGACCTAGATAGGTTCCATCAATGGAGAGATGAGATTAGACAATTCTATGCAGATGGATTATCTTATAAAGAAATTAATGACCTTAAAATTACCAAATAAGCCATGTGCTAGTATTTTTTTAACCCCCAAACTAGCCAACCAATTCCACCCACCAAAAAATGAATTTCAATTTTATGGTGTAGGCACCCCCAGATAGCTGCACATTTTTGGGATAGATGGTGGATGGTGTTTGATACTCCACCACATGGAAATTATGAGGTGCCCCTATACTTTTTGAGAAAGTTATGGGCAAAGTTTGACTTGGGTTTAAAACCCAAGTATTTTGATATGAGGTCATTTCAGGGAGTTGGGTGTGGCATGCCCGAACATAGATTAGGAGCACGTGTTGATCCTTAATAACGTGCTCCAATTTCTCCTATTGTTCCTCTTGCTTCTACTGGTGTTCCCGCTACATTTCAGTAGCAAACCATGCTATCGACATTAGGAGCATTGAGTTCACTTTCAAAACATCTCACTCATTAGACTTCACATGCTGCGGCTGAAGTGGTCAATAGAGAGCATGGAGGCTCAAGAAATAGGAATACTCAAACATCCACTTTAGGTGACCCACATGCATTTGAGATAGAGTCATTTATGGATTTACTATCTTCCGAGCATCATCTTACATAGGTATGTTCATCTTTTGAACTTAAGTTTTTTTTTTGGAATGTGCAAAATTCATGTTTAAATAATAACATCAAATTATATATATAATACAATATTAATTAAATAAGTGTTTGGTGTAGACAAATAATCAGACAATGCCTGAAACTCAAAATGATCATGTTTATATGTCGAGTGTTGTAGATATGGGCTCACCTTTTGGTTAGGTACTTAAACCAATATATATTAAATTTAGTTTGTGTGGATATATATCTAATTTATTTTGAATGTTTACACATCATGTGTGATTGATGTATATTATATCTAGATGCAGGGAGGTCAGATGAGCGTGCCTAGTGCTGACCAACCACAAGTTGTGGTTAGCGCTCCTAAGTCATCATCAGCTCAGGTGCGTTCTTTCAAAAAAATTGTTAAGTTTGAATTAAATACACATCATAGATCAAATTTAATTTTTACATTTACATACACATGCGTGAATGATCTATACAAATTGGTGTACATCTATATGCAGAGGTTTCATGAGATACCCATTGCAGGTGCACCAGAGACATCGTCAGCATTTATGCATGGGCAATCTCAGGTGCGTGATCTTGAGGCCATATCATTCGAGGTTGTAAACTTTACTAAATATCCCAAACAATTTTTACATTTACATACACATGCGTGAATGATCTATACAAATTGTTGTACATCTATATGCAGGGATTTCATGAGACACCCATTGCAGGTGCACCTGAGACATCGTCAGCATTTATGCATGGGCAATCTCAAGTGTGTGATCTTGAGGTCATATCATTCGAGGTTGTAAACTTTACTAAATATCCTAAACAATTTTTATGGATCTTTTAAATATATATATATTCGAGGTTTTAACATATTGATTGCTTTATATGAATATGTAGGATATAGTAGATCAGACATTTGGATATTCTCAAGTGATAGTTATGCTACCCGTTGACCAAAATGTTCCAATAGATTCACATGATCATATGGTAAATTATGCATGTACTAAAAAACATTTTTATTGTATTTACTAGATATTTAATTAAATTTTTATTTTTTATCCAAAAGTTTATATTTTTCAGGTTTAAATATGTTTAATTATATCAAAATTTATAAATAAATTTAAATCTAATTTCAAGTTTCTTACATACTCTTTTACAGAATGATGCAGGTACATCTAATCGACCTGGAACAAAAAGGAGACTTGATTTGACTGATCAATGTGGTAGTTAAATGGTTTTAAAATTTAAATAGACCAAACATCTCTAGTTTTATTTAAACTTTTATGTGTTGGACTTGACATATACATATTTTTGTTTATTTATATCATGACTTTAATGTGATGATTATATATATGCAGTCAATTATGATCATGTTATGTTCATTTTGATGATTATATGCACTCATACATATGTAGATCTAGATATTTTATCTAATTTTCAAGTAATACATGCACTATATAAATTCTTATCTCTACAATCAAATTTCATAAATATATAATTTATCACATGGTTCAAGGTGACAAATTAAAATATTCCTTAAATCGTTTAGATTATATTCATAATAAATTAAGAGCATGTAATTTTAGCTATTTTCCAATTCTAGAAAATATTTGAACAATTATATGAAATGTATAATCTATAAAATTGGAACGATATTTTTAAAAAGTTACTAATAAGTTCATTGAAAATCATACAGCTATACAACATGATGAAACATATATGTGTGCACATGTATATCCAGTTATTTATCTTATCAACTTTTACGTGAAGACCAAAATTTGATATTTACATAGTCTCTTGATAAAATAATTTTTCAGTGACAATCGAATGGTAGATCAACCTGATGAGAAACTACAAAAATAATTAATGTAAGTAAGTAGTTCTATAATTTTTTTGAGTCATTTAAGTAAATATATAGTAAAAGTTACAAAATTGGATCTTATAAATTCTATACAAATTCAAATGATGTTTGCCATAGGATGGATGAAGAGGATGCATGTCATGAACCCTAGGGTATGGCTTAATGGGTCCTAAGAGGATGGCTTAAGGGGAATTGTGCGAGTGACTTAAGAGATGCAAGATTATGGATTAAGGGTACATGTAAGAGGATATGACTTAAGGGATGCAAGATTATGGATTAAGGGTACATGTGATTCTAAATTTTTTATTCTAAGCATCACATGAACCCTAGAAGCCCTAAACCCTAAACCATGTGACCTACATCCTAGGAGATCAACCCTAAACCATTAATCCATATAATTTTTTTATTCTAAGCATCACATGAACCCTACAAACCCTAAACCCTAAACCATGTGACCTAAATCCTAGGAGATCAACCCTAAACCACTAATCCATATAAATTTGCTATTCTAAGCATCACATGAACCCTAAAAACCCTAAACCCTAAACCCTAAACCATGTGACTTAAATCCTAGGAGATCAACCCTAAACCATTAATCCATATAAATTTGTTATTCTAAGCATCACATGAACCCTAGAAACCCTAAACCCTAAACCATGTGACCTAAATCCTAGGAGATCAACCCTAAACCATTAATCCATATAGATTTGTTATTCTAAGCATCACATGAACCCTAGAAATCCTCAACCCTAATCCATGTGACCTAAATCCATGGAGATCAATCCTAAACCATTAATCCATATAATTTTGTAATTCTAAGCATCACATGAACCCTAAAAACCCTAAACCTTAAACCATGTGACCTAAATCCTAGGAGATCAACCCTAAACCATTAATCCATATAAATTTGTTATTCTAAGCATCACATGAACTGTAGAAACCC
>CM021106.1:614714027-614754635 GCA_007115665.2 Sequoiadendron giganteum
AAGAATTATCAACTAGGAGAACAACTCATTTATGACTGCTATCCCCACCAATGAGGAAGTCAAGCGGGCTGTCTTTTCCTTTGATGGGAATAAAGCCTTGGGGCTCGATGGTTTTCCTTTGTTCTTCTTCCAATGGTTCTGGGAGATTGTTGAAGAAGATGTGGTTAATGCTGTTACGGAATTTTTTGGAGCTAGATGTGTTTTAAAAGAACTAAATGCTACTTTCCTGGTTCTCATCCCCAAGAAACCTAGAGCTAATAACTTTGAGGCTTTTAGGCCTATCAATCTCTGTAATTCTTTATACAAGATCATTTCTAAGGTCTTAACCTCTAGATTCTTATTTTTTCTGCCCTCCTTGATTTCTCCTCAACAAAATGGATTCGTCCTTGGTAGAAAAATCCTTGATTCTATTGTTTCAGTTCATGAGAACATTCACTCCCTTGTTGAATCAAAGACTGAAGGTTTCCTATTAAAGCTTGACATATCAAAAGCCTACGACAGAGTTGACTGAATTTTTTTATTTAAAATTCTGAAGGCCTTTGGCTTTAATAATAGGGTGGTTCAAATGGTGGAACAACTTGTGTCCATAGCTTCCATATCGATTATGGTCAATGGTTCCCCGACCTCCTTTTTTCAGATTACTAGAGGTCTCAGGCAGGGTGATCCTATTTCTCCTATTTTATTCACTATTATGGCTGAAAGCTTAGGTAGGAACCTGAAAAAATTGGTTGACTTTAAAGTTATCTCCGGGCTCAGACCTTCCTTAGGCAACTTGGTGTGCTCTCATCAACAATTCGTTGATGATACTATGCTCATGGGTCAAGCTTCTGTGTCTAAAGCTAAATCTATAAAATAGTTGCTTGACAAGTATGGGAGAGCTTCTGGACAGCTGATCAACAATCAAAAAAGCTCGGTGTTCTTTTTCAATACTCCGGCTCATCGACAGACTAAAATTGCTAGAATTCTGGACTGTAAGGTGGAATCCCTTCTTGCCACCTACCTGGGTCTTCCTTTAAGTATGAAACCTCCTGATGCCTTCTGGATTTCATTGGTGGATAGATTTAGTAAGAAGCTTGCAGGATGGAAAGGTGCTCTACTTAGCCAAGCTGGAAAACTTCAGCTCCTCAAAGCCTCCCTTCAGAATCTCCCTATCTATGCCTTGAGCCTCTTTAAGATCCCTACCAAATATGTTGATACAATTAAAAAAATTCAAAAAATATTTCTTTGGTCAGGTGTTGAGGAAAATAAAAGAATTCCCTTAATTGACAGGAATCTGATCTGTAGACCTAAAAAGAATGGTGGACTTGGGTTAAGAAGAATCAGATCTATTAATAAAATCCTCTTGGCTAAGAAAATTTGGAGAATCTTCTCCTCCTCCGGGGAGTGGATAGATATTCTGGCTAGGAAATATTTAGATAACAATTGCTCTTCGATTATTAAGAAGGACCCCCACCTTCTTCCAAGAGGATCTATATGTTGGAACAATTTAATTATTGGAAAAAAGATTGTGGAGGAAGGCATTGGTTGGCAAGTGAGAAATGGTAATAGTACCAGATTCTGGGAAGACAGATGGCTTTTTAAGGAACCCTTGATAAATATCAATCCCTTCAGAGATTGGGCTGACAATTGCAAGGCTAGGTTTGGAACTTTTGTTAAAGATTATAGAGTTAATGGTAATTGGGTGGACTTGGGAAGATTTACTCAGGCTTTGGTCCCCATCCAAACTACGCTGCTAGCAGTTAGAATTAGCTCGGAGCAACTGGAGGACTATGTGGTTTGGATTGATGATCCCACTGGTAATTTTTTTGTGTCTTCTGCTTTTCCTAAGCTCACTTCATCTCTGGATCATCCTCCCTTTTGGTCTAAAGCTTGGTGCAATAATCTGATACCTAAAATTAACATCTTCTTTTGGATCTTGCTTCAAAATAAGTTGCTTACTACTGACAACCTGTGTAAACGGGGCTTTCAAATCCCTAATAGATGTTGTCTTTGTAAGATGGATGCCAAATCTATAAATCATTTATTCCTTCATTGCTCTTTTGCTGATTCTCTTTTGGAAAATTTTATCAGGTTATGGAACCTTTCTTGGGTTTTCCCGATGCTCATTGAAGATCTCTTCTCTCAATGGAAAGCCTCGACAACGAATCCTTTACTTAGATTTTTTTGGGAGTTATCCTTCCCTCATATTGCTTGGGGCGTCTGGAAAAAATGCAACAACAGAATTTTTAGGGGCAAAGAAGCCTCTGTGGACTATGTCTTTGATAAAATTGTCAGATCTCTGAAGGAAAACTTCAGTGCCATGGCCCAGAAGGATAGGAAGACTTTGAATGCGGAGTTTTCAAACTATGATCTTTCTGTTGCTAAGGATTGGAACATAAATCCTATTGTGTCTAGCTTTACTTTGAAGGCTAAAAATGACAAAGAGGGAGTTTGCTGGACTTTTCTGTCTAATGGGTGGATTAAAGCTAACTTTGATGGTGCGGCTAAAGATAATCCGGGGGCGGCAGGTTGTGGAGGAGCTATAAGGGATTCCAATGGAAATTACATAAGTGCGATAGCCTCTCCTCTTGGCTCTTAAACTAATCACTTGGCGGAGGCGGCTGGTGCTTACCATATCATAAATCTAGCCCAAAGTCTCAATATTAAAAACTTATGGCTTGAAGGAGACTCCAAAAACATAATTGACTGCCTCCGTGGCAAGTCTCCTCCCTCGTGGTTGATCAAATTGTGGATTGATGAAGCAAAATTGAAACTGGTCAAATTTGAAAAAGTTAAAATATCACGCGCCTATAGAGAAGCCAATTCTGTTGCGGACTTTTTTGCTAATGAAGGAGTTAAGAGTAAAGAAGTGTGTACCTGGCTAAATAATAGCGATCCTAATATTAAAGTCTGTGCCCTATTAAATTATGATAAATCACATGGTAAGGTGTCGTGCCATCCCTTTAATGAGGACATGTTGGATCTTTCACATCACAATCATTAGATTTTATGGGATCGAGCTCTGTGGAGTAATTTGCAAGTTTACTTCGCACGCTTTGTGTGTGCTTAGATCAGGTGGGGCCAATTTTAGAAAGGCTTGTGTTTGGATCTTCCTCACTATGTCGGTCGATATGGGAGGAGACAGAAAGCGAACTGAGCCGGACAATTATGAAACCCACATGAAAAATGCTAAGGTTTGGAACAGGATTAAAAGTGGAGGACTTATTTCTTTTTTGGAGAAGCTTCATGGTTCTAATCTGGAGGCAACGAATCTCTTCGCCAAAAATTGGCATGATGGTAACTTGACTCTGTTCGGCAGGAATGTGGAGCTCAATGAAAATCTAATTGCCAAAGTTATGGGATTACCCACTGATGGGAAGAAGTTTTTTAGGGACAGGGCTTACTCTGATGAAGCTGTTATCAGATTCCCCAAAAATGACAAGGAAAAGCAAAGCTTGGTCAAAATTGCTAACAGTTACTTTGATGTTGACTCCATAAAATCTATATGGAGAAAGGTTCTTTGGGCCATTATGGAGTATATCATGATTGACAGGCATTTCACTAAAGTATATGGGTACCACTTCGCTCTCCTCAACCATTTCCGTCACAAGGTAAGGGTTTCCATCCCCTATTATCTCTTCTGCTCTTTGAAGAAAAGTTTGGAGGACAATAAAAAAAACCCCAAAAGATTTCCTATTCTTCATACTGGGTTAATTAGGCTTATTGTCGAACACCTCCATGTGCCTGCCCCTGCTACCTTGGAAGCCAACCCTGATGATGAGAGTGATGATACTGAGCCTAGTGGCTCGGAGTATTTGCCTAACCCTAGCCCAGGTCCAAAAGCCCCTAGTTTGCATGCTGGCCCTTCCAGGGAACCGGGTAAAATCCAGGTTGAGCTTGAGCCTGACTACCCTCCTCCTAAGAACAACCCTACTGGCAAGACTACCCAGGCTAAAAGCCTTGTCTCTTACACCGAAGATTCCTCTAAGTCAGAGGAAGCTGATACGAATATCTCTTAGCGTTGTGTGGACCCGTTACCAGACATACACAATATTGACAATTCCCCCGTTAACACTGGGAAAGAGCCTTCCCTTGATTATCTCTACCTGGTTAAAACCAATTCTGAAACCCATTCTAAACTCCTGGATTGGACCTTTTTTGAAATCAATGAGCTCAAAATTAAAAACTGGGCCCTGCAAAGTAAGATCAAGGAAATGGGTGTTAAGATTGTTGAAATGGGTAAGAAAGAAGCATCGCATAGTAACAAGAACATGGATATTGATGCTGAGGGCTTAAGGAATACCATCAGAACTATGACGGAACAAAACAACTGTATAGCAAGACATAATGCTATAATTATTAATGCGATGACTGAAAAGCTTGACAAAGCCGAGTAGAGATCTCTAGTGGTTGATCTGGAAGATACATAAGATAAAATCCAGGACACGGATGGTGGCATTTCTAAAAGAACCCATGCTAATTTGAAGTGCAAGACCCCCCTAACCCCGAAAATTGTTCAAACCTTTAAAAAGGGGGTTAAAGATATGCAAGATATGGAGGCGGAGACAAAGACTATCCTTAGGTCTCTGAAGTAATGGTTGGGGCTTTCTATGTTCTTTCTCTACTGTCCCTTCTTTCCTGACCCTTCTGGTCTTTTTTGCTTGATTGCTGCTGGTTTTTTCTCTCGCAACTATTTTTTTGGTGGAACTTTGGTGTTCTCTTCGCTATTTTATAAACTTTGTGGTTTTGGTCCCTATAAAACCTGTTTTACCCTTTTATCAAAAACATGCTTTAACACTTTTCTAGGGTTTTCATTCTTACTTGGGATTTCTTGTGCTTTAATTGGCCTTATTTTACATCCACAAGCCTCATTTAATGCATCTTTTCAAGGATAATCCTGACACAAATCAATATACAATCATAATTCAACCGATTCTGGTTGACGGCCTATATTTAGTGATTTTTGACTCATTCGCCACCTTGGGTGAATGAGTCACACCTAGATATTTGGGTCCCTAACCTTGTTTCACACCTTTCTAAGTATTATTAGAAATGTTCCCTTAAATTATGCCTGAATGAACTCTTTCACCAACTTGAGCGAATGAATCTCGTGTGGCCCAAAATCAAAATTAATTCAAATTTTTGGCTGGATTTTATCCTCGTAGACCTAATGTCAACTTGCAGTGTTGTAATTTCAATAATTCTTTCATAATTAAGTATAAATACAAGTTTCTTTCACTCATTTTAACCACCAAGCATACAAGTATTCATCCTAATAGCAATTTTGAGTTCACAAGAGAATTTAAGCATTCACAAGAGCATTCAAGAGTCTTCAAGAACATATTATCAATAATTTTAGAGTAACATTCAAGCATCAAGCATCATGTTAAATACAACATGCATCATGTTTGTTTTTGAGCTAACAATTGTGATGTAGCATTTTGTGATTCAAGATAGAATTTCATTCAAGATTTATTGCATTCAAATAGAGAGTCAAGATCTGTATCCATTGAATCCATCTCATATATGTCTACAACCTATTATTTCTAGGGTTGGTTGAGTTGAAACATCATATTTTGTTCATTCATCATTCTCCATTCCTATTTCATTCCATTTAAAGGTTTGATTACCAAAATAGGGTTTAGCCAAGGTAAACCCATATCCTCTAACAAAACAACATTTATCCCTCTCTTTAGTGTGTGATTTGTAGGTTTAGATTGAATATATATTAAGGATTAATCTTGGATAAAGTTGTCAAAATTTGTCATTAAGCATTAGAGAACATTTGAGAATACCTATAGGTTGATTTAAAGAGATTCATATCCTAAAACATGAAGAATTAGATTGAGAAGACTGAGTTGATGAGATTTAGATCATCAAGTTTTAGAAAATTTTAACTAGACTAATTCGCCACTTTTGGTGAATGTGTCCTAGTTTAGGTCAAAATTTAGATTTTTGTAGATTCAAATACCCATTTTCTAGATACTTGTTCCTGCACAGAAACAAGGATTTTTCGATTGATTTTTCTAGCTTGGTTAATGATTCCCAATCAAAATTTCTAGCATTTCAAAGCCCCTTTCATACATCTATAGATTCCCAAGTGCACACAATTCATCTTATAATTTATTATTCTATTTTATTTGAATTTTCAGGTCATTTAGTGAAGCATTTCATCATATTAGGGCTTAGTATTACATCTTACATTAGATCTTACATTGCATTTCTCTTTTCAAGTCTTAACTTGGTGGTGAACCCCTCGTTAGTTTACATTTACCCTTTAGGATCACCCTATTGCAACATATTTTTCTCCTTTGCATTGAGATCTCTAGGGTTTGTTCTTGAATAAGAGAGATTAAACATTGTCATTCTAGGTCCTAAACCCTAGAAAAGAAATCATTTTCAACCTTTCATTTTGGTGAACCTAGATTTAGAACATTTCATTTTCTGATTTGGATTCCATTATCATCCTAGATCTTTCTTGCATTAACATTTCATTAGGGTTTGCATTAGTTAATTGGAATTCTAGGGTTTATAATTTTACATTAGTGAAAGTTCATATAGCTTGCATTTTTTCATCTCATTTCATTGAAATTAATACAAAATATTTATTTCACTTAGGATTTATATTGTACAACATAAAAATCAATTGAAAAATCTGAAAAAAAACCCATTGGGACTCACTCGCTACCTTGGCCGAATCAATCCCAGTGCAGATTTTGCACTGCATTTTTAGCATTTAAATTTTTTTATAAGATTTTGTTTTCTATTTTTGTTTCCAATTTTTTTGTTATATTCATTTCATTGTTCTTAGCTTATATTGCATTTTCATTCATTTTGCATTTAGTAGCTTTGTATGAGTATTTAATGTTCTATTGCTAATACTACAGTGAGATGAATTTTAACTCATGTGTTCCCACAATAGCATAATTAGTGTGGATTGTGGGTTTTCTAGCTCTTTCAAGCCTAGTATTGACACTATTACACTAGGTATGGACCATACCCTTAACAACTCTTTACCTTCAAACTTAGTGTGACACATGTTGAATCAATTTTTGCTAGTGTTTTGCATGAAAAAATAATTCAAATTCATGAAGGTTTAGCAAACCTACAACATCAAGTGCAAAATGAAAATATTTCAACTACTTCCATCCCTACTATAGATAACATTTACTGCATGCTTAAAAGTGAAGATACACTTGACCTTGTGAAAAACATAGTTCAAAACTTTGGAGAACACCTCACCTCAACCACTAGTTGTCATTTACCTACAATAAATTTAACAAGCCAAGGAGGAACTCAAATTCCTCCTCCCACATCGATTGCCTCAATCCCTACATATACCAACCCTCAAGTCACAAAAAAATTGTAACCAACTAGTAATGTGATTCCTTCATTGGGTATTTCTTCTAGCATCCCTAGTACCCTTGTGGCATCACACATCATATCTCCTACTAATTTACCACCTATAAGCATTCCATTCACTTATCCCTCGAACACATACAC
Source organism: Sequoiadendron giganteum (assembly GCA_007115665.2). Taxonomy (NCBI): domain Eukaryota; kingdom Viridiplantae; phylum Streptophyta; class Pinopsida; order Cupressales; family Cupressaceae; genus Sequoiadendron; species Sequoiadendron giganteum. The sequence goes on from CM021106.1 coordinate 614,721,510, forward strand.
CCATTCACCTTTCTCAACTCCATCTCATAACACAAGCAGTGACCCTCTCATAAATCAACTCTTCCAAACTATTTGATCCCTTCAGAAATAGATTTCCATAATTAACCAAAATCAAAATGGCCCACCTACATATTCTATCAAAATTAGTCCATTTACCTTGGATATATTGCGAATACTAATGCCACAAGGTGTAGAGGTGCCTAGATTCAAGAAATATGGAGGAAAGGGAGATCCATCTAACCATGGTAATGCTTATACCACTTTATGTAGAGACTTTATCATTGATGATAGATTCCTGGCTAAGATTTTTACTAGGTCCTTGAAATATACTACCTTAGAATGGTTTTCTTTATTGTCGAATAACTCAATTCGTTCATTCAATGAACTTGTTGAGGAATTTTTCAACCATTTCCAGGTTCATATGACTCCTAAGATGGCCTTGGCTAACTTGATAAGATGTAAGAAAAAAGAAGAAAAGATAACTGACTTTATCTCATGCTATCAATCGCTTTATTCCCAAATTAATGTCAATATTCTTGATCCTCACCTTAAAAATTTTCTCATAAAAAAATTGAAAAGTAAGATACGGGTAAGTGCAAGAAGTTGGGTCCATGAAGAGGGGAAGTTTTGGCTGAAAAAAATAATTCTCGCACGAAACGCATACGCATTATGTATCGCACACCAGATCTTAAATCCATAATGCATACATGTTATGATTCAGGGACACAAACCTAAAATGCGTACGCGTTATGAAACACATACACGTTCATAATGCATATGCATTATGAATGCGTACGCTTTTTAGAACGCATACGCATTTCTAAGCACTATTTAATTTTTTAAATAAGCGATTGTGAAAATCATTTTCACAGTCGAGTTTTGTGGGCCAGAAGGAGAAGTAGATCGAGTACGTGTTTTGGAGAGTTAGAATTTGCCAAATTTTCACTGTCACCTCCTCTCATCGACACACTTGACCTCAGCAACCTCCAGGTTGGTTGGATTCTACAATATTTTTGCATTATAATTGCTATTTAGTTAGTTTTGTTTTATAATTGCTATTTAGTTATTGTTGTTTAGTTTGTTTTAATTTAATATTTAATAGTTTTTAAACTGCATTTAATTAACCGAAAACATCAACAAAAGAAACAACATTAAATTCTAAATCGAAAACCAAAAAAAAAACCTAAATTCGACACATTTAATTTTGAAATTTGAAAACACGAAATTGTAGGTTTTAAAAAACTAATTTACTCAGACCGTTAATCCTTGGACCTAAACCCTAGAAAACGTAAACTTAAACCCTAGAAAACATAAACTAAAACCCTACAAAACCTAAACTAAAACCCTATTTGTAGGTTAAAATTAGGTTAAAGCTAGGGTACAATTAGGGTTTGGCTTAAACTTTAATATATATTATAGTTAGATTTCAAAATTACAATTAGGGTTATGATTAGGTTTACTTGTTTAATATTAAAGAATTCAATTACCTGCTTCTAGGGTTCAATTAAAGTTGGAGTTCAATTAGGGTTAAAATTCATTCTAGGGTTAGGGTTCTAATATAAATATTCAGGTAAGGGTTGAGGTTAAAGTTTGTATTCAACTAGGTTTAGAGTTAGGGTTGTATTTTTATTAGGGTTAGGGTTAGGATTATGAAATTATGAATTAAAATTTAAGATGAAGGTCAGGGTTGGAGTTAGAATTAGCCCGTTCAATTGGTGTAGGGTTCTAGGGTTGGGGTAAAAATTAAATTAAGAGTCTAGGGTTAAATGGTTGTAATTTTGGTGAGAGTTAAACATTCAATCAATATTTAATTAGGTTAATGAATAAAAGTTTTATATGCATTTAGGGTTAGTGTTCAACAAAGGTTATGATACCTAATTTAATTATAATTAGGGTTAGAGTTCAAGTTAGAATACATTAGGGTTCAAGTTATAATTAGGGTCTATGGTTCAAGTTATAATTAGCTCGTCTATGGTTCAAGTTAGAATTAGTGTGATAGAAATTATAATATAAGGCAATATAACCCTAGATGAAATCATATTTTAAAAAATTCATCATCTATATCGATTAAATTTTTTATCTTAAACTTGAAAAATAAATCTATTAGCAATGTCTTCTTGAACTGAATTCTCCAATTTTGCATCTCTAGCAATTATTTTTCTAATATATTATTTAAAATGTTCTTGTTCAACTTGTTCTTCTATGTGTTCTTGAATTTTTTCTTAAACATAGTCAAGTTGTTTATATGAACATATTCAATATGTTTAACTTGTTCTTAAACTAGAACACAACTTAAGAGGACGCAACGAATTCATTTACAAATACATATGCACACATGCATACAATTTAAATCAATATATATTAAAAAATCCTTCGAAAAATATATCATGTGCATATATATTGGGCCCATTACACCCTAAATCATAGAGAATTTCCCTCAATTTTTTTATGATGTTTATAAAGGTTGTTCTATTCTAGGGTTTTGTTGTCATTAAAATCCATACTCTAGTAGTTTTTTAGTTTTGAAACTATGTATTTGAGCCAATATCCCCGTACTTAGGTACCTAAGGTTTTTGATGGTTTCATAAGGATTTAAAAATCATGAATACCAGTGGAACTTTTTAAAGCATATAGGGTTTTAGTCTTATTTCTTCAATTTATGTTTCTCACAATCTTAGTTTTCAAAGAGTTTATTTACAAACTTATATAAAAATGGGGTCTTTAGGTGTGATCAACAAATTTTATTTTTAGTAGTGATGATTGTGAGGTATCTCTTGAGAAAATGCATTTCCCTCAATTTGTTACAAAAACCATAGACTTTTAGTCATAACATATTGAATTTCCATTTCCTTCACTCTTGATTCAACATAATCTAGGTCAATTGTTACCATTTTGTCAAAGGGGGTCCTAGAACATAAACTTATAGATTTTCCTTCATTATTATTACTCAAAATTTAAAAAAATCAAGAAATTAAAATGAATAAATCTTAATTCTATAATTGGTGAAGGATTGGGTTGCAAGTTCTTGGATTTGACCCTACCGAATTGGTAGTATGGCTTCCTTATTTCTTGCATAATTATTACTTTTAATCACTATAATTTTAATTTATTTGCATCCTTTAAGTTTCATAGTATACTATTGTTTAATAATTTATTATTAAAATAATATTTAATTCTCGTACCTTTTATGTCTCTCATATGAACAATATTTTGTGTTCTATGGTAACTCCTATTATCATTTCCCCTTTTCAAATACCATGATTCCTATGTTTCTATTATTATATGTTTCAATGTATCCTTATAACCAATTTTTTTAATTTCTAGATCTTAATGGTTATTGTTATTCTAATATACATATATAACTTTCAAAATCCCCAAATCTTGAAATAGATGTCTACAACCTTATATGTATACATCATGAGCCATATAATCCTATCTATCAACCCTAAACCATAAAACCTAGATATCTTTCAGACTATATGTAAAATCCAAACCATACATAATCACATATCGTTAATCAAGAAAACCCTACATTCTAAAATATGAACACAAACCCTTACCCAAAACTCAAATTGTAAACCACAAACTTGAAATTTTCAAAACTTGTACAAACTTAAATTATAAACTTTAATGTGTACATGCTATGGATTTTTAATGAACATTATGTATTTTTAAATGTTATAAATCGAATGGTCTTCAAATGAATTGTATTTTCAATTTGTGCACGTTCAATGTGATTTTTAAATAGTTCTTTCAAATTGTGTGCATTATTTAACTAGTTTTTTGATATATATATATTTAAATTGTTTAACATGTGCAATTTCCATTTGGTTGTACATTCACATGGATCCGCTATTTAGCATAGAGGATTTTATGCCTAAACCACAAATTCCTGTAGATCCCACAGATCCAAACCCACCACCACAAGAAAACCCCATGCCTCCAAACCCTCCACCTCCTAATCCCCCACCCCACTAACCCCCCACCCCCTATAGTAGACCACGATCAGTGGAGAGAGAGCATAAGGGAAAATCTTATGGTGATTCAAGAAAATATAGATCTGATAAAAAATGAGCCTAGAATTGCCCCCAATCTCTCATGGTTTGCATGTACAATGAAAATTATTGTTGATTATGTTTGATCTATTGATGCGGACCTAGATAGGTTCCATCAATGGAGAGATGAGATTAGACAATTCTATGCAGATGGATTATCTTATAAAGAAATTAATGACCTTAAAATTACCAAATAAGCCATGTGCTAGTATTTTTTTAACCCCCAAACTAGCCAACCAATTCCACCCACCAAAAAATGAATTTCAATTTTATGGTGTAGGCACCCCCAGATAGCTGCACATTTTTGGGATAGATGGTGGATGGTGTTTGATACTCCACCACATGGAAATTATGAGGTGCCCCTATACTTTTTGAGAAAGTTATGGGCAAAGTTTGACTTGGGTTTAAAACCCAAGTATTTTGATATGAGGTCATTTCAGGGAGTTGGGTGTGGCATGCCCGAACATAGATTAGGAGCACGTGTTGATCCTTAATAACGTGCTCCAATTTCTCCTATTGTTCCTCTTGCTTCTACTGGTGTTCCCGCTACATTTCAGTAGCAAACCATGCTATCGACATTAGGAGCATTGAGTTCACTTTCAAAACATCTCACTCATTAGACTTCACATGCTGCGGCTGAAGTGGTCAATAGAGAGCATGGAGGCTCAAGAAATAGGAATACTCAAACATCCACTTTAGGTGACCCACATGCATTTGAGATAGAGTCATTTATGGATTTACTATCTTCCGAGCATCATCTTACATAGGTATGTTCATCTTTTGAACTTAAGTTTTTTTTTTGGAATGTGCAAAATTCATGTTTAAATAATAACATCAAATTATATATATAATACAATATTAATTAAATAAGTGTTTGGTGTAGACAAATAATCAGACAATGCCTGAAACTCAAAATGATCATGTTTATATGTCGAGTGTTGTAGATATGGGCTCACCTTTTGGTTAGGTACTTAAACCAATATATATTAAATTTAGTTTGTGTGGATATATATCTAATTTATTTTGAATGTTTACACATCATGTGTGATTGATGTATATTATATCTAGATGCAGGGAGGTCAGATGAGCGTGCCTAGTGCTGACCAACCACAAGTTGTGGTTAGCGCTCCTAAGTCATCATCAGCTCAGGTGCGTTCTTTCAAAAAAATTGTTAAGTTTGAATTAAATACACATCATAGATCAAATTTAATTTTTACATTTACATACACATGCGTGAATGATCTATACAAATTGGTGTACATCTATATGCAGAGGTTTCATGAGATACCCATTGCAGGTGCACCAGAGACATCGTCAGCATTTATGCATGGGCAATCTCAGGTGCGTGATCTTGAGGCCATATCATTCGAGGTTGTAAACTTTACTAAATATCCCAAACAATTTTTACATTTACATACACATGCGTGAATGATCTATACAAATTGTTGTACATCTATATGCAGGGATTTCATGAGACACCCATTGCAGGTGCACCTGAGACATCGTCAGCATTTATGCATGGGCAATCTCAAGTGTGTGATCTTGAGGTCATATCATTCGAGGTTGTAAACTTTACTAAATATCCTAAACAATTTTTATGGATCTTTTAAATATATATATATTCGAGGTTTTAACATATTGATTGCTTTATATGAATATGTAGGATATAGTAGATCAGACATTTGGATATTCTCAAGTGATAGTTATGCTACCCGTTGACCAAAATGTTCCAATAGATTCACATGATCATATGGTAAATTATGCATGTACTAAAAAACATTTTTATTGTATTTACTAGATATTTAATTAAATTTTTATTTTTTATCCAAAAGTTTATATTTTTCAGGTTTAAATATGTTTAATTATATCAAAATTTATAAATAAATTTAAATCTAATTTCAAGTTTCTTACATACTCTTTTACAGAATGATGCAGGTACATCTAATCGACCTGGAACAAAAAGGAGACTTGATTTGACTGATCAATGTGGTAGTTAAATGGTTTTAAAATTTAAATAGACCAAACATCTCTAGTTTTATTTAAACTTTTATGTGTTGGACTTGACATATACATATTTTTGTTTATTTATATCATGACTTTAATGTGATGATTATATATATGCAGTCAATTATGATCATGTTATGTTCATTTTGATGATTATATGCACTCATACATATGTAGATCTAGATATTTTATCTAATTTTCAAGTAATACATGCACTATATAAATTCTTATCTCTACAATCAAATTTCATAAATATATAATTTATCACATGGTTCAAGGTGACAAATTAAAATATTCCTTAAATCGTTTAGATTATATTCATAATAAATTAAGAGCATGTAATTTTAGCTATTTTCCAATTCTAGAAAATATTTGAACAATTATATGAAATGTATAATCTATAAAATTGGAACGATATTTTTAAAAAGTTACTAATAAGTTCATTGAAAATCATACAGCTATACAACATGATGAAACATATATGTGTGCACATGTATATCCAGTTATTTATCTTATCAACTTTTACGTGAAGACCAAAATTTGATATTTACATAGTCTCTTGATAAAATAATTTTTCAGTGACAATCGAATGGTAGATCAACCTGATGAGAAACTACAAAAATAATTAATGTAAGTAAGTAGTTCTATAATTTTTTTGAGTCATTTAAGTAAATATATAGTAAAAGTTACAAAATTGGATCTTATAAATTCTATACAAATTCAAATGATGTTTGCCATAGGATGGATGAAGAGGATGCATGTCATGAACCCTAGGGTATGGCTTAATGGGTCCTAAGAGGATGGCTTAAGGGGAATTGTGCGAGTGACTTAAGAGATGCAAGATTATGGATTAAGGGTACATGTAAGAGGATATGACTTAAGGGATGCAAGATTATGGATTAAGGGTACATGTGATTCTAAATTTTTTATTCTAAGCATCACATGAACCCTAGAAGCCCTAAACCCTAAACCATGTGACCTACATCCTAGGAGATCAACCCTAAACCATTAATCCATATAATTTTTTTATTCTAAGCATCACATGAACCCTACAAACCCTAAACCCTAAACCATGTGACCTAAATCCTAGGAGATCAACCCTAAACCACTAATCCATATAAATTTGCTATTCTAAGCATCACATGAACCCTAAAAACCCTAAACCCTAAACCCTAAACCATGTGACTTAAATCCTAGGAGATCAACCCTAAACCATTAATCCATATAAATTTGTTATTCTAAGCATCACATGAACCCTAGAAACCCTAAACCCTAAACCATGTGACCTAAATCCTAGGAGATCAACCCTAAACCATTAATCCATATAGATTTGTTATTCTAAGCATCACATGAACCCTAGAAATCCTCAACCCTAATCCATGTGACCTAAATCCATGGAGATCAATCCTAAACCATTAATCCATATAATTTTGTAATTCTAAGCATCACATGAACCCTAAAAACCCTAAACCTTAAACCATGTGACCTAAATCCTAGGAGATCAACCCTAAACCATTAATCCATATAAATTTGTTATTCTAAGCATCACATGAACTGTAGAAACCCTAAACTATAAACCATGTGACCTAAATCCTAGGAGATCAACCCTAAACCATTAATCCATATAAATTTGTTATTCTAAGCATCACATGAACCCTACAAACCTTAAACCCTAAACCATGTGACTTAAGGGGATGCAAGAGGATGGATTAAGGGATCCTAATAGAATGAATTAAGGGGAATTATTAGAGAGACTTAAAGAGGATGCAAGAGGATGATATAATTGTACATAAGAGGATGGATTAAGGGGTTTTAAGATAATGGCTTAAGCATATATGAAATAAATTATAAACCTTTTATAAAATGACAATGAATTAAATTTAGTTTTATATTTATACTCTCAACTAAATGTATCTACAACTATATATAGTTACCCGTCTCTAGAGTCAAATTCCACTGTAATAAGAGTGCATGTCCTCTCTTTTTTGTAAAACATCTAGTATAAAGGGAGACCTGAAACAAAAAATGATATAAAACTTTAATAAGGAAATGAATTTAAAGAAAAATATATATATCAATTAAATATATACATACAACTAGATATACTTACAAATATTTATTTACTCTGTTGTACCGTCTGCATCCTCTCTTTTTTGTAATGCATCTATGATTGTCTCATGATCATCCATTGAAAGTGTCCATAAAAATTTATTAGTAGGCCTCCCATGATATCTAACTAGTTTTATATTGGTTGCCAAAATAAAATGTGCATATTGTATAATCTTCTTGTGTCTTTCATAATCTTCAAATGCAGGCAAGCCATTCTTTCTTATCAAATATTTTCAAAGCCAAGTGCCAACAACAATGACTAAACTAGTTGGATACTCAAATTTATGATCATCCACTCTAGGATGTACCAACTTATATTTTCTCTCAACACATCGAGCCAACTAGTACTCTGTCTCCTCTTCATTCCCCTCGGGTGCAACAATAACGTACACATGTCCTACAAAAATAGATAAAAAATTCAATAAAGAGCACGACTTATATTTATCTCAATAAATAATGTAACTTCTTGTACAAGATCAGAAACACAATCATAATCATCTGATGCGAACGTATGATTATCTTCAATTATTGTTCCATGTTGAACATGTGTCGATGTAGGTGTTAAGGCTCTTTCTTGCCATTGTTCAACCCATTCCATACTTTCACAAGCTCCCAATCACCTGCAATATAAAATTGACAAAAGCATGCCAACTCCCTTGTCCATATTTTCCATGTTTTTTCATTCGAACTCTTAAATGAATGCCATTTTGCAGATCCATTAATTGTTTCACAATCTTGTCAAGAACAAATATCATTTTCCTCAACTAACCAAAAGAAGTGGTGAATTATTGAGCTCTCACTTACTCTTGTAGATAATTTGGTATTGCACCAATCTACAATTGCACGTGCATCTCTAAATTTTGCAGCATCCTCAAATTTTAGTTGCTCTCTAGCAAGAGCTCTTTTCACACACGCACTTGCTCCATCGTGTTCTCCCTTACCATGACCGACTTCAAAAGAACTCCATATGTGCTGGATATTATTTTCCTTATGAACTCTACATACCCAATAAAACATCCTAGCATTTTTGAATTGACCTGTGCAATTATCTGACCATATGAGATGTTCTAGCAATCGAATTCCTCTTTCTTTTAATTTTTTGTAAAATATATCAAAACTATATTGAACAAACTCAGCTGAATGTAATCGATTATCACTTACATAAAAATGGTACTCTCTCAACAAAATTCTATTATCTTCTCTACTATCATTTGCATGTCTATAAACAATATGAACAAAAATAGCTACTTGCACTAAATTATAATACTGTGATTGAATTTCTTCTTGTGGAGCAAGAGTATAATTTTCAGCAAAATCAACAACTAGCAATATAGTTCCAATTGGGAATGTTTTTTTACATAAACAAAATTGACTATCAAGCCAATGAGCATACTAGGAGTGTTGAACATATTTAGGTACAATATTATCCTTAAATTCTTTAATAAATGCATGCACAATATGTTTTTCCATAATTAGCTCACAACGGTTTCCATTTTTTCCATCTTTTAAAGAATACTCAACATTTTTAAATATTTTTACATCTACTAATTGTTGTCCAAATTCATTTAAACTACTTTCATGCATACATTCTCCTAATAATGATAAGCTAGCACATCTATCACATTCTCCAAAAATACATGATTTTATATAAAATAAGTTTCCATTAGAGGGTTCACAAAACAAACCTGATATAAATTTTTTGATTCTTTCAGGTGGCATATTAATACCACAAATGTCCTGCATAATTTGGTTAAGATGCAAAGTGCATCGTATATATCAAAAACTATCATAATAATAATGAAATTGTACATGAGTCTTACAAAAACAAGAGATTCGTTGCTTATTAATTCTAGCATACCAAGGTTTACACTTTTTGAATGATCTTTGACTTATTTTAATATTCAATGGTAAGATTGGAGCATCTAATTTTTTTTTATATAATTAAGTTTGAGTCATATCTAAGAGATGCTTTGGATGAGGTACATGAATTTTGGAACCCACCCTTAATTTTAAGACATCTCTAATGTTAGGTGATACTCTTGTATTATCATGCCAAAATTTATTGATTAAAGATTTAATTTCATTAGTTAATTTCATGTCTGATCTTGGGAGTCTACCACTAAAACTCCAAGATTGATTAATTGGATCCTTTTCAATATTTTCTCTTCTTTTAGCGGCTCTAATCAAAGTTTTAGGATTTACTTTTATACATTTACTAATCTTACTTAACATTCTTTTATTTTAAGTTTCTTCATCAACTAAAGCAGTTGTTATTGCACGACGAGCCACATTTTTATCTTTAGATCTAATATTCTTACCTATAAAATCAATAGCATTAGCAACAGTAGAAATGACTTGTTCTACTGAATCATCTTTCTTTTTTGGTTATACAAAAATACCTAATTTTTCATCACTTTTCTCATTTTCCACATTCTCATCAAGTGCACCATGAGTTGACATTGGAATCCTAATTTATTTCTATAAAAAAAAATTTATATATTTTATTTCCATAAGTTCTAATTTGTCTCCAAGAAACTTTACCACGAAGGTTATCTAACACATCTTTTTCAATTGTAAAAAAAACATTTTCACCTTCATCCATACAAGGGGTTTCATTTTCATTCACATAAGGAGTTTCATTTTCATTCACACAAGGGGTTCCATTTTCATTTTCAAATGTAAAAATATTTCATTCTCATTTTCATCAATATGAGGGATTTGATTAACATTTGCATTCTCATAAGATATATTTTCATCATTTTTTTGTTTTTGCATTCTTTCAACCCTAGAATTATTGATATCATCAATGGTGTATCCAACATCATTTAAACAAGCAAAATCAATATTATCAAGACTTGGGTTTGAAAAAATACCTGGAGAGATTGTTTGAATAGGTGCATTTTCCATATCATTGGGAGGTGGATTTGAAGACATACCCGAAGTTGTTTGCATAGGTACTATTTCCATATCATTCAAAGTTGAAGTTGAAAACATAGTTGAGTTTGTCTCCATAATTGCATTTTCTTCTATATTCACCATCTCCACATTTGCATCATCTACATTCATTTCATCATTCATGACTTTCTCTTCAACATTCATTGAACTAGATGCTTCCAAATTTTTCATTTGACAAATTCTTTCTCTTCTATCCTTTTGTCTTTTTGCCTCCATATCTTTATTTGCTTGAATTTCTTCGGGTGTCATTGACTTTCTACACTTTTTTCTTTGTCTTTGCTTTGATCCCATGGTTACCAAACCCTTTTTGATGAAAAAACAAATGATTTACTTGTAACCAATTTTCAAATTTTCACCTCCTTCAAATATTCAAATAACACTTTGTACTATGAAGATCCTTTCTTCTTTGAACTTTGAAGTACACAAAAATATCATGAATACATCCAAAAACTCTCTTTTTTGAATCTTCTTGTAAATTATTCTTGTACTTGATTCCACTTCAGAAAATTCAACCTGCACTTGACTTTTCAACCAATTTGCAATAGAATATGCCCTGCACAAGACAAATTTGTAATAAAAAATGCAGAAAATCGAACTTGCGGGCCGTACTGCAGAAAAAGAATGTTGCAGGAAAACCGTACTGTATCAGAAAATGTCAAATCAGGATAAACGGATATATTAGAAACGCATACGCGTTATGACGTACATTTCTTAAAAAGGAATGCGTACGCGTTTCGCGCATACGCGTACGCGTTACCTTTACCCAACGGGTAAAAAAATAACGCGTACGCATTATGAAACGCGTACGCGTTTTGTTTCAATAACGCGTATGCGTTATTAAAAAATTTGTTTCCCAACCCGCCTGGAGACTTGGTTTTAGGTTCGGGAAAGCTTTGGCAATCCGAGCCTTAGCCTTTGACCTGCAACTAAAAAACTAAGGCAGATTGAAGAAGAATGTTCAACTTTGACAATATGGTTGATGAATTTTTTTTCTGAATCAATCTATAAAATTAAAACCCATTACAGAACATAATGTCTAGTTTTTATATATATAATTTTTATTAAGATTGGATTATATTTTCTATTTTTTAATTAATTTCAAAGCAAACTAGTCATTAAACTTGAAATATCAGACTTTTTTTGTTTTTTAATAACTTTTTTTTGGTTAAGTTTTTTGTAAAAAAAATTATATGACATCAATCTTCAGACAATTCTCTACACAACGAAATTTTTTGTTTCAAAAAATGTTTAGTTTAGGTCAAATTATGTTGTCCATACACGTTGATTTTTAAAAACAACAATTATGGCCAATAAAAATTTAATAAAAAAAAAATATTCAACAAAAAATTACAAAAAAATTTCCTCATCAATCTTCATATTTTAAGCTCTCTTTCCCCAAAAGGAATTAGCAAAATACTTTTATTTGAGTCAAAAAGTGTTGTCCATACACGTGCATGGTATGGTAAAAAAGCAAGGACTTTTAAAAAGTGGTTTTTATAGATCCTTATCAAAATTTAATTTCTACAATCAAGGTATTTGAATAATTTACATATTTATAAACTAGATTCAAATTTATAAATTTCATATTGCTGAATTTTTAAAAAATTCATTGTGGAAGTGCCTCAAATTTTCAGTCCAAGTGTGACAAATTCCAAAAAACAGCAAAAACACTTCCACTTTTGAGCCTTTTGTGGACCCAACTTCTTGCATCAGCCCATACAATACAAGCTTGCCATGATAAAATTCTCCTTCTTTATGTACTTGAGTGCTACCCTCTGTGATGATCAAAATTTGGTTAGTAGTTAAGATACAAAATGCACTTCTAGCTGAACTGAGAATTTTAAGCCCATAAACCAAAACAATTCTTAACCTTTTAGAAAATAGAACAAAGCCTTCCTTCAATTTAGTCCCCCCCAAAAAAAACTTAGAATGCCAATAGCTAAGTAGCTACCATTAAGACTGCAATACCTTTTAGCTATGGAGACTTGAAAAGACAATTCACTTCCTTATATGATACCCTTCATAACACAATGTCCCAACTTTTAGAAAAACAAATAATTACCTTGCCTCCTTTTAAAACACCTAATCCTAATTAGCCTCTACCTCTGAACTTTAGATAAACTGCTTATTACAATTATCATCTAAAAAATGGACACAATATAGAACATTGTAAGTGTCTTAAACATCTTGTGCAAGACCTTGTCGATTGTGGTCATCTATCTATTGGAGGTGTTAGTGATCAAGGAAATAAGTCAATTTCCCATTCTAACCAAAACATGCAAATCTTTACCAACCCTATTCTAAAACATAATATTTCATTTTTCAAAGCTAGTGAAACTACAAAAAATGATATAATGAATGTTGACACTGATGATGAGAATATAGATACAATTCAATAGAGATCTATGGATACTGATCAACAAGAACAAAATCCTATCGATTGTTTGGTTGCATTAATAAAAAATCAACATCATAAGGGTCGACCTAAAAATCCTTTTGAATTTGATTTCTCCTCACAAGATATACTTAAATATGTACCCCATGGTCCTCTTTACATAGCCAATTATATCTATGATAAGCCCACTAACGAGATATTAATAGATCATATTTGTGGAGAGAATGTGATCACCGAGGAATTCTTATTCCTGCATGAACTTTATCAAGATATATACAATAAACCAAAAGCATGGATCAAGATGCACGATGGTTTTGCTTGCCCTAGGATGGGATTGACCATCTTACCATTACAAATAGGACCAAAACAATTAGATATCTCATTCTCCATCATACCACAGTCGGTCCAAATTCATGTGAAGCTAGGCTATCCATAGATTTTCTCCAAGAACGTGGTCCCTTAAGTCGTACATAAATACTTAAATTTTCCCTTTGACAATGAAATATTCACTGCCCACCATAGTCGCTTTCACCCTTTATCCACTCATGAAAACTTAAATTCCTTAGACTTCTTTTGGCTCGAGCCTATAAAACCATGAGAAGACTTATTTTTCCTGTCCTATAAAAAATTCAAGGCAAAGAAAATAGAAAAATTATCCCTTCGAAACATGCCTCAACCTACCACTAAACCTACCATCCTTGATAAAACCATGATTGAAACTAAAGAAATTCTAAATGGTCCTAAAACCAACCTAAGAGAGAAACTTCACCTACTTCCTACAAATGACCAAGAGATAATGAAAACAACCCTATCACATCTCCTAAAATAAAACAAGTTTACAAAGTCAAAGAGAAAGTGGTTGAACAACCTCTGGTGGTTCCTTCCATTCCTCCCCTTAGAGAAGAAAAGAAACCTATGGTTGATCAACCTTTTCCTAAACAAACACAACTTGGAAATAAAACTAAAAGAAGTAAATGTGCTAAAGAGCATATGCATATATGTCATTCCATTGTTTATAGGTTACATAAAGAATTAAACAAAGAAAATAAAAATCAAAACTTGACTAAAGAAATGCATGAAGAGCCTCCCCCTTTGCCAAAATAAAAAGATCTTATACTGCAACCACAAACACATTTGAACCATTCCTCAGACATTACCACTCTACCTCCTATTGTGATTAACTTAGATGACAATGAGGAACTTGTTAAAATTGATGAAGAGGTGCATAATGAATTGAATACATTATTTTCAAGTCTTCCATGAGCTTAAATGATAATTCTTATAAGAAGAGTGTTAAACCTCACAATGGCCCTAGTTCATAACTTGCTATTGTCTCTTTGGCTAGTTTTCAGCCTTCGATATAAAATGAACACAATTGGGACATGGATGACTTGCTCTAAGTTGACTTGCATACGCCCTAAGTTAGTATTTTACATTATTTTATTTTATTTTATTTTGTGTGATTGGATGTGTGTGATGTGATCCCCTGTGACATTTTTTTTATGTTCTCTATCTTTGTGTCATTCATCTATTTGTACTTTCATTCTTCTCTATGTCATACATCTTTTCACTTTTATCTTTTCTTTGTCTTATGTTTTTCTTTTGGAGATGATGCAAGGAATCAAGACTTTCAAGTCTCTTCCATGTTGACCCAAAATATTTTTGCTTTACCTTTTCTTTATCTTTTCTTTGTCTTGTGTTTTCCTTTTGGGGATGACATAAGGTGTTGAGAGCTTTAGGTCTCTTCCATGTTGACCCAAAAAGTTTTTCTTTGTTTTTTTTCACTCTTTTTGTGTCATTCTTCCAATTCTATTTATATTTGGGGAATGGTGATAGTTCTAAGCTCTCTTAAAAAAATTGTAGCAAGAATATACTGACCCCAAATCCATAGATTCTTTATGTATTTGGTGTTTTCATTTTTAGGGAAACCCCTCCCTTTTCTTATGCATTACGTAGCTTTATTTGGAAACATATGACTTGGAATATGGCTTTCTAAGATAGCTCTCATGTCTTCTTTATTGTTTGTATTTATCATTTTCTACTTTAAAGTAATTGCTCATAGTACGATATTTAGAAATTTCTTTAAAGTGTGGGATTAATTGGCATTATTCTTTTGCATGTTTCATGCTGTAGTCTTCTCATTTCATGTGACATGTCTTTCGCTTTGTGGATGACATCAGATGTGATGTCCTTCAAGAGTGTGATTTCTCTTAGCATATTATATTCCTTTTAGTGGCTTGATGCGACACATTGCATCCCCTAAGTTGTGAATCTTCTATTCTTTGATTGGTCCTCTCTTGGAGACATTAGACACAATATTCCCTAAGTTAAATACCTTACGTGAACTAAGCAAGACTCCCTTGAATGTTCCTTATTGTTGCATTTTCATTAAATTCAATTATATGACCACCTTGCATAATACATATTGCATGCCTATTGAGCCATATTTTTTTTCATGAGTTCCAAGCATACAAATTTTTTATTTCCCTATGAATCTTGAAGTTCATTGTTCATGAGCTCCAAGAATACAAAGTTTGGATTGCGTAATAAAGCTCAAAATTCATTTTTGTGTGGCACCTTATTAAAGTTATCAGGAGGTATAACTTTGGTATGGTTTTTGACAGGAAGCCTGACCGAGGAATGAATTTTACTTAGCCACTCGCATGTGAGTGTGAGTGCATACCGATCATGTGTGTATGTGTCTCACCTCTTTCAGATCCTCATCTAGTGGACACCTTGAATTTTTGTTGCCTCAGAGTGTGTTCACATTTTTTTTGCACAAATAGCCTAGATCTAATTCACATCGCAATGGACATATAGTCAAAGCTTGATCCACCCCTTTTATTTTACCTTTTCTTTTTCACATTTAATAGTGTATGTTGGTGCCTTTATGATGTTATTTATCTTTTTTTATGTGTATTATTTTGTGCTTATGTTTGTTTTCAATGGGATCTTGATCCTAGGGGCTTGATCACCCTTCTTGATCATTTTCATCCTATCTTACTAACATGGATGCACTTGGACTCCTCTTGATGCATGTTTGTCTAATTTAGTGTGATTTTTGAAGCAAGTTCATCCTCTCACTCAAGTGGGGGAGAAATGTAGTGTCAAAAAATTTCATCAATGGAATTTTTGCACTTGTTTGGGTTGTCCTTGTAAAATTGAGCCTAGTGATGCCTTGACTTAGTCTTGTAATGTGTTTAACATATTCAAATTAGGTCTTGGGACCTTGTGAACTAATGAATTTAAATGGTACCTTGCTAAAAAAATTATGAAGTGTTGTAAGACACTTTCATACTTTTTAAAGATTTTATCAATTAAGGGGTATGTCCTGGATCATCATGGAAAAAATAGGCCCTTAAGTGGTGATGAAAATTTAGAAAATCAGAGTTAGGCAACTTGATGTAAAATTTTTAATAAGTTATCTATATTATTTAAAAAATATTTAACAATAGAATTTGTAGAGAATGGGGTTTAGTTTCTAAACTACTAGGTTTATTTAAAAACTATATATATTTGGTAAAAATTTGAAATTTCAATGCAATAGTACTTAAATTTCAGGGAAAAATAAGAAGTAGGTGTTTGTCTGACCACCCTAACCACAATAAAATTATAATATTTTTTTATAATATTTTAGATATGAGTAGAGGACTCAAGTCCCGATGTGATGCATATTTTTTTGTAATTTTTTTCCAAGTAAATAATTGATTATGAATTTATTTTTACAAATTTTTAAAAATAAAAAAACTTGTATGTCTAACCACCTTAACTTGGTCAAAACTTCATGAAATTCATTTTTTTTAAATCCTATAGTATGCGAAGCATAGAATGTGGCACATGTTTTAGATTCAAAATATGTGATACCGTTTGAAAGCTATAGATTTTTTCAATCAGCCTATCAAGTAGGACTTTGTCGTAATTCAAATATAAAATTAATATTTATTAAATTCAAAGTAAATAATAATTTATATTGGTGGAAATCTGAGAATCTCTTTTAAAAACTTTTTTCGTTTCATCCTTTTTGGGTAAAAAAGAGTCGTCAGCCACATGGGCCATCATATCACTTACATATCACCACTTTTTGGCCCATCATGATCCTGCACATACCCTAAGTACACCTAATAAACCGCTTTCTAGCTAAAATATACCTTAAGAAGGCCTTATTTGGAGTGTTATAAAGTGTTGTAAGAAACTTTCACACTTTTCTAGGGTTTTCATTAATAATTGGGCTTTCTTGTGCTTCAATTAGCCTTATTTTACATCCAGAAGCCTAATTTAATGCATCTCTTCAAGGATAATATTGACAAAAATCAATATCCAATCATAATTCAGTTGTTTTAGGTTGAATGTCTCTGATTTAGTGATCTAGGACTCATCCATCACCTTGGGCAAATGAGTCCCACCTAGGTTTTTTGGTCCTGAACCGAGATTGACACCTTTCCAAGAATTTTTAAAATGGTCCTATAAACTATGCCTGAAGGAACTCATTTGCCACCTTGGGAGAATGAATCCCATGTGGCCCAAAATTAAAATTATTTCAAATTTTTGGTAGGATTTTATCCTCTTAGATCTTATGTTGGCTTGTAGTGTTGTAATTTTGAGAATTATTTCACAATTAAGTATAAATACAAGTTTATTTCACTCATTTTCACTACCAAGCATTCAAGTATTCATCCTAATAGAAAGTTTTATTTCACAAGAGAATTCAAGAATCTTCTAGACCAAATTATCAATAATTTTAGAGTAGAATTCAAGCATCAAGAATCATGTCAAAGAGTTCATGAATCATTTTTTTTTTTTAGCTAAGAATTGTGATGTACAATTTGATTATTCAAGCTAGCATTTCATTCAAGACCTATCACATTCAAAGAAAGATTCAAGATCTACATCAGTTGGAGTCTTTCCATACATGTTTTCAGCCTTTTATTACTAAGTTTTGGTGAGTTGCAACATCATATTTTGTTCATTCATCATTCATCATTCATCATTCGCCATTCCTATTTCATTTCATTTCAAGGTTCGATTACCAAAATGGTGTTTGACTAAGGAGAACCCCTATCCACTAACAAAATAACAATTTTCCCTCTCTTTAGTGTGTGATTTTCATGTTTAGGTTGAATATATATTGAGGAGAAATCTTGGAGAAAGTTTTCAAAGTACCTAAAAGTTGTCAAAGTTGTCATTAAGCATGGGAGAACATTGGAGAATGCCTCCAAGCTGATTACAAAGATTTGGATCTAAAAAATTGAAGAAGTAGATTGAGAGAAATAAAAACAACATATTTAGATCTTCAAGTTCTAGAAAACCCTAACTAGATTGATTTTACACTTATGGCAAATGAGTCCCAGTTTAGGTCAAAATTTAGATTTTTGTAGATTTGAATACCCATTTTCCAGATTCTTATTCTTGCACATAAACCTAGATTTTGGACTAATTCACCTAGCTTGGTGAATGAGTCCTAATCAAAATTAAAGTAAACATTTCTATCATTTTAGAGCCCCTCATAGACATCTATAGATTTCCAGGTGCACACAATTCATCTTACAATTTATTATTCTATTTTATTTTCATTTACAAGTCATTTAGTGAATCATTTCATCATATTAGGGCTTAGTATTACATCTTACATTAGATCTTGTATTGAATTTATCTTTCCAAGTATTAAATTGGTGTTGAACCCCTCATTAGTTTACATTCACCCTCTAGGATAACCCTATTGCAAGATATCTTTCTCCTTTCCATTGAGATCTCTAGGGTTTGTTCTTGAATAAGAGAGTGAATACTGTCATTATAGGTCCTAAACCCTAGAAAAGCAATAATTTTGCACCTTTTAGTGTCATTATGAGGTATCATAGATGAAAGAATAATTTTCTTCCAAGACATTATTGTGATCACAGTGGAATCTAACAAAAAGAAAAAATATCACCTTTAAGCATTCTAAAATCTTAAATCTTTACATCAACAATCAAAAAGTGTGATAAATTTTCTTTAGTGCACTTTCCTAAGGATCATAGACACTTTATTCCCTATTTGGGATACTTTTCAAAGAAATGAGACACTTTGCAAAAATGTGGGACACTTCATGAAAAAGTAGGACACCATGGAAAAAAGGGGACACTTCACGGAAAAAGGGACGCTTTGCAAATTTTTCTTCTAGGGTCCTAAGTCTATCTGGAAATGCATAAAAACATAAAATAAATGTGTAAAAACAAAGCTAAGGTATAGAATAATTCACTCACCTGATGTTGAAGGTTGCCTCTTGCTACCTCCTCATGTAGGCTATAAAGTCTCATAGGTACATACTCTCGAACATTTGGTATTCTCACTCACTATCCAATAAAATCAAGTTGCAAGGTAAAAGACAAAATGGTTACAAATTACTTCACTTTTTACTCTTCTATATGTTAAAATTAGGTCTTTAGCATGTTAGGGTCTGTAGACATGCAAAACTGACATCATATATCTCACTCTAACTAACATCAAATTCTGCTATTAATTAATTAAAGCAATTTATTGATTAATTCATTAAGGTTCATTAAATAAATCAAAATTATTTAATCAAATCCTTAAAGTTCTTCTCATTTGATTTATCAAATGTCACTTCTTAATATCCCCTAAGTTAATTAATCTAAATTAATTGACTTCTAAATCATGATTAGCATTCTCTAGCTTTTGACTCAACTAGAGTCAAATCTAAACTCCTAACTAACCCACCCACTTGCATCAATAAATCAATTTATTGATTTATTAAAAAGAGTTATTTTCCCTCAATAACTCTCATCTTTGACTTTTTTGGACAAAGATTATTCCCCCCAAAACTCTCAACAACATGCATTTATTAACATTTTTCAAATTTGAATGGGCACATTGGCCAAAACTTGCACAAGCTTTGACCAATCCCATTATGACAAGTGTCTCTATCCTATTGGATGGGATTTAGTCCCACATTGCCTAATTTTGGCCTCTCTTCTATCAACTTTTCCTATAAATGCAAGCCATCTTCTCTCATTTCTACAACACACTTTGAAGGCATCAAAACTATAGGCAACTTGAGCTCATAGCAACTCATTGTCTATCTCATTTAGCTTGGAAAAGGGTTGGGAAAGGGCTCTCTCACATCTTCATGGAGGGCACCAATCCACCATAGAATAGGTTGTATTTCATTTGCTCTATTACATGTTTGGTTTAGCTTTAGCATTTTGTTTGGAGTAAATGAACTATGTTATTCTATGAGAATGTCTGAATCTATACAATCCATGTGTATGATTTCACCATCCTACAGGGTCAAAATTTCTTTACATTCAAACTAGCATATTGGGGGCTAGAGGACTCCATTTACGACACTGTTTGTTGAATTAGAATCATGATTTTTCTCTTGTTCTCATTAAATGTCTATCTTTATATCATATGGTACTTGGAAATACCCTATGATATGTCTTATGTAATTTGATGCGATTAGACTACTACCTTGATTTCACCTCCATAAATCAAGCAGAATCAAGGGGGCATACATCTACCCTCGAATTTGATTTCATGAAGAAGTTAGATAAGAATATTTTTGAACAAATAACAATTCAATTTTGTAGGATGTAGTTCCTCACATTGTGGTTTTGTAGATAGCTATGATGGCGGTTCCATTCTCCCATATTACGAATGAATCCATATGAGTATCCTTTTATGAAATAGAGTTTACTGTTTGGATTCCTTTA
Organism: Sequoiadendron giganteum; assembly: GCA_007115665.2. Lineage (NCBI taxonomy): Eukaryota > Viridiplantae > Streptophyta > Pinopsida > Cupressales > Cupressaceae > Sequoiadendron > Sequoiadendron giganteum. The sequence continues at coordinate 614,742,737 of CM021106.1, forward strand.
GCTTGCATCTGCACGTAGCGTCATATGAGCATTAAAGTGGGGGCTAAATGCACTATAGAGAACTATATTCCCTTCTTGGAGATGGTATAATTTCACACTTACTTTAGACCTATTTTAGTACCCTTGCATTTAAAACCCTTTAAATCATCATTAATAGGCCCCTAAGACCCTTTATTTTGAATCTCATGGCTTATTTCAAGTAAAATCCCCCAAAAAAAAAGCTTTAAAACTTCCAACAACCCATCATTGGCCCACCCCAAAAAACTAGGGTGGGACCCATATGCCACAAGTGGCATATGAGTCCCGTGTGGTCCATTTTTAGGGTTTGAGTGGGGAATTCAAGTTTTTAATTCAAAACTTTGGTTGATGTCGACATATGAGATCTAAATAATGGTAGATTAGGTAAAGTTTCTATATGAACAAGCTTTGAAGTCATTATTTCCAGCTAGAAAGGAAATCCAAGTTCTAAGCATTCACAAGAACTCAAGCATTCTTTCACAAGAGAATTCAAGATAAAGTAGCAAGAAAATTTGAAGTCTTGGAGCAACATAATAGATTTTTTGCAGGTCTTCAAGCTCACTTCCATCCAAGATCTACCATTGTCAAGGATTGATGATGGTTTCCTGGTGAATCATAATGGATTCTAGGTTGGGGAGATGCAACTAGCCATCAAGCCAAGCCTAATGACTTGTTTCCTAAGTGATTCCAAAATCCATTATCACTTTATTTTCAGCCTAAAGGAAGGTACATACATTATTGTGACATATTAGGGTGATTAAAGATCTACTAAAGTGAGTCATCATCTTTACATTTCATTCATACATCTTATTCTAGAATATTAGAATAGGATTCCATCACATTTTATATCTTCTAATCTTAGATGCACTTAAGATTAGGAATTTCTTTCAAATTTTCTTTCAAGATCCATTGTTTCTATCAATTTTTAATTATTGAACTATGGGTTTGATCAAGGAAAACCATCTATAAGAAAATCAACACTATATTATGTTTTCTAGGTCTTTTTATGGATTAAAATCCAAAAATCAGATTGGAAAGAAACATCAGAGATTGAAGAGAAGATCCAGACTTTGAATTTTTGATAAAATAGAACAATATTAATATGCCACATGTGGCGTATGAATCCTAGTATAGTGAATTTTTTAGATTTTAGGAGTTCCTGACTTATCACTACCAGATTTTTATTCCTACCCGAAAACCCTAATTTGGGACTAAATCACCCAACCTAGCATATGAGTCCTAGTGTGCATGAAATTAATCTTTTTTACCATTTCAGACCTTGTTCCAAGCTTCTACAAGTTTATAGGTGCACCTCTATGTTTTCTCAATTTATTGTTATGTTTTACATTCACTTTTAGGTCATTCATTTGATTTTTGAATATCATTACATATTTTCATTGGATCTTGTATATTACTAGTCTTTCCAAGCCCTAGCTTGGTGGTGAACCCCCTTTTAGTCTTTAATCATACCCTAGGACAAACTTTAGTAGATCTCTTTCCCTCACTCCATCATTGGATTGAGATCTATAGGGTTTCCTTGAGTGAAACTAAGTGAAATGCGCCCTTAACCCTTGTGTTTAACCTCCTAAAGGTGGAACACCCTATTTCCTTGTTTTCATCTAAAATGAGCTCTTCTTTCATGGTTGTCAATTGCATGAACCTTTTCATTTTTAGGAAATAATTTTCATCATGGTTAGTGTTTGAATAAAAAAATTGCATCATATTTTTCCTTTTCCACTTGTAGAAGGGTCTTTTATGGCTAATATTTGAGCAAGATTGGCAAGCCTTGATTTCTATTGTTATTCTGTTGTCTATAGCCTTTCCTTGATATATCTTGATAAAAAGATACTGCTAGATTATTTTGTGCATTTTTATTTTAAAATAAATTACTTCATTATACAAACTTTATATCACAAGGTTAATGAAATTAGTCCCTAGATATTAGTTGGTTTATAATTTATTCTTCTATTTTCATATTATTAGGAGATCATCTTCTATTTTTATAGCCATAACTTGGATTGCATCCAAATATTATACTCTTTCTCTTTTTATATAGAAATTAACATTAGCATGTATGAAATATGAATTCTTATGTCATGAGAGATAAGAGGATATAACTTAGGTAATTTAATTAAAATTTATATCTTTTGTTACATATATAATTTATTTTTGCCTCCTATATAATAGCTTTGTATCTCTATTTCATGATTAGTTATAATATTTTGACCTCTAGGAACACCCTTGTTGGCCTTGTAAAGATAGAAATGTAGAGGATCTTTCCACTCCTATTATTTAACCTCTAATTTATGGGTGATCCCACAAAGCTAGTTTACAATTTCTAAGAGGAACTGATTGTAGTTGAAAACACATATTTTTAGAAAATATAATGATTTAAGCCTTTAAAAGTTCCATTTTAAGGATTCCAATTGAAGAGGGTTTGATCAAACCACCTTAGATCAAACCCCCTTGGATAGGACCTCACTAGTTTTAAACCATACCTATAAATGAGTCTCCTTTACACCTATCAAAAGGCTGATAAAAAATCACTTTTGATTTACCTTTTGTGGGATCGAATGAATTCATTTAAAATTTATTTGAAATTATTATGGCAGTCCTCGAAATGAGTTATCCCACAAATATAATTTTAATATGTTTTGGTTTTATTATGTATGTGTTTTTTTAGATTTATTAAACATAGGTTTTTCACCAAAAATCAAGCTCTTTGTTTTGCACATGTGGAAAAATAGAAAATTACCAGAATAATTTTTTTTAAAATATTTTTTGTGCTGGGTATTGATGTTCTTAATCCATTAAAAAAAAAAAAAATTGAATTTTGATACATACAAAAAAAGTTATGTTGTATACAGTCCGCCTATGTCTAAATTGCAATTGGTTTGACTTCAAAACTCTATTAAGGAAAAAATATTCAATAAAAAACTATGAGACCAAATGAAAGTCATAGATATCATAGTTAAAATTCTAAATTCAAAAAAAATAGAGTTTTATCCTTCATACAGAAAAAGTTGTGTTGTATACGGTGAGAGTCACTAATTAAAAATGTTGTTTTCTGAAAAAAGCCAGTTTTCGTGGGAGATGGAAAAAAAAGTGCAATCTTATTCCAAAAATTTTGAAAAAAATATTTTTAGAATCTATAGAAAAAATGTGATGAGACTCTAGTTTCTATCATCTTCAAATTCCTCACGGTTTAGCCGCTATAGGTGCCGGAATGTGAACATTTAGTTAAAAATAATAATTTCAATGTCCAGTTTGGCCAAAAATTGTAAACCACTATTGTGGGATCACCCTTATATGATTTAATCATGGACCCTACACCTTGAGATAAAAAATTTTGGACCGAAACTTTGCCTCTTCATGGACCCAACTTCTTTCCAGTCCATGTTGTATCTTAGAATTTTTCCTCATTAGATTTGTATTGAAATGAATCACCATACACCTTGAGAGAACCATTTTTATTAGATATTTTGTTTACAATCCATTACTTTAGAACATGTTTTACTTTTATATGGTCTCCATGTTATGAGACAAGATTATTTTTATATATATAAGGATCCAATTTATTGGTGTGAATATGGGTATTACCTAGCTAGTTGCACTATTAAGTCCTTTTCACACCTGATCCCTTAATTTTACTTAGGGTACACATATTATACTTATCACTTTATGTATCATATCATAAGACTAAGACACTTTTCATAATATTATGATATCCCACATCTCACCTTTTCCTATATAGCCAAGAAGTTCCCTTTGTAATTTTCAATTTGATCATTAATTTTATGCTTTGCATTCATTCATAGGAGTATAATTTACTCTTGTTATGTTGATCTTCTCATGTTTTTCTGCTTTCAATTAGGCCTCTAGATCTTAGGTGGCTATCTCCATGGAAAACTCTTATACACTTGAATCACTTTAGGTATTCATATCTTATGAATGATTAAAATACTATCCCTTTTCCTTGAAAAAATTCTCAACCATTGCAAAGATATTTTCAAACATAATTTTCATATATAGGGGCTTACACCAAGTTAATTACTTCCTACACCCATTCTTTACACACCAAATATGTAATATGAGGACCAATAGAAAAATTCTAAGCTTATATCATAGACCTAATTATTCACACAATATTTAGCACATACTTCTCTACAAAATTTAGCATCAAAATTATTTCTTTAAATAACACCATATATTTCCATATTTAGGAGTATCCCATCTTTGGTCATCTTCATTGATCTCCATTTGATTAAATTGGTAAATTTTGAATTTATCTTTATTTTAATATAGTTTAATTTATTTATGTTTTTGGATATATTTTGTGCTCCCTTTTTTATCTACATCAAATTCATTTTATAACTCCATAAATAATTTTTACAAGTTATAGGAGATAAATATACAAATTAAAAATTAATATAAAAAGGGATACTAATATTTTTATATTATAAATTAGCAATATAATTGATTTTCCAAACATATTTGACACAAATATGTAACCTTGTTTGATCAAATGGATGCACTATCGATGTAGGACTATTTGAGATATAAGAGAAAACTTACATCAACTGAAACCATTTATTTATTCCACAAATATTTTGTTAAAAATTTATATTATAATTCAATTGTAAGGTGCCACATCTCACCACTCTTTTTTTTTATGAATCATAATCTCATCACTACAACTACAAGCACAATTGACTTTAGTTGGTTCCCATTGAATATAGTTTGAATCATATATTATATTGTGTTTAGAACCATATATTTCATTTCTAATTTATTATTAGTAATTGGACATATGTTATCTACCTAAATAATTTAGTTAGACCTAACTAGGTATTTACTATATCATAATAACTTGTTTGATCAATGTGGCAAATATTTGGAACTTGCAACAATTCATAATATTACCTATATCACTATAGGTCCTAGAAGAGGTTATATATGGACCTACATTATTGGAGGCTCCAATCTCATTGGATATGTTAATACATGTACTAATAAACTTGCGCACTATATAGGGTAGTATGTCGATTCACAAGGTAAATTAGTGGGAAATACATTTAATCTGGGTATGTATGATCATCATCACCTTATTCTAGGAGCATAGTTCATGGTATCAACCACCACATTATGACTTATTTGAGAGAAGTATGATATTTTTTGAATATAGACCAAATAGATTAGAGATAAGGGAGGAAGATAGAAGATATAGATTGTTGGAAATTAGTGTTCACATAGGTGTTAGGAATACTGCATCATAGCATGAATATGATAATGATGCATAAAATGATAAGGTGTGTATGCTAATATTAAGTTGTTGAAAAACATCTTGATCTTACAATATGTTTGTTAGACTTTTATGTGTAGGTAAATATATTATTGTTGTATAAGTGTTTATAAGAATTTGAGTTGTTAAATTAACTCATATATTTGAGAGAGTTGTTGTAGGAGGTTTTCTATAATATAAGATATGAAATATATGTAATTTCTATTGAACGAAAAATATGAAAAGAAGCACGACATTTTTCTATCCATATTTTCTTATATGGTATCAGAGCAGGTCTATTGAAATGGGTTGGTAAGATCATTCTCCTACCCGATTATGTGGAAATCCCTATGATTTGGGAAAGTGGAATCATATTATATTTGGCAATTGAAGGCTGCGATATTTTCTTAGAGGTCGAGATCATCATTGCAGGCGATCCTTATCACTTGCTTGTCTCCACATTATCACTTTGAGACTGCTGGTTCCATCCATTGTTCGAAGCTTCTATTCTTGGCGCTATCATTCCTTGCAGAGCCCGATTCATTCCTGGCGGTTTTGTTTTTAGTAGATTCGTTTTGCTTGTTTGGTAGTCTCATCAAAATCGTGGCAGAATTCATCTGAGCGCCCATATTATATTGGTGATATCAACACTGGGTTTGTGGAGTCTCTTTCATGATAGATTTGCCTTCGATTGATGACTTCCTGCATTCAATTAGTGGTGGGTTATTTTGTTGTCTGATCCAGCATTGCGTGGGAAATGGTGGTTTGCAGGAGATCGCCAAAAGGCTTAAAAGGTGCCTTACATCGCTATACACTGCCTCCACAATATTGCTAGTTTGAGTCACCTCGATCCTCATCAACAAACAATCTTCCTCAGTGCACCAACCGGGTTCCTACACCTGTACATAAACAGTGTTTGTACTTTGTGGCATTTGTGTGCGAATTTTGTTTCCACGGAGATCGCCAATTCGAACTACCAGAAAGAAGACTTGTTATTGCCAGATCTACATTCCACATTGGCATTATTTTTCTCTGATGTCCCATTGCAACTCCCATAAGGTATTAACAACAGCCCATCTAAGCCAACTTAGAGACCCTTATTCAAGAACTTTTTCTCATAGAATTTCTAGAAATAATACAGATTCAATACAAGGCGTGGTTAGGTGTGAGCTTCCAGTAAAGGAATTGCATTACGGTGAGATTTTTATTCGAAGCCAAGACATAAGGGATGAGCATGACCTGAAGAAGAGCCAATGCCTCATTGATGAAAAAGAGGCAACAACCTTGGTGCTTATCCTATACTATACCCTGTTGACATGACAACAAGTTCTTGATGATCGATTTTGGATTGTATGTCGAGTATTTTGATCTCACAACCTTATTCTACATCATGGTGTCGATAATTAACAGGTGGCTTATGATATGATAACTAGGTTGAATTTAGTTTTTAAAGTCTACATTTGTAGATTGTGTTTCTAATGATAATTTTTAGATTCAAGTTAAGTTATAGGTTGTCATTATAATTTATTGTTTAGTTATTTTCTTTTAGTATCTCAAAATGTATTATTAGTTCATAAGGAGATATAGTGTGTTGTCAAAGTCAAGTTATATTATTTCAAAATAGAGTCTTGTTTACAAGTCATTAGTGGTGTTGTCATTTGTCAAAATTTTTAAAAAAATTCAAAAATAATTATTGTAATTGGATGCACTCGCTTGTACGCGACATCCATTTTGTGGGGAGTCATTCTAAAGTTGAACTTCAAAGTCAAATTTGCTAAGTAATTAACAAATCTATTAGAGGCAGGAGGCAATAGAGGCTGGAGGATTTTTAGCAACCTCTCATCAGTCACTAGTGACAGGGTCATGAAATTACATTAGTGACAAAACTATTTATACCAAAACGACTAAAGCCAAGATTGGTTACCAAGTGGCAGCGAAAATCGTCTCATATCATTTGTGATTAGAGTGGCAATGATCTACAATGGTGGCTACATATGCAACAATGAGGCATGGTGTTCAAGATTTTTATCTTGTGGTTGGATGTGTATGTCCCCAATCACATTTCTTGATTGTTAGTGAATGGATGTGTTTGTCCCCATTCACAAGATGACTGGATGTGTTAGTCCCCAATCAGAAGAGTTAGTAATTATGATTGGATGTGTGTGTCCCCAATCGTAATTGTTGTGAGAAAATGCATTTGTCCCTATTCATGACTTGATGTAAGGCCTTGGATATATGTGTTAGTCTCTATCTTTGGATCCATGGATAGATGTGTTTGTCTCTATCCTTGGATGAAAGTACTAAGCATAGTGAGGCTAGTTTCACTATTGCTTGACATGAGTAGATGTGTATGTCCCTACTCTTATCTTATATTGTGTGGTGAACTACTGTGTGTGGTCATTCAGTATTGTGATGTACTTTCACCCCATGTTCACACTAAGGGGGGGTGTTAGAAATTAGTGTTCACATAGGTGTTAGGAATATTTCATCATAGGATGCATATGATAATGATGCATAAAACAATGTGTGTACGCTAATATTAAGTTGTTGAAAAACAACTTAATATTACAATATGTTTGTTAGACTTTCATGTGTAGGTAAATATATTGTTGTTGTACGAGTGTTTATAGGGATTTGAGTTGTTAAATCAACTCATTTATTTAGGAGAGTTGTTATAGGAGGTTTTCTATAATATAGGATATGAAATCCTATATATATGTAATTTGTATTGAATGAAAAATATGAAAAGAAGCATGGTATTTTTCTATTTGACTCTGTCCCATATTTTCTTATATAGATTAGATAAAAAGCTAACTATGAGTCTATGAAGAAAGAAATATATGAGGTGAACTCATATGATATATTGTTATTTATTTTAATTCATGGCTAATGACTTGAAGTTTATATATATATCTGATGAATGAAATAATATTTTATTAGCTCTAACAATTTATTGTTTTTTTAGAATTAAATAAGGCTTATATAAAAAGATTGGATTTGGTTGCAAGGTTGGACAATCCTTATTTGGACCCTCCAGTCTTGATTATATTAACTATGCTCAATTTAGAAACTACTTGACACCATTTGGATGGAAGTAGGACAAATTATATAATAACAACAATGATGATTCCCATGAGCTCCTAGATTTTATTCTCGAACATACTTTGTCATCAATTTTTTTTTTTTTTTTACTAAATATGAGGAGGTAGTGAGGAAGAAAACATGCTAATCACCCCCATTGACATGAGAATCATAGTATATTGGATTATTTATATATTTGTGGAAATTCCTTCCAACTATTGCATGATTACAATTTTTGGATGTAAATATTAAAAAAAAAAAATCTTTATAAATTGTACAATAGAAATTTTTCAACAAAACAATTCTTACATAAGTATGTGTGTCACTTCCATTATAATATCACCATCATTAACACAAAAATCATATAATAGAAAATTATATATTATTATTGATCCAAAATTTTTACTAATATTAAAAATATAAATATACAAATAATTCATTGACAAAATCAATTTCAATAAACTCTTTTTAAAAAATTTAAAAAAAAGGCAAAACATTAAAATAAAAAAATTCCGGGATGGATGGTTTAGTTATTGTTCTATAAAATTGATAATTGCCTCTAGATTAAAATGGCCCTAGGTGATGACATTCGAAACAAAAATTCTAAACATTCTAGGCCCCCAAACTTGGACACAGTTGCTGTCAGTTCTATATCTAATCATTTAATTAGAAATCTGAATATTTATAATTTTGCCAGCAAGTTTACTAACCGGCATCTGCCGGGAAAATAATTAGAAGCACGACCCCTCAAATATGAGACCTTTCTTAAGCTGCTTCTCGACAGTTTTAGAAGCCGATTCTATGTTAAATCGCGTGTATCTGTTTTGCTGACAATAAACATATGTAACTGAATAATAAATCTCGTCTAGAAATGTATTTCAGCGGCAGAAAACGAAATAAATTTGATATATAAACATAGAGAACTTTCTACCTTGAGCCAAGTCACTCTGAAACGAGGCAGTCATTTGATCACATGATTGAGATAACAAAATTCCGTCCAAGTAGTTCGAAGCTGGATTAAATTTTTCTTCACAACTTTTAAAACCCGTTCGATCAACCTCGTCGAACATGAAACGTTTCTTGTGTGGCAAAGTAGTTCTTCGAGTACCGGCACTCAGAGTTCAGACAAGTTTACCAAATATGATACAATTTTCCTTAAATTTTGCTGCTTGATTGCACGGTCATATAAGGCAATTTCTTCAAAGGTGCAGTCAAAATGTCTTTATAAAGGCAAGATTCTGTGAGAAAAGAAAATATATCAATAGTGGCATTATAGCCCAGATTTCTGATAGCAGTATATTCGATTTGGTCTTCAATCTTTTGGCATAATGAAGAGTCAACTCGTATCATGCCGGCTGTGGATGCAAATCATGGTGCTGCTGTGTTCTGTAGTTAATCGTTTGCCAGTGCAAGGAGAGAATGCGCAGAAGGGAAGATGGGAGCTTCTGCTGGAGAATGCTGGAGTCTGTGCAATGCATATGGCGCTCACACAAGCCAACAAAGTGCTCATATTCGACCAGACCCTGGCCGGTCCATCACAGATAATGAGAACCGACCCGCCCTGTAATCATAACCGAAGCAAACTGGCAAAAGAAGATTGCTGGGCCCACTCGGTCGAATACGACATTGCCACTAACAAGGTACGTCCTCTGCATTTAGTTACCGACACCTGGTGTTCTTCGGGCTCGTTCGCCAGCAATGGCACGCTTGTCCAGACCGGCGGGTGGAACAACGGCAATCGGGTTGTTCGCTACTTCACACCCTGCTCTGACAGATCCTGCGACTGGGTGGAGTCCCGGACGCGGCTCTCCTCTCCACGTTGGTATGCTTCCGACCAGATTCTCCCTGACGACCGGGTCATCGTCGTCGGAGGTCGCAGAGAAACCAGTTATGAATTTGTTCCCAAGCGTCGACCCGATGAGGGAGCCTTCCAGCTCCCGTTTCTGGTCAAGACCACCGACGCCAAGGAGAACAATTTGTATCCCTTTCTCCATCTCTCTTCCGACGGTAATCTGTTTATCTTCGCCAATAGGGATTCCATTCTCCTGGACTACAACAACAACCGGGTGGTGAGAACCTTTCCCAGAATGCCAGCCGGCGGAGCACGGAGCTACCCGTCCTCTGCTTCGTCGGTTATGCTCCCACTTGACTCCTCTGACAATTTTCAGCGCGTGGAAGTTATGATCTGCGGAGGAGCTGCGGAAGGGGCCTACGAAATGGTCCAGCAGAACCAAACATTTTTGCCAGCGTTGAACACCTGCGGGAGAATGGAAATTACATCACGAAATCCCGTCTGGCGAATGGAGGACATGCCCGGGTCAAGGATAATGGGCGACATGCTCATTCTTCCGAACGGGGAAATTCTGATAATTAACGGTGCCCAGAACGGAACTGCCGGCTTCCAACGCGCCCGAGTACCTATCCTGAACGGCTGGCTCTACAAGCCCGAGGCACCCGTGGGAAAAGGATTCACAGTCCTGGCTGCTTCAGCAATTCCTCGTATGTATCATTCTACTGCAATTGTCCTTCCAGACGGTCGGGTCCTGGTGGCCGGAAGCAACTCCAATTTGGGCTACCGTTTCTCTCGTGTGCCATTCCCCACAGAACTCCGGGTGGAAGCATACATTCCTTATTATCTGCATCCGCATTACGACCGGAGAAGGCCCAAGATTACTTTTTTATCAGCCAGAGAGATTAAATACGGGTTTAAGTTCATTGTCCGTTTCTCTCTTATACTGAGGCCCAGCCCCAACGTTCTGTTCCACGCCTACGCCCCTCCGTTCGCAACGCACACGTTGGCCATGAATCAGAGAATGCTGTCGCTGGGAGCCACGAAGATCGTAAAAGGCAGGAAGGGGTACGTGGTGGGTTTGACGGCGCCGCCAAGCCCAGTGGCAGCTCCTTCGGGTTATTACTTGCTCACCGTCGTCAATGCGGGCATTCCCAGCAAGGCCGAGTGGATTCGTTTCGTTAATTAACTAATTAGCAACAAAAGCACTGGAAGTTTTAGTCTTTCTACGCCGCCACAGAAACTCTAGGAAAAGAAAAAGCAAGTTCCTTCTACAGTAGAAGTGTGATGCTAGTAAAGAAAGTGAAATGCAGATAGATTTTTGTCGGTTGCTTTTATTTATCTGATGTTATACTGAATTTCTTTTCTTTAAAGCCCTACAGGCTACATATGTTTTATCTTCGATTTTATTAACTTAAAGAAAGTGAAATATAGATGGAAATTTGTCAGTTGCTTTTTTGTTTTCTGATGTTATACTGAATTTCTTTTAAGGTCTACACAAATCTGGAATTTGACGTCCACTCCTATGTTTTATGAAAAATATAAATTGAAAAAAAAAATTTAATTTATAATTTTTTATATTAAAACATTTTTATTGATTTTTTAAAGTAATGTAAAAAAATTGTTAGTTTTTAAATATATTAGTATGTATCATATAAATTAATTAAGTATTTTTTTATAAGAATCATATAATTTTTAAAAATACCAATAAACATTAAAAAATATAATAA
>CM021106.1:614758914-614849763 GCA_007115665.2 Sequoiadendron giganteum
TTATTATTCATTTTCTATTGGAATTACAACTAAAATCTTGATTGATTGGCTGATTGAAAAAAAATATATAGCTTTCAAACGGTATCACATTTTTTGAATCCAAAACATGTGTCACATTCTATGCTTCACATAATATAGGATTAAAAAATAAAATGAATTTCATGAATTTTTGACCAAGTTAAGGTGGTCAGACATACGAGTTTTTATATTTTTTAAAAATTGTAATAAAAAAATCTTAATTAATTATTTACTTGGAAAAAAAATACAAAAAAATATGCATCACATTGGGACATGAGTCCCCTACTTATATCTAAAATCTTATAAAAAATAATTATCATTTTATTGTGGTTAGGGTGGTCAAACAGACACCTAATTCTTATTTTTTCCTGAAATTTAAGTACTACTACATTGAAATTTCAAATTTTCACCTTTAGATTTAAAATAAATAAATAAACCTAGTAGTTTAGAAACTAAATTCAATTTGCTACAGATTATATTCTTACATATTTTTGAAATAATATAGATAAGTTATTCAAATTTTTACGTCAAGTTGCCTAACTCTGATTTTCTGAATTTATTGCCACTTAAGGTCATATTTTTTCCATGATGATCCTGCACATACCCTCAATTCAGTACACAAGCTCTCTCCCATTATTCTCTCTTACTCTACTATAGATAGCTTCATGTATTTTCAAAATTTTAACTTTCTATTATAGTTACCTGCTTCAACTTGTAAACACCTTGTCTTAACACATTTTCTTCTTACACCCACAATAGTTCACTACATTCTTTTTATTTTTTAGCTCTTACATAACTAAATCTTTGTTAGGTTTTTTCACTTGCTGCCTTCTTCAGAAAGTTTCCTCTACATCGAACCATGCACCATTGTTTGGGTCATCATTAATACATCTGATAGGATTTTTAGATACTGACATCCCTACATCAAGCCATACAACATTAAATCATATTTCAAGGAATTTTCCAAAATTAGCTCTTTGTCAAACCTTAGAATCTAATATGAATTCAATATAATCTCCTAACATTTGATCTAATTTGATCGTAAACAACATGACTCTTTGTGTCGCTGACTAGTAGATCAATCTCCTCTCTTAATTGTTCATTGGAGTAGTTGAACTATTTAATTCCATTCCTATGTCGATTACTATATTGATATCCTTGTTCTCACTATTGAGTCATTGTAGATCTCTTATTTTGAATTATGGTCATCATTCTTTTCTCTCACACCATGATTCTATTCATCGTTAAAAATTTTAGCCCTAATCATAGGATAATAGGTTGCTTAAATCACCATCATTTATCTTGGTGTTTCTATCTCAAGGCATATCACATGTCACTTTGTTGAAGAGACATTCACTATAGTCCTAATGACATACATCTTTATCTTCAATATGAACTTCCATGAGTACATGGGCCCACATGCCATGCAATTCACAACGAGGATGTGAATTTCCTATCAATCAATTGTTGCTCGCCATTTTTCAGCATTCATCACCATCCAACACCATCACCTTCTTATCAGGTTCCACTTAGGTTTTCCCCCTTATTGCTCCATCAAAGAGATATCTTCCAGTCTCCTACTGATATGGCGTTGTCACATTGATAAATCGTATCTTGCTTATTGTTTATGTGGACAAGTGGTCCCCACACCATCATTTTACCACTTGTCATCATCCATTATTTTTTCATGATTGTTTCATCAATGCATGCCATCCTTACCCTATTGGTTGGCATCACATTCTCTTATCATCATGTCAAAGAGACATGCTTCAAATTCCTACCAAACTACCAATGTCTCAGTGATGGAAGGGTCATCGGGTTGTCAAAGAAACATCTAAGCAGGTCTCACTAACAACCATCAGTCATGTCGACAAAAGCCATTGACAATGTCACTTGTCCACCTCATCACCATGTCACTCCATTGTAATCCACAAGGATGTAGATTACCATTAATCTAGTCTTTCTATTCCACGCGTATGCTTCATCATCTCTATCACCCACGTCATTATGGCTAGGTCTCACTCAAGCACAACCTCCATGTCGCCATGTTGGAGATACATTGATAAAGGTCTCATTGATGTCATCCAATTTTTAACCAACAAAATTTCCACACTCCTTATCGCTCCATTATTGAGTCACCAAAAAGCTAAACTTTAGAACCTTTTGTTAGAGGTTACTAAGTTATTAGAACTCATGTCATGCCAACATATAGATATCAAGGTGTCGGAGAGACTTTGATGCAAGTCCCATCGATAATCACTTTTCATGCCAATAAAGCTCTCCTTACTCCTTATCACTCCATCAAAGATGCATAGCCCAGATTCTTACTGATGGACTGATGTCTTGCTGATAAGAATATCATCATCGAGTTGAAGAGACATCTGCCATTCTCTCATTGATCATGTAATATCACATCGATAAATGTGATGTATAACTTAAAGCATAAAGTAGAGGGGTCAGTTACATGATCGATAACCTATGATAGGTAGTCAATGATATAATATAATTCTCATTGGATGATGCCATGATTGCAACTCTAGGGTTTAATGAGTAAACCCTAATTTTGTCCAAGAGATGTAATGAGTATTTTGGAAATGTAAAAATCCTATCAAAAGTACTACAAAGGACTAATATTTTATTATTGTTGTCTTAGTCCCATGGCTACTTTTTGGGGTAGATGTGAAATCTTCGAATGTCAAAACCGAATCTAAATTAATTTTTGTAAAATACCTCTAAGATGACTAAGATGACTGAGTTGGTGTATTAGACCCATTCCAGATTTTTGAAAAATCTTGATGTGGTCTTGAGCTCCAAGTTCTGCACCTGCTTCTTCTCAGATCTGAGGTCCTGAATCTTCTAGATTTGGCTCTTAGGTGAGTTTCTATGAAGATGACAACTTTGCAATGCAACTTTCAAACTTTGTAATCTTGCACTCCAAATGATCTTTAAGTCTTCAACCTAAATCTACAATCACAATCATACATGAGAGGGAAAGCTTGTTGAATGTTAGTGAATGAGGGTTTAGCTTGGTCAAACCCCTTGTTGGTAATTAAACCTGGAAATGAAATAGAATAATGGAGGGAAATGATGAATGGACAACATGCAATACTGCAAATCACCAAACCCTTATTATAAAGTCTTCAACCTTGTATGAAATGGCCAACTAGTATGTGGATCTTGAATCAATGAAATGCTTTGATAGATCTTGCTTGAGTCAAAATCCTACATCGCACATGTTAGGACAAAAATATACATGATGCAAGAATAACCTTTGATATGATGCCTGAATCTTGATGATGTCTCCAAAATGCTTGATTAACTACTCTTGAATGCTCTTGCTCTCATAATCTTGCCTTAGGAATCAATACTCAAGTTGCTAGGATGCTTAGATATGAAAATAAATGAATGAACCTTATATTTATACTTGTCTATGCTTAATATCTTGAAATTACATCACACCAAGCCGACATAGGAAAATACTAATTAAAGGAGGTTAAATCCTACTAGAATTTGAAAATAAATCCTGAAAATAAGCCAAGGAGGGCTAAGAAATCCTAGGTGGAATCTTAGTCGTGAGGCTCAATTCTCGTGGCATAGACTCCAAATAGGGACCTTTTTAGGAATGTTCAAAATCATGTTCCCAAGACCCATGGAGGACAAAGACTCCCTAGATGGTGTTTTAGTCCCAATCCATAAATCAGAGACACATAGATAGAAACATTAAATGCTCATTTCCCCTTTGATGATTGTTAGGATTAACCATAAAATTGTGTAGTTTATTAGGCTTGGATGCAAAATAAGACCAATTATGACATAAATGAGGATAAATAAAGTAAGGTAGGCCCGAAAACTATGAAAATGAAAGGGTATACATTTTTGTACACTACATTTAGCCCCCACTTTAGTGAGAGGATGAACTTTCTTCAAACTCACAATAAAGTAGCCAACCATGCAATCAAGAGGGGTTCAAATGTACAAATTCTAGTAAGATAGGATGACAAAATCTAGAGGGATGATCAAGCCCCCCAGATCAATATCTTATGATTGACCAACATAGGCACAAAGTAACACACATGCAAATGATATATGAGGCCATAATCAGATTGAAAACACACACCATCAAAGAAAAGAAAAAAAAAAGGAAAAGGAAACTACAATAGATCTTGAGCTTCAAGAGGTCATCCAACATAGTGGACCAGAGCTAGGTCATTTCTCTAACAATTCTTACAAGTGGAACATGTCCACTATGCAAAAAAAGTGCATGCTCACATGGGATAGTGAAGTTAGTTGTTCACTAGGTGAGCCCCAAGAGGTCCATATCAATTTCATTCCCACATTACTAAGATAAGGAAAAAAATAAAATACATGCTCAAAAGGGTTAGTGAAGCTAATTGTTAACTAGGTGATCCCCAAGGGACCATATCAAAGCCATAACTCCATGAATTTACTAAGGTACAAAAATGCAACACGATAAGAAAGAAGGATGTTTGAAGGGATTTTGCTTAGTTCGTGCAAGGTCTCATCTTAGGGAAAATTGTGCTTAATATTTCAAAGAGAGGACAAGTCAAATAAATATTACACTCTCAGAGGAAATAAAACCCAATGACACCACCAAGAAA
Source organism: Sequoiadendron giganteum (assembly GCA_007115665.2). Lineage (NCBI taxonomy): Eukaryota > Viridiplantae > Streptophyta > Pinopsida > Cupressales > Cupressaceae > Sequoiadendron > Sequoiadendron giganteum. The sequence goes on from CM021106.1 coordinate 614,763,552, forward strand.
AGGACACATCATATGAAGAAAGAAAAATGTACAATGAAACATGAGTATCAATGTATGCCCCCACTTTAAAGAAGTTGTTAACACCATTGCTATGAGAAATTTCTTGAAAGTAGAAGAATACATGAGAGTATGTCACATGCCAGCCAACTTAAGGCATGTTGTCCATATCCCAAGCTTTCTCTTAGATATACATGGAAGGTGGTCAACTAGCCAAAAGAGGCAGTAGAAAGTGATATACAAGGACAAGGCTATCTAGCTCCTAACCCCCACTTAGTGCAGGACAAGGATGAGCCAAAATCATTGATGAAAAACATGCTTGAAGGAAAATTAGTCTCAATTAGAGGAATTAGGTCCTTCAACACAAGGAAGAGCACCACACTCTTTAAGATGTTGAATTTTATCACTTAAATCCTTACATTGATTAGTAGCATGATAAAGAACTCTATGATATGCACAAAATGAAATCATAATAAAATTTATTTCATGTTCTTGGGGGGAGAGAGATCAGATGATCTCGTATCAGTCTTGCCAAGATACTCCCTTGATTAATAGAAGATGTTCCTTTATTTTTTGATAAAGATATGATGTTATGTCTTTGTTTATTTTGTTTCTTACAAAGGATAACCATCAAGACCACTAGTGTCTATTAGTTCAAGATGCACCACTATTAAATTCGTCTTAGAAGGATGTTTTGTGATAGTTTTGATATTAAGTGAAGGCTTGTTTGATGGTTTAATTTTTGTCATGGGACAACAACCAAGACCATGTGTTGCTTCTTTCTTGTTAGGCTCTATAGGGACATAAATACCTTTTTCTCTAGCACCACATCCTTTTCCACTATAGCCCAGTTGTTTCATAATATCATAACCTTTTCCATAAAGTTTCTTCATCTCGTTTTCATTTGATGGTTGTTCATGACTAATTTTATCAATTTTTGTTTTGCAATTTTCCTTGTATTCTAAAGTGGTTAATGTGGATGCTTTCGAAGGGTCTTCTAAGTTTTGTGTTGGCATTATTGATTTTTATTTTTCATGCTTCTTTTTTATCTTTGACTACCCAGCAAAGTTAGGTGTGAAATCCAAGGAACCCCAATCATCGTCTAATAGCTTCATGAATTCTTCAATGTGGTTTTCTTTGTATTTTTGTTGCATGGGTTCCACTTGTATAGTTCATGTTAATGTTTTCAAAGGATTTTCTTTATTTTTCTTGAGTTATATAACACTATAACACTCATTATCAATGTCCAATGTGCCCACTTTGATGTTGTAGACATAGTTCATTTTATAATGAAGGGTAGAAGAAAACCACATGCATCTCATGAATCCATGGTCTACCTAAAAGAATATTGTATGAAAGATCATCAAGCATAACATGGATTCAGGTGTGTAAGGTATCCTTTCCAACTATACTAGGAAAAGTGATAACACCAAGTGCTTATTTTTCGACATTGTCAAATCCCTTAATAGATAAAGAATCATGTTGAATTTTTAATTTATCAACACCAAGCTTATCCAAAAGGCTTCCATTACACACATTTAAGGCTAAGCCATTGTAAAGAATGGTTCTTTTTATCTATATGGTATTTTATTGGGCTATGATCATGAAAGCATCATATTGTTTTTGTACTTCCAAAGAAGGGAGTTCACTTTAGTGGAAAACTATGTTAGCATTTATTCCTTGAATCATGGCTACTATGTCATTAAGGTTTGTACTCTAGAGGGAACCAAAAATTCTTGCAAGGATGTTAGGATTAGAGTTTGATAATTAGGTGAATTCTAAATTAGGTCCTTGAGGGATATCCTTACAGGAGTATACTTAAGTTGTTCAACAAGATCATACTCTTCCACTTTGTGAAGGAAAATGAGGGGGACCTAGTAAGATAAGGTTGGGTAGGATAGGATTAGGAAATGTGAGGGATGTTGAAGGTGTTTGTCTTTCTTGCATATTGTTCCTAGTGTTATATTTATGAGCAACGATATTATAACACAATTTTTGTGACACATTTTTCTTAGGTGGTTTGAGGATAAGGAAAAGTTTTTTTTGAACTTGTGATTTTAGAGAGGGTGGATGAATGATGAGTTGAGGCATGGGAGAATACTCTAAGGGATATATAATGTGCATAACCTCAGAAGAATTATCATTATTTTCATGATCTCTTAGTGAAGAGGAGTCTAATGTTACTCTATCATCTTCATCTAAGGAATTATTATTGTTAATGTTTTCATTTTCTTGGACCATGATATCTTCATTAGTAGGAGAGTTTTTAGGAGAACTAAAAAATAAATGTTCATGACCTTCAAAGGTTGGTTCTTCTGAAATAAATTCATCGCAAGTAAGGGAGTTATCAATAGTTGGATTTTCTTGTGTATTAGGATAAGGCTCTATTTGATTATCATTTTTTTCTAAGGTCTCATTCTCTTGTGCTATACTATCAAACCTAGTATGAGATCTTGTAATATGTTCATCAAATTCCATGGTTATATTTTGTAAAGTAGCTTCATCACAAGTAGGGGAGGCATCAAGAGAGGGACAACTATTATTTTCATGCTTACCAAAGAGATATTTCCAAACAATAGGAGTATTAGGGAGGGGAGGAACAAGATTTTCATGACTCTCAATAGGTGCCTCTTCCAACACCAAGTTATCCTCTTCACATCAAGGATGGGTATTAGGAGAAGGAAAAACATTCTCAAAAGAAATGGATGAATTTAGACTAGGTAAGGTGATGTTTAGAAATGTTTCTATGATCTCATCTTCTTGTTTTCTAATGTCTTCAAAAGGGAGATGAGGAGAGGGACAATAAATACTCTCAATTCTTGTATTTTATATCACCAATATACCTTTTTCACTAAGAGGAGAGGTAAGGGGAGAAGAAAAAGTATGATTGTTATGATTGTCTACACTATCATCCTCACTAATGGGCAATGAAATATTAAGGATTGTGTCAATGGTTTGATGATTAAAATGTGTCTTAATGACCTCATTGGTGTAATCTAAATTGAAATCATAAGAGGAGATTTGTACTTGTGTAATCCATTTTTAACAATATAAAATCCACATATCTTGAAAGAAAACATGCTATCATGGAAAAAGAAAGTGTAATGTAATTACCTAAAGTGAAATGTTTGAATACAATTTAAATCAGATTGGAAACAAGGTGTAGACATTCAAAATTTACTCATGCATCTGATCATGCTTCATTCAACTTTATTTCATCTAATAATTAAATAAACAAATTTAATTAATTCACTAAGCTTATCTCTTTAATTAAATAAATCAAATTATTTAATTATCTCCTATAGTTCCTGATTTAATTAAAATCACATATATTTAATTAAATCACTCATATGCATTTTCCTCTCATTTGATTTAAAACAAAAACAAAAATTCAAATCAAATGTCATATCACCTAACCTCCTATTAGATTAATCAAATCCCGATTAATTCAATCCTAATCACCTAAATCCTCTAGATTCGTCCACTTGCACAATAAATCATTTAAATTGATTTATTAAAACACCTATTTTCCTCACAAAGGCATATTCCCAAGGAATATGCCCTCATTAACTCCCTTGTTTGAATTTTTTGTCCAAACACAATTCCCCCCAAAACCCTCAACCATATTCATTTATTTCCATTTTCAAATTTGAAATGGGCACATTGGCCAAAACTTGCACAAGCACGGGCCAATCACATTGAGACAAGTGGCTCTCTCTTATTTGTTGGGTTTTAGTCCCATATTTCTCAATCTTTGCCTCTCCTCTCTCAAATTCTCCTATAAGTTCAATGCATTTTCTTTCATTTTCATCTACAATTTGAGTACTATCATTATAGGCAAGTTGAGTTCACTTAGCATCTCATTTGGCTTTTCAAGGATTGGGAAAGGGATCCTTCACATACCAAAGGTGCACCAATCCAATATGGGATAAGAACTTGGCATAATAATCAATGTACAAAATCAATGGTGGTTTCTCTCAAATGGAGGATCACTAACATGATGATGCATCAAGGTAGATGAAAACAAATAGATTAGAGTTGAAACTTTGAACTTAAGCATTTTTTAGCGCTTATTTTGATAGTCTTTAGCTTCCATTATATGCTTTAGTTTTCTATTTTAGACCAACTTACTTTTTGGGATTTTAAAAAGAACACTACAAAATATTTCATTTTTGCTACAAAGGGTTAAAATTGAACCTTAGAAACACTTACTAGAATTTCAATTTGGTCTAAAACTGAACAATCAACTTCACACTTCGATTTTGGTGCTTAAAATGAATTTAATTTTTTCCTTGGGAAATTAAAATAAACATGTGCATTTAGTGTTTTGTAATCCTTTTCACAAAGTAATATCAACAAAAATATGTGTGCAATTCTCTCATGCCTCACGACGATCCCGAGAAATCAAAATTCTATTTATGATATTAAGTTGTTAAAAATATTGCCTCCACACCTCGATTTGGGATCTAGAATTGAACAAAACTTGTTTATTGTGAGAAAAAGGCATTGCGAGTGTTCTCTCTTTGTTCACACAAACAAAGATGATCGAACTAAAAATGCACTTACTTGCTATTATGTACCTTTAGAGGGTATGCCTTGGTGGGAAAAAGTACTCACCCCAAGGGAATGACTCAAGTGGTAATGGGCTAAAGCCAAGCTCTTCCAATCCGCTATATAAATTTGTGTTCATGGTGAAAGCCATGGACACTGGAAAGTGGTGCATAATAAATCTTCCCCAGTATCTTTATGATGCCTAAAGTCATTGTTCTAAGGGTTGGGAGATATCTCACAATGATTTTATCATTGCACCCCCTAAACTGGATGCCCTTACTACAAAATTTTGTTTAGAAGCCAAAAAATACCTTATATTTGTTGGTGCAAGAGGTCATGTCCTCTGAAGCTGCCCCATGTATACATGCGGTTTTGTTGTAGAGATGAAAAGTATGCCATGGGAGATTCGTGGGTACTGATGCTTGGCTGACCTGAGAAGTGTGTGTCGTGGGGGGGCGCCAGTGTGGTCAAGCATCTATTCATCCACACAAAATATGTGCAGCTGGATTCATCCAAGTGGGAACCTGAAAAATATTGCCTTTTCCAGCCTAGGGTTGTACATGTGCTTTGAAGCAAAACACTTTGCTTGGATCTAAAACAGTGGAGAAAAAACATTCAATGAATCGTTAGAATTTCAAACCCTTTGGAAGAACAAATACCTTGGAGGTGTCCAAATGTTACTGCTTGTCCCAAGGGGTTCTTATCTCTAGAAGGCTTCTAAACATTCAGACATCTCAATTTGTTTCTCCCAAAGTCAACGCTAGATAACCTTTGCCTTGATTTCGTTAGGGAAAAGCATGCATGTTCTTCAATATTTTGGTCTAGTCAACAAGTCCTCATAGGTTCATCTAGGATTAAGTCAAAACACTTCATCCATCCAAACATTTATCAAATTCCATTTCACCAAAAACTTTTGGAGCCTTGGAAAACATCATTTATGCTAGAATTTTGAAAAATCAACATCACCTTATTTGACTTAACACACTTAGTCAGATTATCAATCCTCTTGAGTGAATTTACCTCTAGGATAACACAGCTTCCTAAGGTTTAAAAGTTCAAAATCACCATTTTTGGCTTAACAAACCTAGCCAAATTATCCTTTTTGTATGAGTTTACTCTAGGATAGCACAAATTCCTAGGATTTAAAAGTGCATTATCATATTGTTTGACTTAACACACTTAGACAAAATATCCTCAAAATTGAACCAAACCAGGTCCTAAAGTCTAGCATTGATCCAAAGTTTCTAAAAGTTTCAACACCCATATCATTCACCCCTTTCATTTTTCATCTCATCATTGGTCCTAAACCCCTTAGAGGTCAACAAGGTCAAAACACAAGAAAAAAATGGAGTTTAAACTTGATTCATCCATCATGAGTAATCTGAGTCAACCAGACTATCCAAATCTTGCAATGCTAATTGATTATTGAAAATCACATTTATGCATGACATCATTATCTCCTCCGAACTTCAACAATACAAATGTGAGTATGTCCAATCTAAAGTTTGGAACACCTTTCCCAATGACAAATTTAAATCCAAGTCCAAATCTACAAATCTATCAAGCAAACAATCAATGCATGAGTCCTCTTCTAAACAACATTATCCCACCAAATTCATACATGCAAGTTACAAGTTTGTCAAACATGACCATTTCGAATCCGCACTTGGTAAAATTTGGGATGGATATGCTTGCAAATCAAACCAAGGTTGTTCAAAATCCTAGCAGTATATTGGTAACTCCATATGTTGAATCAAGTCAAGGTAACACCATGCAAAATCTAAGTTACCTAAATTAGGGGGATATGATGCCCAACCACAACAACGTTCAAAGTCAACCTATAATGCCAAATCTAAACATCATACCAGATCAGAGCATTATTCAGAATCAACTAGTCCATGATCCAAGACAAACACTACAAGTATACATGCCAAATATGTGTGCTCAACAACCAATTCAACGATATCAAGGGTATCAAGATCCAAATCAAGATCAAATTTTGTGGGATCAAATTTCTTCGCTTGCCAAATTAGTTGATCCATTGCGCCAAGAGACATCTCCACCCCAAAATAAATACACTGATCTATTGGTTGAACCATGTCATCAAAGCATTGAGTTTTCTCCACAATCACATCAAGAACAATATCTCCAATATCAAGAAATTGGATATCAAGATCAACAACATCAAAAACAAACTCAATCACCACATCTCAAAGATCAATCACCACATCTCCAAAATCAATCGCCGCAAGGTCAATTTAAAGTGTAAATTTCACAAGGTAAAAAAAAATATACACACCACTTGGGGAACCAATTGAATCGGTCTTGCAATAGCTAATCCAAGAAAATCTCATCAAAATCCCCAGTTATGTGAATTATCAAGAACCCATGGTGAAACCACTAGGGTATGACAAGAAGCACTTTTGTGATTTTCACAAAGTAAAGGGACACACAACTTCAGATTTTATTCAACTCAAAAATGTCATCCAAGATCTACTTGATCAAAAGATAATAGCTATTGGGGGCAATAATCAGAATTCAACCACTAGCGATAGCATTAACAATATCTCCACCATAACTGTTGAAGACAATGATCAAAATGAATCCATCAATGAGCACTGTGAAGATATTTCTACCCCATCTAGTGATCAAATCAACATTCATCAAGAGCCATTTTTTAGTCATAATCAAGACCCCTCCTACAAAGATCTATTTCAAGGAGTTTTGACATTAGTTGATCCTATTGACATAAACCAAGATCCCTCAACCAATGACCATGTTGAAAATGTCTCTACATCACCTAATGAGTTAGAGGACATATCTGGAGAATTTATTCCAAAGAATGATCAACATCTATCACCAAGGTCTAGCAACATTCCTTCCCAAGAAATATTGACATCCTTTGACCTCATGGTTACAGATATTGAAGGAATCCCTAACTCACCATTTGATCCAAGTCCATTCAAAGATCAAGAGGATATTAAGCCAATTTCCATGCCTAGTAAAAATATCCAAGAAAGCAATCTATCCTTTGAAATTGACCCATGTCAGGAACTTCATCCAAAACATGTCGAAATTAATTCCAAAATAATTCAAGATCAAGAATTTGTATCTCTGGGATACGATAATTATCTAATGGGAACTCTCCTATCTATACTAGATGTCACAAATGATGATCATATCCATATAGCACATATTTCTCTTCCTACTCATGAGACATTTTCTTTGGATGGACACGTAGATGATCTTCATTCAAAAAAAGAGTCCCATACTCTTGAAATCATTACTAAGGAGCAAGAGTCTCCTATTCTTAATATTTGTACACATGATCAAAATATGGAAAATTTTGGAGACATAGTAGAAAAAAATCATGAAGAAGGCTTCTATAGAAGTTGTGAATTAGAAACATCCTATGGACACCTATCAGAAAAATAAAATGAAGAAGGCTTCTATAGAAGTTGTGAATCAGAGACATCATGTGGAGACATATCAGAAGGCTTCTACAAAACTTGTGAATCAAAGACATCATATGAAAGCATATCAAGAATGAATCATGAGGAAGACTTTTACAAGAACAGTGAAGCATCAACACTTCTTGAAGAAGCATTACAATTTGATATCTCACAAGATCAAGATAAAGATATCAATCAAAAATTCATCCCACATGTGGACGATCCTATCAATTATAAAGTTGGATCACTTACCTTTGTTAGAGAAAGCTATCTCATCAATAAAGAAGTTGTCACTTTTGAAGATCCACCATAGAGTAGAGAAGGATTAACACCTTGTTTCCAAGACAAATCTATCCTATTGCAGATAAAAATTTTGAGAAGATGAATTATCAAGGAAAAGGATTAGGCCTACATGAATAGGGTATCCTAGAGCCAATGCAAATTATTGGAAATCCTAAGCATCAAGGCCTTGGTTATTCGACAATCAAGGGATATAAACATATCAGGGATACATCTATAAAATTGGGGGCAACTTCATCTCAAGAAAGCATCAACATAGGGAGCATGAAGAATCCTTATGATGAGACCAATTCCAAATGCTACAACCAACCATGTCATGGATTCTCATCCACCCATCACCCCATCCATGAATTGGGACCAACAACAAATGAAATATTTGAATCAAATCACGAAGAATTCTATCAAAGAAAAAGTAGCAAAGAACGAAGGACAAATCAAATACAGGTGGATACCAAAAAATAAAAAGAAAGATTATCCCTATCATACTCCATTAGTCAAAGAAACTATGGGGAAAAATCAAAAAGGGAAAATTATCCATCAAAGATGTATGTTGGCATTTTTTATAATAACCCAAGAAGAATTCACAAGAGCTTCTATGACCTTGCCACGCTTAATTATTAAAGTCTTGAAAGCACTATTCCAACTTAACAAGAAGATAGAAGTAAAATCTTCTATCTCTCCTATACTTCAGACTCTGTAAGATCGAGGAGGGTTTTCCTAAAATATGTTGTCACTTATGATTGAAGTGATTTACTCGTATATGGACAAACAATAGATAAATTTCTGCTAGTGTCAAAAGAGATAAACCTTCAAGAAATTGGTTGCTTCTTAGAAGAGTTTGGATCTATTTAACAAAGAATCGAAATTACACCTAAGTGTACTGATAATGAGTTATTTGAATGAAATTTCCTGAAGCCATAACACAAAATACAAAGGACAAAAAGCAATTAGAGTTCCAATATCCTAAAGCATGAAGTCAAAAAAGAAATTGAACTACAGGGTAAATTTCATCTAAAGGACCTATGATCGGTATGAATAGCATTACAATCCATACATCAATACTTGAATTTTTTACTCCTTGATAAATCCTATGTGTTAGTTTTCATAAAATTACTGGAAAACTGAAGAATTTAACTGGTCCTTTGAACCAAAGCCATAGTCAAACATAATCGACAATAAATAACAAAAGGAGATTAATGAAAATCATTTTGGATCGATACTTCATTAATAATTCACGCAAACTATTACAATAGGAGACACCAGTTCATTTAAAAATAAGTCATTGATCAAAAGCAGTGTTGGCCATGAGAACGGCCCAGATTAAGTCAAAACAATTTGAAAATGCCACATCTGCTTTCTAGTCATTAGGCAAATAGGAAATCCACCTACCAAGCACCACATCAACATGAAACGAGTCCCACCACGTTCATCCATCAATAACATCGGCATCCACGCGTCAACAAATCATGCACCTCACAACATTATTCAAATTGAAGTTTTAATTGCACGAGGTTAGTGAGAAATGGCCATGATGCATCGGTATGTAAATAGCTGTTGGCATCAACATCCATCCTCGATCAATGATGAAAATTGGTCCCCACCATCAAATGAAACAGGTGGCAACATCTCGCAAGCCTCGTGCTATTTCTCATGATGTAAGCAGAAACCTTGCGAGGTATCTAAGGAATAGTAAAATTAGAATTATTTCATCCAACGGTCGCTGAAATCTGCACACACGAAAAAGTTATTCTTAAAGAAGGGGACCGATTAGGTGAACGGGGAAATGACCCTCGAGGTTAAAAAGATTATTCAATGGTTAATTTATAGCAATTCATCAGCCCGATACCATAGGAACAATAAGGTCATGATGCCAAAAATGAAAGGATGGGTAAAAGGGGCCGGTAAAGTCATGGCCAAAGAGGGATAAAACACCACTAAAGTGACTTATCACCTGTCGATAACAATTCAACACTCGAAAATAAAACCCCAAGACCCAGACCAGTTAGAGGTAACATAAAAACACACCATAGAGGGGAAGAAAATAAAAGTTCCACCAATGTCCACAAAGGAAAAAAAAGGCTTTTCAAGCAACATACAAAGTGTATCAAGTTGTTCGTCCTGATTACACACACACTTCTGTATTTTATTCTTAAAAACACTCCATCCACGCCTCCACACATGATATCCAATTCTCACATTGACCATGTGTTGGCAACAACCCTTCAATATAAGGATTCAAAAGGCACTCTATCACGATGTGCACACAAGGAATGAGTTAACTCAGGAATCAGCAAAGCAGATCAAGAATCTCTAAAGTTGCATTCAACTGCATGTATCTTGGAAAAGTAGCTTCTTCAAGCAGGATATCGATGTAATATTATGACATAATCATCAACATCAGAACCACCAAGTGGTTTAGCATGAGCTTAAAATCTCTTAGAAAAATACAAAAAAATCAAAAAAATCAAAAAAATCCAAAAAAATCAGAAAAAGGATTTGAAAATAGTAAAGAAAAAATTGTCCTCTAGTGAAAACCACTATGGTGGCGCTTTGGATAGGTACCATGATGAAAACCTGGGAAACAAGTGTCATGTGTAGAATCAAGCATCTACGTGCACCATTTCAAGAGAAAGCATCTTATCACATCCATAATAAAGCCAACATCCCATCCATTTTCATCCATTTGCATCCATACTCCAAGTTATCTTAATCTTGACAAATTTTGGTGCACACTTTACACTTGCTTATGGTAGACACTTGACATGGGTCATTTTCATTGATCCTACCCTATCCAACGTTATTTGAGCCTTAAAGCATTATCCAAATGAGCATCCTCTACTCGAATACCTTATCTTGTCACAAGATAATCCTTTGCATCATTTGAATTCTTACCATATCCATCCATCCATCCACAAACCTATCCAAGCATTCGCCCATGGCATTCCATACATTGGGGGCAGATATTTGCATCTTGCTTCGGGAATAAATCTTGATATATATCTTCCAACTTATGTGGTGATCTGAATATTGGAAAACATGAAATCAAATTAATCAAATAATTTGTGAGCCAAAAAGATCCAAATCACTAGCCCATGGCATGTTTTGACAAGATGATGTTCCTTATCAAGCTTTATCTTTTATCGAACATCAATTTGAACAATCCATATCAGTTGCATCTAATGTGTACTTTAATGTCACATCAAATCATCAAAGCTATTTTGTTCCAAATCAATCTTCATCAATATTGATCAATTGAATCCAATCAATTATCACCTTGTTTGACTTAACACACTTAGTCAAACTCTCATCTTGTGCACGAGTTTACTCTAGGATAACACAACTTCCTAGAATTTACAAGTTCATTATCATCTTATTTGACTTAACACACTTAGTCAAATTATCCAATCCATCATCAACTAGTTTGACTTAACACACTTAGTCAAACCATCCTCTTATGTACAAGTTTACTTTAGGATAACACATCTTCCTGGAATTTACAAGTGCATTATCACTTTTGTTTGACTTAACACACTTAGTCAAACTAATCAATCCATCAATCCAATTGATCAACATTAAGCTTGGTTTTCAACAAAATCCCAAAACAAAGCACTAATATCATCATGTATCCATATCCAAATTGTTAAAATCATGTAAAAATTCAAAAACATCCATAACACATCAAAAAATCTCAAAAAATTTCAAAACTCATCAAAAATTCAAAAACATCAGAAAATTAGAAAACTCAAAAACATTTGAAAACTCATAAAATCAGAAACATCCAAATCATTCAAAATCCAAAACATGTTGAAAATCCAAAAAAAAAATTTCAAAAAAATAGAGTCATCGGCTGAACTACATCGTCTTTGAGCTTAAACGTAGGCAAGGCCATCCTTGATTGGCCCTCGAGACACAAAATCCAAAAACATTCATAAAATCTCAAAATACTAAAAACATTGGAAAATCCAAAAATTACAATAGGCTCAAAACATTTCAAAACATCAAAAACATCCAGATATCTGAAAAACCCAAAATGGTTCACCTGTCTCATCTCACTTTCACCCGCAATAATAATCATTCCTAATAAATCAATCGTTGCCTTCATCCTTTGGTAAGGCAATCAGAAGAAAGTCTAGCAGGTTCCAAAGTGAACACCTAATTGTCAAAGTCTCAAGTCTAGGTCAGTAAGCAAGCAAGTTGGTCAACTCGGAGTATCAATAGCTTATCACCCAATCAGTCTCATCAAAACCCTGATCACTACATGTCCTAGGATGAATCCTTCCCATGATGGACATAAGCATCGGGTACCCCATAATAGTTTAGCCTTGGCTAGCGGTAGAAAGAACATTAGCTTGTTTGTTTACTTTATCTTGGTCTTTTTAGACTTATCTTATTTTATGCTCATTCCAAGGACCTCTCGATGATGCCTAAAAAAAATAGGTTTAGAGAGAAAGGAATGGAGCAATGATCATTATCTTTTTATCTTCTATGCTTGTTGGATATTGTTGTAAAATAACTTCATCATGCATGCTTTTCATTTTTTGTAGGGAGGATGTTTTAGGCATCTCGTTTTGGCTTGAGATGTTTAGAATATTTGAACTGCATTCTGAATAAGGTTTCGTTTGTCAAGTGTGAACAAGAGTACTCCTATTTATTTGACAAGTCAGAGTCCATCACACTAGGTACAACACCATCCTGGTTCTTAATACCTTGATGCATCGCCTATGTGTGTTATCAAACATAAAGAAGGGTATGCTCTTTATCTCTCCTATCCTTGGATAAGCAATACATCATCATTCATCATCATATCCGATAAATTCTCAATGATTAGCGGACTTGTTGGTCTTCTGCATCTTCTTGGATTTAAGGGTTGATCCCTCTCATTCTTCTATCCTCTTTCATGCTAACAATGCATCCATATTGCATCCATCCTGCATCCTACATAATCATGTCACATCATCTATCTCATCTACCTCACATCTCATTTTCATAATCATTTAATTTTTTTAGGATAATATAAATTTGTTATTCTAAAGCATCTTCCAAACATCTCATTTTCATCATAATTATCATATAGATCATATAGTCTAACTGTCCATACTTCCATTTTGGTCCTCTTTGCCATGATATCAAGCTCAAATCGAATCTTTTCGCTCGATCTGTCGAGGAGGAAATGTACTAACATATTTCTTTTCACTAGGGCATCTAAATAAATCAGAAGTTTTTTTTTATTTTGATGTTAGCAACATCATTCTTTGAATCAATGCAACAAGTACATTGCTTCAAAAAGGGGCAAAATTTAGACACGCAAAATTTACTCATGCATCTAATTATGCTTCATTTAGCATTATTTCATCTATTAATTAAATAAACCAGTTTAATTAATTCACTAAGCTTATCTCTTTAATTAAATAAATCAAATTATTTAATTATCTCCTATAGTTCATGATTTAATTAAATCACTCATATGCATTTTCCTCTTATTTGATTTTTTTTTAAAAAAAAATTCAAAACAAATGTCATATCACCTAACCTATTAGATTAATTAAATCCTGATTAATTCAATCCTAATAACCTAAATCCTCTAGATTCATCCACTTGCATAGTAAATCATTTATATTGATTTATTAAAACACCTATTTTCCTCACAAAGGCATATTCCCAAGGAATATGCCCTCATTAACTCCCTTGTTTGAATTTTTTGTCCAAACACAATTCCCCCCAAAACCCTCAACCATATTCATTTATTGCCATTTTCAAATTTGAAATGGGCAGATTGGCCAAAACTTGCACAAGCATGGGCCAATCACATTGAGACAAGTGGCTCTCTCTTATTTGTTGGGTTTTAGTCCCACATTTCTCAATCTTGGCCTCTCCTCTCTCAACTTCTCCTATAAGTTCAATGCATTTTCTCTCATTTTTCATCTACAATTTGAGTACTATCATTATTGGCAAGTTGAGTTCACTTAGCATCTTATTGTCTATCATCTCATTTGGCTTATCAAGGATTGGGAAAGGGCTCCTTCACATACCAAAGGTGCACCAATCCAATATGGGATAGGTATATTTCATGTTTTACATGCTTTGTTCATCTTTATCATTTATTTGCATTTTGAAGTATGATGTATTATCTCATATGGATGTTGAATATTTTCTTTGTTTTGAAATACTAATCATACTACTAATGGTGTGTGTTAGAATTTTAGCCATTTGCAGATTTTCATGTCCACACAAGGTAATTTTTTTATTATAATATGCAATGATCTGAAAGATGGAATAATGTAAATAAAAATTTAGAATAGAAAAATGCATGAGATGAATCACTTTAAACTAGATTTAGTGAAATTAATTTAACATAAATTCAATCCACTAAAATAGATAATCAATGACAACATACAAAAATGTAAACAATCAAATTTAAACCTTGGAAATTGTAGCTTCAAATTCAATAGGGACTAAGACACCAGTAAGGGCATCTTAGTCCCACTAAAGGAATTTGAAGGTCCCAGAAAGTGGAGCAAAAATAACACAACTCAGACAAGACTTTGAGTTGAAAACCCTAAGAGGGACTAAGATGCCAGTAAGGGAATTTTTGTCCCAATAGATGTTTTTTTAAGAAAAATAACAAATTTTGAGTTGTTTACAGTGTTCCTAGGTTGCCTACCTAGGGACCTAATGTTGAGAAATATAAATTTGTGCAAATAAAGGCCAAAAAAAGTAACTAGTGACAAGAAATTGGATGCAAAGTTGAATGTAATTTTTTTCAATTTCGCATGCAATAACAATGTTCCTAAATGCAATTAGGATGATGAAAAATTGATTTTTAAAATTTTTGAATGATTTGAGATGACGCAAGAAAGTAAAAATGCAACCTATATGCACTTTCAGTAATGCAAATATGAGAAATCCTAGATGCAATTTCACTAAGTATGAGAAAACCTAAATTCAATTTCACTAAAAATATGTGCAAGATCATAATGGAAAAAATAGGCCCTTAAGTGCCAATGAAAATTCAAGAAATCAGAGTTAGCAAAATTGACATAAAAATTTGAATAAGTTAACTATATTATTTCAAAAATATGTAAGAATAGAATCTGTAGAAAATTTAATTTAGTTTCTAAACTACTAGGTTTACTTAAATAAGAAAAAAATCTATTTGGTGAAAATTTGAAATTTGAATGTAGTAGTACTTAAATTTGATGAGGGTGCAACCCGAGACACAAGAAAATCACACAGAGAAACTAGAGATTCTTATTATTTTCAAAATATGAAATTCTTACATGCAGAGGATCTCCAATCCTCGAGTTCTGCAATACATGCAAATTACAGAAAATAAATTATAGATATTCCCCTATTCACAACATGCAATCTTCTTTCCTCAAAAACTACCCACAAAAATCAGAAACTACCCCATAAATAGCCCAATTCTTCGTTTGGAGCCAAAAACAAAATTCTAATTATTCATTAACTTCTGGAAGCCCTAACTCAAGATCTAACCGTTGGATCTTCAATGATAATACCTTTTCGGAAAGGTCTTGCGAAAATGAAGTCTAAAAAGTGGGGCCTAAAGGCTAACCACTTTCGTTTTCTGCCAATTTTCGGGCCCATCCGGAGCCTTCAAGTCCCTCAAAATTAGCTCCGAAGATTTTGTAGGGCAAAAAGTAGAAACTAAAACTTGAATAACTTTTGAACTGGGAATGATCTTTGCCTGATTCTTTCACCAAAGTGTTTATTATTCTGTCCTGAAGCTTCCCTTAAATTTCTATCTCCTCACACCTTCAAAATCATACCTGCTAAAAATAGCAGTTGAGTAGAAAAAGTAAAAAAATAGTTCTGAAAGTTGGGAATTCTTCTTCGACGAAAAGGGTATCCAGAAATGCAAAAACATCTACAAAAAAAAAATCTAAATGAAAGTAAATATATTTTTGGGTGATGTAGGATTGCCCTTACACCACTGGATGCTCCTGCATCAAAATTTTAGGGAAAAAATCAGAAGTAGGTGTCTGTCTGACCACCCTAAACATAATTAAATTATGATATTTTAGATATAAGTAGAGGACTCATGTCTTGGTGTGATGCATATTTTTTTGTGATTTTTTTCCTAATAAATAATTAATTATGATTTTCTTATTACAAATTTTAAAAAATATAAAAACTTGTATGTCTGACCACCTTAACTTGGTCAAAACTTTATGAAAGTCATTTTTTTCTTTTTAAATCATATAGTATGTGAAGCATATAATGTGACACATGTTTTGGATTCAAAAAATGTGATAGCGTTTGAAAGATATAGATATTTTTCAACCAACCTATCAATGAGGACTTTAGTCGTAATTCAAATAGAAAATGAATAATAATTATTTATTAAATTCAAAGTAAAGAATTATTTATATTGGTGGAAAGTCGAGAATCTCCAATAAAAACCCTTTTCGTTTCATCAATTTTGAGTAAAAAAAGAGTCGTCAGCCACATGGGCCATCATATCACTTACATATCACCACTTTTTTGACAATCATGATCTTGCACATACCCCTAATGTAAGATCCAATGCAATAATGAATGCAACCTAGATATATGACTTTAATGGAATCCAAATTAGAAAATGAATTCTCAAAGAAGTCAAGTTCACCAAAATGATTGGTGGAAAAATGTGGACATACAATGTCACTCTTTCTCCAACTATGCAGTGAAAGATGTCCTAGGAGTCCCAATTGGATTGACTAAAAACTTCACAAGGTGAGTCAATTATCAATAGGAAAGGAACTATGAAGGATGTTCTTTAAATGGTAGGCTCACCAAAATAAACTGAAGAAAAATAAGGTGATGGATATTCACCTCATTTATCTTGTTCATTTGATATTATCCTAAGAACCCTGGTAGGATTTACCATCAACCTCACAAGGTGATTCAATGCTCAATTAGGAGGACTTAGGAAGGAGGGGTTCTCTTTTAGGATTTTATGGGGTTCACCACCAAATAAAATCTTGGAAAAGATAAATAAGCATTCAACCTACAAAATCTAGTAATGCTTGAGTCAAATAATAAGTGCAAATGATTAAATTAAGCTGCACCAAGTTAAGGTATGTGTACTTGGGAATTCTGGAGATGTAATGAGGACTCTGGAAATGCAAAAATGTTGTCAAAATGTTCTATGGAGGACTAAGATGCCCTTACTATTGTCTTTGTCTCATGGCTATTTTTCATGGCAGATGCAAAATCTTTGAATACCGAAATCGGATCTAAAATATTTTTTGAAAAATACCCCTGGGAGGACTAAGATGTCCAAGGTGGTGTATTAGTCCCATTCTGGATTTCTAAAAACTCTGAATGTGGTTTTTAGCTCCAAGGTCTGCACCTGCTTCTTCATAGCTCTAAGGTTGTGAATCTTCTAGCCTATTGGTGAGTTTTTGTGAAGATGACAAATTTGCAAATTTGGGGTGTTGCACTCCAAATGATCTTCAAGTATTCAACCAAAATCTGTAATCACAAGAATACAAGAGAGGGAAACTTGTTGAATGTTAGTGAATAGGGGTTTTCCTTGGTCAAACCCCTTGTTGGTAATTAAACCTTCAAATGAAATAAAATAACGGAGGGAAATGATGAATGAAAAAAATGGAATGTTACAACTCACCAAACCCTTCTTGTAAAATCTACAACCTTGTGTGAGCCAGATTTAGACCTCATTCCTTGACATGATCAACACACAAGAAAGTTATTTAAGTTAGCAAAGATAAATCGAGCTCCCTATGAAATTCTTGACCATATTAAGATAAGAAAACATGATAATAGAAGCACACAAATGAAGAATAAAAACATGTAAACCTATCTAAAATAGACCAAACCTCAATCCCATAGGGGGATTGGTGCTCTTTTGAATTGGAAAGAGATCCCTTTCCCAATCCCTTGTGATAAGCTTCAGATATTGTGATGAAGATGTTGCAAGATGAATGTGAGTATAACAAAGATGCTAAAACTATGGATCAAGTTGTGTCCAAAATGAGAAGAAAAACATCTTATTTATAGATGAGATTGAGAGAAGAAGAGGCAAAATGGAGGAATGTGGGATCATTCAACATCCAATGGCCAAGTGCCACTTGTCAAGATGAGATTGGAGGAAGCTTGATCAGATTTTGACGAATGTGCACAATAAATGATATTAGGTGGATTTTGAAATTTTGAAGGTTGGCTTGTTGGAGGGAGAAGAAAGAGTCTTAAATGCCATGTGGGAGACATGTAAAAGACAATGTAAGAGGAGTTAATGCCAAGTTGGAGGGGACAAGTCATTTGGAGGGATTTTCAAATTTGGAAGAATATTCCATCTAGATGCCCTTTTGAAAGTAATTAGAGGAAATAATAAATCAAATAAATTGATTTATCGTGCAAGTGGAAAAATCTAGAGAAATGGAGTGATTATAATTAGCATTAATCATGATTTGATTAATTAAGATGAAGATTAGATGATTTTGAATTTTGACTTAGATACTTGGATTTATTTAAATCAAATGGGAGGAAATTGATGCATTAGTAATTTAATTAAATAAATTTAATTTATTTAATATTAGATGCATGATGTCAATTTTGTATGTCTATATTTTTCCCCTCTTTGAAGCAATGTACATGTTTCATTCATTCAAAGAATGATGCTGCCAAGATTGAAATTAAAAATATTCTATTTTTTTCTGATGCCCCAGTGGAAAGAAGTACGTTGGTACGTTGGTACATTTCCCCCTTGAGAGATCGAGAAAAAAATTCAATTTGAGGGCCGATCTCATGACAAAGAGGTTCAAGATGGATGTATGGATGGATCTATATGGTAGTGATGATGCAAATGAGATGTTTTTAAGATTATTAGAATAAAAAATCTATATTATCCTAAACAACTTAAATGATGATGCAATGCAAGTGGGTTTGATGAGATGGATGATGTTGTCTTATGATGATATGACATGACTATGCAAGATGATGATGCAAGATGGATGCATTGGTGAAATGATACTATGTTAGAGTGAAAGAGGATAGAAGAATAAGAGGGTTCAATCCTTGAATCTAAGAAGATGTAGAAGTCCAATAATTTTATGAGTCGTTGAGACTTTATTAGATATGATGATGAATGATGATGATGTATTTTTTATTTAGGGATGAGAGAAATAAAGAGCATAAATTTCCTTATATTTGATAACACACATAGGTACGATGCATCAAGGTATAAGGAACCGGGATGATGTTGCACCTAGTGTGATGGAATTTGACTCGACAATTAGATAGGAGTACTCTTGGTCACACCTAACATACAAAACCTTATTCAGAATGCAGTTTAGATATTCTAAACATCTCAGACCAAAACATAGAAAAGAAAGCCTTCCTATGTGGCCAACAAGACATATAAAACACCTTCCCTACAAACCAAACAAAGCACACATGACCAGGTTATATTACAAGAACATCCAACAAGCATAGTAGATAAAAAGGTAATGATTGTTGCCCCATTCCTTTCTCTCTAAACCATTTTTTATTATGAATCATCGAGAGGTCATTAGAATGAGCACAAAATAAGATAAGGAAAAAATAAAAATAAAAAATAAACAAACAAGGTAATTTTCTTCATACGGCTAGCCAAGACTAAACTACGTTGATGCTTGATGTTGATGTCCATTGTAGGAAGAATGCATCCTAGGACATGTTGTGATCATGTGATGATGAGATTGACTAGATGATAAGCTAATGATACACTGAATTGACTAACTTGCTAAATTACTGACCTAGACTTTGATGATTTGAGCTTTTACTTTTAAACTTGCCAGACTTGCTTCTGATTGTTTTGCCAAAGGGTGAAGGCGATGATGATTTATTATGAGTGATGACTATTGCGGGTGAAAGTGAGATGAGACGAGTGCACCATTTTGAGTTTTTTCAAATATTTGGATATTTTTGGTGTTTTTTTCTTAATGTTTTGAGGTTGTTTTTGGGATTTTGAGATTTTGAGATTTTTATAAATGTTTTGATTTTCAAAATTTCTGATTTTTTTTTTGGGTTTTTCGAGATTTATGAATGTTTTTGGATTTTGATATGATTTGGATTTTTTTGGATTTTCGCATGATTTTGATGATTTGGATATGGATATGTGATGATATCGGTGCTTTTTTTTGGGATTTTATTGAAAACCAAGCTAGGATTGATAGATCAGATTGATGGATTTGTGATGATAACATCGTTGAGGATACACAACAATGCAAGGATATTGTTAAGCAACAAGAGGATTGGGAAGGATATCTCAAGATGGATTGGTTGGATTTGACTGATCAAGATTGATGATGATAACATTGTTGAGGATAAACAATAATGCAAGGATAGTGTTAAGAAACACAAGAATTGGGAAGGATATCCCGAAATGATGATGGACTAGATATTATTGATTAGGATTAAAGCTTGTCTTGGAATAAATTTTTTTTTGATGATTTGATGTGATTTAGATGTGTCAATTAGATGTGACTGATATTGATTGTTTATATTGATGTTCAATGAAAGATAAAGGTTGATAAGGAACATCTTCTTGTCAAAATATGTCATGGGCCAGTGATTTGGATTTTTGGCTCACAAATGCTTTGACCAATTTGATTTTACATTTTCTAATGTTTGGATCACCACATAAGTTGGAGGATATAGATCAAGGTTTATTCCCGAAACAAGATGTACAAATTTTCCCCCAGCGTCTAGCAATGTTTGAGAGGCTATGGGTGGATACTTGAATAGATGGATGGATGGATATGGATTATCTTGCGATAAGATAAGGTGTTTGGATAAAGAATGCTCATTTGGATAATACTTCATGACTCAGATAATGCTAGGTAGGATAGGAGCAATGAAAATGACTCATGTCAAGATGTTTACCATAAGCATGTGTAAAGTGTACACCAAACTTTGTCAAGATTAAGATAACCTAGAAGATGGATAAAAATGGATTGGATAAATGCTTAATGGATGAATGAATTTATTATGGATGAGATGGATGGAACTTTGGATTTATTGTGAATGGGATAAGATGCTTTCACCTAAACTAGCATATGCAGATACTCGATTCTACACATGACGCCTATTTTCTAGGTTTTCATCATGGTACTTGTCCAAAGCGCCACTGAAGTGGTATTCGCTGGAGGATGATTTTTATCTTTACTATTTTCAATCCTTATTTTGATATTTTGTGGATTTTTATATCTTTTTTATTTTTTTGGGTTTTTTTGCTAAAATATTTTAAGCTCATGTCGAAACACCTAGTGCTACTGATGTTGATGCTTTTTTCATAATGTTTCATTGATATCTTGCTTGAAGAAGATTCTTTGCCAAGATACGTGCAGTTGCATACAAATTTTGAGATTCTCGATATGCTTTGTTGATACAAGAGTTAACTTTGTCTTTATGCACACATCACAATAGAATGCCTTTTGAATCCTTATGATGAATGGTTGTTGCCAATACATGGTCAATGTGAGAATTGGATATCATGCGTGGAGGCATGGATGGAGTGTTTTTAGGAATAAAAGATGGATTGGTTGATAGTTTGGAACCTTTGACACTCCAAACATGGGAAGATGAGCAATGATGGGTGGATAGAGAAGTGTGCACGAAATTAGGACCAACTGCTTGATATACTTTGTACATTGCTTGAGAAGCCTATTTTTGCCTTTGTGGACATCTTTGATGGATATTTGCCCCTTTTTTATTTTTTCCCATAGGAGCTTGATAGGGGTAATCTTTCTTTGTATTTTTTGGTATCCATGCATATTTGATTTATCCATTATGCCTCTCAGCTTCTTTTTCTTTGACAACGTTCTTTGTGCTTTGATTCAAATATTTCTTTTGATGTTGGTCCCAATTCGTGGATGGGGTGATGGGTGGGTGAAGATTCGTGGCATGGCTAGTTGTAGCATTAAAATGGTTTTATCATAAGGATTCTCCATGCTTCCTATGTTTACATTTCCTCGAGATGAAGTTGAACCTAGTATTGAATAACCAAGACCTTGATGCTTAGGATTTCCAATAATTTGCACTGGTTCTAGGATACCCTGTTCATGTAGGCCTAATCCTCTGCCTTGATAATTCATCTATTGAAACATTTTATTTGCAATAGGATATGATTTATCTTGGAAGCAGGGTGCTAGTCCTTCTCAACTCTATCATGGATCTTCAAAGGTGATAAGTTCTTCATTGATAACATAATTTTCCCTTAGAAAGGTTAGTGATCCAAGTCTATAAGTGATATGAACCTCCATAAGTGGGATAACTTCCTGATTTATATGTTTGGTTTGATCTTGTGAAGTATCAAATTTTAATGCTTCTCCTAGAGGTGTTGAAAATTCACTATCCACATAAAATGTTTCCTCGTGGTTCATTCTTGATATGATTTCACATGATTTTTCTGATTCACAACTTATGTAGAAGCCTTCTTCATGATCTATTTATGATTTCTCTAGATTTTTCTATATCTTGATTGTAGAAGTTGAGAAAGCCAACTTCACAGACCCCGAAGATCACCTGCATGCAAATAACCTATAACAGAAGAAGACATTGGAGACAAAAAAGAAAGGGTGCTCTGAAAGCTTAAAATATGTATTAATCAGAGAGTATAAAATACAAAGAGATCAATCCTTAAGAAAGGAGATCATGCAAAACCTAAAAGTAACCCTAATAGGTAGACATTTAATAATTAATATTAATTATTAAATGTCACATTTTGCAAACTAAAGTGAAATATTAAGAGAGGAATAAAGGTAACTTAATTAACATAATTAAGTTAAAACCTTTACTCTAACACCCCCCCTTTAAGATGAGAAAGAGTGCAGCTACAAACAAGTGCAAGAAAACAAAAGTAACTACAATGCATGAAAGTAAACATGGTTCCCGAAAACTAGGCCTGATTAGGTACCCATTTACAAAAGAAATGCAAACTAAATAAAACAGGGTAAAGGAGAACACCTAGTGGGAACAA
Organism: Sequoiadendron giganteum; assembly: GCA_007115665.2. Taxonomy (NCBI): domain Eukaryota; kingdom Viridiplantae; phylum Streptophyta; class Pinopsida; order Cupressales; family Cupressaceae; genus Sequoiadendron; species Sequoiadendron giganteum. The sequence continues at coordinate 614,786,832 of CM021106.1, forward strand.
AACTCCTCCCCAAAATAGAATGCAAAGAAGGAATGCAATGCACTAATGAAAGAAGGATAGGAGGTGGATTACATGATACCCCCATAGACAACTTCTATCATACAATTACATGTACAATGGTCTCCATAGGAGAGATAGAAAGAGAGAAGAAGGCCCCCCCACAATGAAGAAACTCCTATTACAATGGTAGATGCCTGATGTAGAATCCAAAAGGAGATCTTGAAGCGGCAAATGATATTCCTCCCCTTCAGAAGAAACGGATCCAAAAGATGATGACCAATAAACCTTGTGAAGAGTGATGAGCCAATCTATCCAAACTAATGTGGAGAATCCTAAAATGAAACCTCTGAATGCACTGATAATGGTGGGTGTACAGTGATAGCTTGACTGCTAAGGTAGAGGAGATGAATGTCCTCAAAATAATCCTCCAAATCTGCAATATAGGACTCCACAAACAAGAAAGATATGTCTACAACATAAGATTCCAATGTAGCTATGTCTAGAAGATGTATGATGTCCTACTGCACTAAATCAGGAACAATAGGAGATGTTGATGAAGTCTCAGTTTGAAGATTAGGAACTATGAGACAAGCCTTTGATCCATCAGAACATGTAAGGGTGTCTAAATACTCAAGCTCCTCTAAAGTATCATGATCAAAGGGTGTATTCTCTCTCCAAGAAATGGGTAAGAGACAATCTAAAGTAGGATCCTCTGGTAATGGAAAGAGATTAGGGTCTCCATAGATCTCCCAAAGACGTGTCCAAAGTGGCTGAGGACAATCAATTTCCAATATAGCCAAAACAGTGTCATGATCAACACTGGACAATATAATTCCTACTATGTGATCTCTAATGATATCCCATGCTGAATTTCCCTCTAAAGTGGTTGGTTCAGGTATGCGATCATACAAATAAGGCAAAATATTAAGCCACTTACAATGTGTAAGTATACCATTTTCCCATGACTCATAATTACCCCATTTTAGAATTACAATTGAAGGGTGAGTAGAAAAACCCATGATAACTCTTCAAATGAAAAAAACTGACAAATATGACCTTATTGCATTTAGATCAAATAAATATAACCCATCCCATGCAAATAGAACCCATGTAGGTGCCAGAACATCCAACTAATTGAGCTAAGTGTAAAAAAACACAAAGCTGAATAAAATTTACCTACTAAATTTTTTGATGAAATATACTGTAGATATGGAAAGAGCATTGCAACACCTTTCCAATGCCTATTCATTTGCACAAAACAAAGTTCAGATGCAAAAGATACGCCCTTGGAAGTGAAAAACTCAAGTTCTGACTTTGACTTGAAAAAAATGACTACAAAATGGAAAAATCAGAAGAAATAACCAGCACCACTGGAATGGTGTTGGAACCAGCTTTCCAGTGATATCTTTTTTTCACAAAATGAAGATTGTATGCAAAAAATACACGTGATTTCTTGCAAATTGCTCAAAAGGGTTTTAAAAAAAATTACACAACCCTCAAGGGCTAAAAATCCTACGGCCCCTAGTCACTTGGTTGAATAGGGGGCTGGCACACAAGAGGTGGAGCATGGGTGGCATGCAGATGATGCACATGTGGCATGGTGGTGCTGGGGTGTTGCACGAGAGGCGCACCATCAGAGTAGTGGGCTGGCGGTGCAACGGTGGCCGCGCGACCATAGCTGGTTGTTGTCGTTGGCAGCGGTGGTCAAGCGGTGGCCATCGAGCTGTTGAGTGGTGGCACTCAGATTTTACATTGGTTGCAGGTTTTAAAAACCTGAAAATTATTTTTTTTCAATTTGTTTGCATCGAAATTCATGTTGGGGAGGCCGTACGGCCTCTCTGGCAAATGTTTTTGCCTCTTCGATCAAATTTATCCAAAATGGATGAATGAATAGTAGTTTTGGGGGTTTTAGGCCGTTGCGGACTCAATGGAAAGGTCCGTTTGGGCTCAAAATGCTCTGATCAAAGAGGTGATTCCCTGGATCAAAAATGCAGACCCCAAACCTTCAGAAGATGAACAGGAAGCAGTAGGTTTGGAGCTCTGATACCATCTAGAAGTTGAGAAAGCCAACTTCATAGACCTTGAAGATCATCTACATGCAAATAACCTGTCATACAAGAAGACATTGCAGAGAAAAAAGCAAGGGTGCTTTGAAAGCTGAAAATATGTATTAATCAGAGAGTATAAAATACAAAGAGATCAATCCTTAAGAGAGGAGATCATGCAAAACCTAAAAGTAACCCTAATAGGTAGAAATTTAATAATTAATATTAATTATTAAATGTCACATTATGCAAACTAAAGTGAAATCTTAAGAGAGGGATAAAGGTAACTTAATTAACATTATTAGGTTAAAACCTTTACTCTAACATTGATCATGTATACAAATGTTAAGAGTTGGAGAATCTTGTTTATTAGTAATGATATAAAGAGTATGAGACTCTTATTTTGAATGAAGATCATCTATGTGTTCATCCAAAGAAATCATCTCATGGGTAGATGAAGGGGTATGTGCTAAATAGATATGATCATCTTTTGCAACACCTTGTATAGATAAGAGAGCATCCATTAGATCATTGTAGTATCTTGGAGATAAAAATTCTTGATCTTGATTAATTTTGGAATTACTTTTAGCATGTTTTGGATCAAGTTCTTGACATGGGTCCATTTCAAAGGATGAATTTATTACAAAGGGTTCTTGGACATCATCCTTAGACATGCAAACTGGTTCAATATCCTCTTACTTTTTGAGTGGATTTAGGTTAGGTGTTGAGATGGGAATTCCCTCAATATCTATAACCATGAGATCAAAGGATTTCAATATGTCTTGGGAAGGACCATTGCTAAACCTTGATGGAAGATTTTTATCATGCTTTGGAGTACGTTCTTGAGATATGACCTCTAATTCATTAGGTGATGTAGAGACATTGTCAACATGATCATTGGTGGATGGATTGTGGATTATGTCAATAGGATCAAATAATGTCAACACATCTTGAAATAGATCACTAAAAAGTGGCTCTTGATGAATGTTGATTTGATCATTGAATGGGGCAGGCATAGCTTCACTATGCATATTGATGGATTGATTTTGATCATTTTTCTTAGCAATTATGGTGGAGAGATTGTCAATGTTTTCAACCATAAGATCAAATGATGTTAATGTTTCTTGAATTGGATGATTGTTGGGTATCATTGGTGGGTTTTGATCATGATTGAAAATAAACTCTTGATGTATATTGATTTGATCATCGGAGGAGATGGAAACATCTTCAAGGTGCTCATTGATTGGGTAGATGTGATTGATCTTTGAGATGTGATGATTGATCTTTGAGATGGGATGATTGGGTTTGTTTTTGATGTTGTTGATATCCAACCTGTTGATATTGGAGATATTGTTCTTGAGATGGTTGTGGAGACAACTCAATGCTTTGATGACATGGTTCAACCAATGGAAGAGTGTATTGATTCTGGGGTGGAGATTTCTTTTGGTGATATGAATCAATGAGTTTTTTTATTATAGCAAAAATTTTTCCCAAGATTTGATCTTGACATTCTTGATATCATTGACTTGGTTATTGAACATGCATATTGGGCATGCATACTTGTGGTGTTTGCATGGAATCATGAACAAATTGATCTTGAACAATGTTCTAATTTTTTATGTTGTTTAGATTTGGCATTATTGGTTGATATTGAACATTGTTTTGATTGGGAAACACATTGCTTGGATCTAGGTAACTTTGATTTTCCCTGGGGTAACCTTGAATTGGATCAATACATTGATTTTTCAACATATTGCATGGATTTTGAACAACATTAGTGGGATTTGCAAACACATCCATCCCAAAGTTTACCAAGTATGGATTTGATATGTTTATTTTTGGTAAGCTTGGATTTGGTACAATCACATTTGACATCTTCAGATTTTGTGGTATAATGTTGTTTGGAAGAAGACTCATACATTGAATGTTTGGTTGATAGATTTGTAAGTTTTGACTTTGATTTAAATATACCATAGGAAAAGGTGTTCCAAAATTTATCTTGGGAAAACTCACATTTTTTGTATCATTGATATTTGTATGAGATAATGATCCCACGTGTGGATTGTATAAATGCGAGTTTTGACAATCAATTGGTACTATAAGGCCTTGATAGTTTGTTGAATTGAATCACTCATGATGTATGAATCAAGTTTATACTCCATGTTGTTCTTGTGTTTTGACCTTTTTGCAAAAGTGAACCTCTAAGCTGTATTAGGACCAATGATGAGATGAAAGATGAAAGGGTGAGTGATATCACTGTTCGAACTTTTAGAAACTTTGGATCAATGCTAGACTTTTAGGATTTTATTTTGGTTGATTGATTTGGATAATAAATTTGTAAACCTTAACATGTTGGATGTGACCTTAGGATTAACTTTTTAAAATAGGTGCTAATTTAACTAGAGGTATGAGAAAGGATGCATTCTCACACTCCTAACAAAACAAGGTGATTTTGATTTGTTTAATGATGTACCCAAGTCTTGATAATGATGCTTCCAAAGCTCTAAATTTGTTTGTGGGATGAGACGATAAATGTTTGGGATGGATGAAGTGTTTGATTTTGATCCTAAATGAACCTAAGAGGAATTTTTTTTCTAAGACCGAGGTAGTAAAGAACATGCTTTTCCCTAAGAGAATTTCAAACCAAAAGACCAATATTTGCATGGAAAACTATATGACTAGAAGATGACAAGCACATGTGTGGGGTTCAATTGTTCTTAACTTTCCTTAATGAGTTATTTTTACCACAAACACTCTCTTGATTAGGTTTTTCCAAACTAGATGTCTAATTTCCTAGCTTCTTCTCATCCCACAAAGTCCATTAAGTGGAGAATTGATGAAATTAAGGCACAAGTTTCTTAATGTTGACTTTAGTGAGAAAAAATTATGATTAAACCCAAATACTTAGATGCCTCTAAGGATGAAATCCCTAGGGCAAGCAAGAGAATTTGGATTCGTCAAAGGTATTTGCTTTCCCTAAAGGGTTTGAAATTTTGAGGATTTTGTGAATGTTTGTTTTCAAGCATTTTGGATCCAATAAAAGTGTTCCAATTCCAAGAATATGCATAATCTTAGGATGAAAAGACAATATTTGTAAGGTTCCCACCTAGATAAATCTAGCTACGCTAACTCTTAGCAGATGATTAGATGCTTGACCACACAGGCTCCCCCTTATAGTGCACTCGCTTCTTAGGTCAGCCAAGCATCAATACCCATGAAACTCCCATGGCATACTTCTCATCTCTACTAGGAGCCCTAAAAATGTGGGACGACTTTAGAATGATCGTTCTTGCATCAACAAATAAATAAGGATTTTGGCCTTTCTAATGTGGGCATTCCATTCATGGGGGACCATCCATGTGGCAAGAGACCATTGTTTCCCTTCTTTTCGGAATGATCCTCATGATACTCAAACTTTCTTTGAGTACCCACACTTATATATCGGTTGGAAGTCACTTGGCTTTAGAGTATTACCAGTTGGGTCGTTCCCTAGGGTGATTAATTTTTCCCACCGAGTAGGCCATCTATGTATAATGAAAGTGAGTAATTACATTCAAATTTTGATCAATCTTTGTTGAGAAACAAAGAGAGAACACTCACGATACACTCCACTCACACTAGCAAGATTCATTCAATTTTAAAATTCCCAAATTGAAGTGTGTAGGTAATTTTTTAGGCAATCAATGTCACTAGGATATTTTTGATTCTAAAGGTCATCGTGAAGCATGAGAGAAGTGCATACACATTTAAATGACACAAATTGAGAAAAATATTACAAAACAATGAAAGCACAAGTTCATTTTAGAGCACCAAGAGGAAGTGTGAAGTTGTTTGTTCATTTTAAAATCAAATCAAAATCTAGTATGTTTCTAAGGTTCAATTTTAATCCAACTTGAAAAAGATCAAATCAATGATTAATTTTAAACCTCCCAAGAAAGGTGAGCTGGTTTAAAACAAAAAATGAGAGTATAAAATGGAAGCTCTCGATCATTACAACAAGCATTAAAAAATGTTTTTTTTTTTTAATCTTGATTTCAATGTTCCATGATCAACTTTGCTCAACTTCAATCTGCTAGTTAGTTGACTCCGTTGTGAAAAATACCACCCTTGTTTCTTGATGTGAACCTAGAAACAATACAAAGTTATCACAAATAAGATAACCCATGAAGGCTCTTATGTACCAATGTGTTAAACATAAGCTAAAAATTAATAGTAAAAAGCCATTATCAAGAAAATAAAGAGATAACCCACTACTGATGCCCTTTGAATGCCATACCTGTTGAAACTTGGCATTGTCAATTACCTACATGTGAGTAATGCCAAAGAGAGATTGTATCTTGGATGTTATTAAATGACCATTGGCTGATCTATGTTTACTTTTTTGCCTTCTAATGTGATCAAATTTCTTGACAATAATCTCCTGACAATAAAATTGTAGTAATACAATATAGAAAAGATTCTATGTTGATTGACTTACACTTGTAGTGGCCACTTCAATGGCATGCTCAATAAAGCACTTTAAGATAGTGTAATATCTATCACTAACCCTATCTAAACAAAATAATGAAGTCAACTGACACCCCAAGTGAATAAAAACTAAACTTTACCTTTCAAATTCACAATAATTCATAACAATTGTCATTATGGAAAATTTATGTGTTGTTGCGAATGATATTTGTAAGTGTGAATAAGGTGTAAAGCAATAAAAAACTTCTTAATGAAACACTGCATCAAATATTAAGCTAATAACCAATTAAAATCATCTCATTGTCTCCTATCTTTAAAGATTTATTAAGCTATGCGCTTTTGGATTTAAATGACACTATAACTGTTAAAATGACAATCTAAAGAACAAAATGATATTGATGCAATGATATGGAACTAAATGTGATAATACTAGATGATAAAAGAAACTAAATTAGCATGGATTGACATGGAAATGATAAACAAAGCTACAAAAGGAAGCCATGATATGAAAGCTTGAATGCTTGGATGTTGGATGGTGGATGCTTGATGCTTGGATTCCTACAGAATAAGAGTGCATAAGTTAGATAATCTCAGATCCTTTCTTTGTTGATTGAGGTTGTATTATAGATTCTGTGGCTATAGAAATGCACAGGGATGGAAAAGAGAGGCTTGGATTCAATCTGGAGGATTGAATGGTGAAATATGGAGGAGATTGAGAGAAATTTGGAGATTGTCTCTACCCATGAAAACACTAGGTAAGAGAAGAGGAAAGATTGATGGAGGAGGATTGAGAGATAAATTTGCAATTTGTCTCCAAAATTTCTCGTGAAGTTTCAATCAATTAATATTGACATGATTTTGACATAAATTAGACATAGGATAAATAATTCAATTTTGAGGAAATATAGATGGAATATTCCTTATGCCTTTATTTAAATATTTTTTATTTATTTAAATTAGCAAAAGAAGGATAAATAATTTAATAAAATAAACTATAGAAGTTGTTTATTAAATTAAATAGAAGAATAAATGTAAATTAATAAATAAAATGTTTAATATTTATTTAATTAGTTTAAGATTGATGTGATAGAATAAAATAGGGAGATGATGATTAAAGCTTGATCCCACAATAGTGGTTTACAATTTTTGGTGAAACTGGACACTGCAATTATTATTTTTAATTAAATCTTCATATTTGGGAACCTATAGCGGCTAAACCATGAGGAATTTGAAGATGATGCAAACTAGAATCTCATCAAATTTTGTTTTTAGATTCTAAATTTTTTTTTTTTCAAAAATTTTGGAATCAGATTGCACTTTTTTTTCCATCTCCCATGAAAACTGGTTTTTTCAGAAAACAACATTTTTAAAAAGTGACGCTCACCGTATACAACATAACTTTTTTTTTATGAAGGATAAAATTATAATTTTTTCAAAAATAGATTTGTAACTACGATATCTAACAATTTCACTTGGTCACATAGTCTTTTATTGAATATTTTTTTCTTAATCAAGTTTCAAAGTCAAACCAATTGCAATTCAGACATAGGTGGACTATATACAACATAACTTTTTTTGTATCAATCAAAATTCAATTTTATTTTTTTTAATGGATCAAGGACATCAATACCCAGCCTCAGTGTATTTTTAAAAAAATTATTTTGATAATATGCTATTTTTCCACTTGTGCAAAACAAAGAGCTTGATTTTCGGTGAAAAAGCCATGTTTAATAAAACTAAAAAACCACATACATAATAAAAAAAAAACATATTAAAATTTAATTCGTTGGATAGCTTGTTCTGAGGACTACCATTATCCAGTTGGGTTTGTGAAGTCTCCTCCATTTTCATCCTCAACCTGAGCTTCGAAGGGAAAAAATCTGCTAAAACTTGGTGGAATAGGGGGAGAAGGGAAAAAACGAGGGGTTTGAGCGAACCCCCCTTTGAACGAATCCCCCTTCGCTCAAAAGGGTGAAGGTAGGTTCGTTCAAAGGGGGCTTCACTCAAATCCCCCTTGTTTTTGAATTCTCCATTCATTTCTATGAAGAAACGTGGCATCATAGGGTTTGAGCAAACCCACCATGCAAAATGGGGTTCACTCGAACTAGGGGTTCAACCGAACCCCTCTTTTGGGTTTGTGCGAACCCCCTAGTTCAAACCAACCCTCAAAAATATGAAATTTTGAATTTGTGAGAATTTTTACAAATTGCCTTCCTCATCAAAATTGTACACCACTATTATGGGTTTACCCTAAATCAAACAAAGTATTTAATTTTGTTTATTTAATTGAGATGAGATATTAGAAGAATTTAAATGTGAATATGAACATGAACTATATAAATAAATATTTCTATTTATTCAAACAGTAGAGGAAATTAGGATAATTAATCGAATAGTTTTTTATTTAATTAATCGGAATTCTCCATACCATTTTTAGGTGTATAAATTTTGTCCCTCTTTGAAGTGATTTGTTTATGTGTTGCTTCGAAGAAATGTTTTTCTGCTACTACCAAGATCAATGATAAAAACTCAGTATGCCCTATACATTGATTTTGAGATGATTTCCGATAATATGCCCCCTTAGGAGATAAATTAATGATTTGATGATGAAATAATGTATCTCCCGATATAGAATATTGATTCTGCCAGATAAATTGTTGCCATGCTTTGCCTCCTTGTTTTTGATGATTTTCAATCATGTCAGCCTTTGATTTGATATTGATTGTTGATCCTGATAGATTAAAATATTATTGATCTCATGATAGGTGATATTTAATGATTGATTGATTGATTGACCCCATGATAGGTGAGGATCAATGATAGATTGCTTATTGACCTCATGATAGGCGAGGATCATTGATAGATAGATTGATTGACCTCATGATAGGTGAGGATCAATAATTAATTGATGGATTGACCTCATGATAGGTGAGGTTCAATAATAGATTGATGATTGACCTCATGATAGGCAAGGTTCAATAATAGTTTCTCACGAGATTTGATAAAAGTCTCACCAAACTTGACTAGATTGATAGGTTGATTGATTTGTGATATGTTATGATCGTAGGAGGATTTTAGAGTTCTTCCCAAAGACGTGGGACACGATTCTGCATCTGGTGCAAGTTGATATAGATATCATCAATCGATGTGGAAAATCTATAATGCAGATGCAAAAATAATATGAATGAAATCTAGTTTAACCATGCAAATCTACATGCAAACATTGTCATCTTAATAGTACTTTTCTGCTTTGTATCATCATAGAGCCTTAAAATGTTGAAAGTGAGTACAACCATCAATGGTATAATTTAGACCAATGATGACCTGAGTACTACTTCCATGATGTTTTATATTGTAAGAGAACACAAGAATCAATAATTTTATTATGTGAATTGGAATGTCATCCATGATACTTTGTAGAGCACTTCCTGCGACAATTCATACAGTAATTATGATTAATTCACAAACAACAGATAAAAAAAATATCATTCTCCTTCCTAGCTTCTCTAGTTCAATAAATCATCGAGTTTCTCCAAAGAAATGATAACAAAGATCAAATTACAACAATTTAACTTTTTCTTAAAGTATTTCAACCATTATTCAGATTAGATCATCGATATTGATTTGATTTTATGTTTGTTTTTTTGATGTTTTTAAAATCAAACATAACCTAAAAACCTATCCTAGGGGTCTTGTGGGCTGATCAAAGATTAGCCTTGCCTACATTACACATGCAGAGACAATGTAGTTCGACTAACTTTGAATCATGTTTTCTTTTGGTTTTAACTTTTTGACTTGTTTTTTTGTTTTTTTATTTTAATATGATTGTTTGATTCTTTTTTGATGGTGATTGATGTTGCATTTTAATCATTATTTTTGTTGTGTTTTTTCTAAGCTCGTTGTTTTACTGCCCCCAGTGATTTTAGGATTTTTCTCCCAAGCTAGGGTGAGAGATGACCACATTGTAATGATATGTACTTGAGATTTGATTGCACTTTTTTTGAAATTTCATGATTTTTTTGTATTTTTTAGGATATTTTAAGATGAAATGAGATGATATGCGTGATTGAAGGAACAAGATGCCCCACAATAGAGATAATGCAACCATGGATAATTGATACATCAAAATGAAAGATTCACTGTAAAACATGTCACAGAATCAACATATCTCTTGTCGAAAGATGATAATAGTATGATTGATTAAGATGTTAAGAATGATCGATTCCATAAGACATGGTGATGATAAGATTGATGATTGTTGATGATTGATTGATAAAATATGTGAGGATTGGATAATTTTTTGTAGCTAGGCTTAAATATGATTTGTATCATAAGATTTGAGGTTACAAATGGACATGATGACATGAATTTTGATAAGCTAGAAGATATGGAATGAAAGAAAGTGAGGATAAAAATAATGAAAGGTATGATCAATATCATATAGATAAGATATAGACACAAGGACCAAGTATTTTTCCCCTATTCCTCATCAAGACCAAGGAAAGGATGAAAGGATTTATTTAGTAAGAATGATGGAATATGGATAAGATGAAAGATATGGTATGGAAGATATGGATAAAGCATATAGGATAAGATATATGATGTTCAAGAAGATCCTTAACCTTGTCAAGATCAAAGGTGGAAATGTAAGGAATGAGCATAGAAAGGGTAATAACCATGAATGATAAGATGGATGAAACTTGTCCCAAAGTGTAGAGTGTAAGAGAAATATGGAAGATAGGATATGTATGATAGGAAAATGGAGGAAGGACCTAAGCATCAAGTTTCACAACCAAATAATCCCTCTAATAAACCATGGCAATGGGAATTAGACTCCTAAATGTTGGAAGATTAATGATATGATGGAGGAATCTAAGGACTTATGCAAAGGTTTGGATTAAAGGACAATGATGGGGAATGAATGCTGGATAATGGATATGAGGTTGGAAGGCTTGTTGATGGATATATGGAAAGTATGGAAAGATCAACATTGGCACACATGTTGAAGGGTTGTGGAGTGACAGAGGAAAAATGGATTTGGAAGGTCATAGATTATTACATGGAAAATTGGAGGAAGCTTTTGGATTAGAAAATTTGGGTGCCAATTTATATTTTATTTCTTCTATGAGACCTTTAGGAATCCACATGACTTTTGACTTTGATTTATGCTTTGTGGGCCTTTGTGGCCTTTGACATTTTTCTTTTTGATCTATGGACCCTTGTGGTCTTTGAAAATTGTCTTTTTTCTTTGATGGGCCTTTGTGGCCTTTTGAAAATTTCCTTTGATTTATGGACCTTTGTGGTCTTTGAGATTTTTTCTTTGATGGGATTTTGCAGCCTTTTAGATTTTTCTTTTGATTTTGGATCAATTTTTCTTTTATTTTTGCATGTCTCTTCGAGGAGACATGTTGATCCTTTGATACATGTGGATTTTGATATAGAAGCTTTTGATATTTGGCATCCAAATTGCTTCCAAGAGCAATGGGAGGGGTGGATTGAGATGAATTATATGGAGGTATTATGGATGTGTTAATGTGGGTAGAATTTTGATAGGGCATCAAGGATGTGTGCCTTTGTTGTTCTTGAGAAATAGGATATGGACCTAGGATAGAGGGATGGTTTGATGGAATAGGATGAGAACCTAGGATAGATGGTATGTTTGGAGGATTAGAATGAGGAGATAAGATAGATGGTAGGTTTGATGAACTAAGACACTTAGGTGTATAACCAAGGCTATGGTAATATGGGTTTCTTTGAACAAAAAGGGGTTCTAGGATACCTTGTTCATGAAGGCCTAATCCTTTTCCTTTGTAATTCATGCTTTGACATATACATTTACCAATGGGATATGTATTGTTTGTGAAACAAGATGCGAGTCCATTTTGGGGAGTATATGATATGGATGAGAGGATAGATGTTGGAAGTAAGCCAGAATGGATAAAGGTGGAGGATCCCAGTTTATAGGTGTGGTGTTCATTAATAGTTTTAATAGGTGTGATAGGCTCTTGATATGGGGATGATGGGGTGTTTTGATCTTTACTTGGAAAATAATTATGAAGTGGTATGAAAGGCATATCTTGATCATGAGAAGGATAAAAATCTTCATGGGATGAAAGGGTATCCTTGAATGGAAGCATATCTTGACCTTGATGAGGAAGGGAATCATGAGAATTTGTAGAAAGCATGTCTTGATCATTAGTTGGTAAGAAATAATTAGATAGGATGTAAGAACTACCATTCTCTTGTGATGCAATAGAATCATGAGATGATATGGATTGATGAGATTGTTGGAGTTGAGAAGATACAACTTCATAGGACCCCAGTGACCTCTGCAAGCAAATAATACCTATTACAAGGGGAAGAAAAGAGAAGCAACAAAGAGAATGCTCAAGAATGTGGAGCAATTTATTCACCCAAAATGTAAAATGAATAATGATACAAAAGATAGTTTTCAACCACATATAGGTGAAAACCCTAAAAAGGAAAACCCTAGGCTTGCACAATAATAATTAATAAAGTAATTAATTATTATGTACCTAATGTTAGCTTAAGTGGAAAAGGGGTAAAAGGGAACTTTAAGTAATTAAACAAATATTGTTTAATTGAAAAAGTAAATAACCAATTACTCTAATAGAGATGATATGGAAGAAGAACCTAGAAGGATACTTGTCTCTTGAGATGAAAGGGAATTATTTTGGATGAAAATTCAAAGGAGGGTATCGTCATAAGATTCTTGAGAAATGGGATCTTGATCAAAGATTGGAAGAATTTGTGGAATGTTGATATCATTGGAGGGAGTGGAAAGAATGTTTTGATCTTGATATGTAGGGGAGTCTATGCTAGCATGCTTTGGATTGAGATATTGACATGAATCAGTGGATGTTGAAGATATGATAGAAGAGGATGATTGGATGGAATTTTTAATTTGAGTGAGAGAATCTTGAGGTTTATTTTGGCTTATTTTGGGTGGAGATAAATGCATGACGTGATAGGATTTCTCAATATCATTTGTGTTTGATGATTTAGATTTGGGCTTATGGATCTTTTGTAAAAATTCAAAGACATCGAACTTGGATGATGTAGTTGTTGGTGGAGAGGGTGTCATGTCAGGATTTTTTTCAGAGGAATAAGCACAAATGTCTAGAAACAAATATCTCTCTATGGTTCTTTCCCTTTGCACATCCCAAATTTTTTGTTGAAGGTTTTTCATTTGATGAGCTAGAGCATTCAATTGATCCTCATATATTTTGGCCATGTTGGTTTGAGTTTCAATTTCCTATTCTTTGGATTTTTAGTCTTCATGACCTTGTTAAAATGGACATACGAACATTATTGTTTCAAATAAAATTTTGATCTTAGTTTGGTATAGTGTCAAGGATATTAAATCAAATCAAATAGAATGATAGATTCTATTGATTAGACTAAGTTTGACAAGTTTGATTATATGGTTCCATCTCTTTAATTTAGGATGACTGGTCCTAAAACTTAACTTACTAATCAAATGTGTTTGATTGAGACACTTTTGGATGGTAGATCTTGGTTTGATTTGAACAAATTCAATTGTAAAGTCTAATTTATGCAAGTTTAAGACTCTGTTTTAATTTAGGAAAGTTTATGTTCTCATAAAAATCCAATTTTTGATGTTAACTGTCTGACAGGGGTTTCCAATAGCTTTTTGTTTTCTTTGTGTTTTTCAGGATGATCTTATCTGAATTAAATATTTTGAAAACACAACAAGCATTTGTAAAAGAGTTGTTTCTAGAGTCTAAACAACAAGTGTATGTTTAAGAATAAAAAATGATCCTTCTTGATTTCCATTGTCTTTTGATAAAGAATATACTTCAAGTAGACTCGCTCTTAAGGTCAAAATAGTCATCGTTATACTCAACAACCCACATCTTGAAATTGCATTGATGCACACAACTATGCCACCCCCTAGAGGGCACCCGTGTTTTTGTCATTTCCAGGCACGTACTCGGAGTTGGATTTCTTGTCCTCTAAGAAAAAGGTCCCTGGAAATTATATGGTGTGTGTCTTGGGAGCAGATTCTTCTCTCCCCTTGCATTGTGAGTATGACAATGTTTGGTTACTGACTCGATGAGATACTACTCTATGGTTCATAGATAGGGCTTCTGTCTCATGTGATAATTGATAAAATCCTTCAAGAGAACTCCCAATATTTGGAACAAAGATTTTGGGGATGGTTATCTTTTTCACTACCATCAAGTTAGACTTTCATCAAAAACTTGCATTTTGATTAGAGTGGGTTGGAATCCTTGGCTTTAAGCGTTCCCACTTTGGTCATTCCCGTAGGGTGAGTATTTTTTCCCACTATGGTAGGCCTTCTAAAAGATTTAATAAAAGTATAAATTTGCATGGAATCAAATGATGATTCTGGCACTTTGATCACCCAATAAAGGGAAGAGCATAAGCCTATTCACCACACAAGCACAATAGATAAATGATTCTTTTTAAGCCCAAAAGAAAAAATTTGCTAATCTATATGAAGATTTTGCTTCACAAAATTCATGGCGTCAAATTTTAACTAATATTGCAAAAGTGTGATGGCTACCCTAGGATTGATAAATTTTAAACCAAGTGACTACCCTATGATTGATAAATTTTAATCCAAGTGACTACCCTAGGATTGGTTCTTATTAACCGAATTTTGACAAAGCTTGTGTAGATGGTTAATTTTAAGCCCAAAGCAATGCTATTTGTTCCTAAAGCATGAATGAAAAATAACATATGATGGGTTATTTTCCCATGAGTGTTTGAAAACACTATTTCAATCCATATCAAATGACTCTTTTTTCCATTTTTTTGAATTTAATGCTCCATATTCCTCCAAAAACCTACAATAAATGCTCAAAATGTTATATGAGATAAATAAATAAGAAGATATAAAGGTTAGATGAATGATTAAGCATAAAAACCCTAAAATTTAGACCAAGTTACAATGTGATTTGATTTTAAATGTAAAATTAAAAATTTTAACTATACAAAAAGTGAGAAATACCTACACCATTGCATAGCTTCTGAAATTATACCCTATTTCAAAAAACAAAGTTTTGAAAAAGGCCTCTGTATGACCAAGATATGACCATTTTAAGATTGACTGTCAAAACACTAAAACATGTATGTACTAAAAGAAGTGTCGGATGCGCTAAAACTTTACTAAAGCACTGAAACAAAGCATGAAAGTGCCCTAGTTTTCCACGAAAGCGCTATAGTTTTTAACGAAGGCGCTAAGTTTTTTAGAAAAGTGTCGAAATAGAGCATGGAAGCACTATAGTTTTCCATGGAAGCGCTATAGTTTTTTATGGAAGTGCTAAAATGGAACTCGCTGGGAATCTATGTGAAGATTTTCAAAAAAATTGATAAAATAATGGGGTTAAAGCCCCATGTTGGGTGCCAAATTGTAAGTGTGAATAAGGTGTAAAGCAATAAAACACTTCTTAATGAAATATTTCATCAAAGATTAAGCTAATAACCAATTGAAATCATCTCATTATCTCCTATCTTTAAAGATTTATTAAACTATGTGCTCTCATATTTAAATGACATGGTAATGGTTAAAATGACAATCTAAAGAACAAAATGATATTGATGCGATGATATGGAACTAAATGTGATAATACTAGATGATAAAAGATACTAAATTAGCATGGATTGACATGGAAATGATAAAAAAAGCTACAGGAGGCAACCATGATATGAAAGCTTGAATGCTTGGATGTTGAATGTTGGGTGCTTGATGCTTGGATTCCTGTAGAATAAGAGTGCATAAGTTAAACAATCTTGGATCCTTTCTTTGTTGATTGAGGTTGTATTTATAGATTCCCTAGCTATAGAAATGCACAAGGATGGCAAAGAGAGGCTTGTATTCAATCTGGAGGATTGAATGGTGAAAGATGGAGGAGATTGAGAGAAATTTGGAGATTGTCTCTACCCATGAAAACACTAGGCAAGAGAAGAGGAAAGATTGATGGAGGAGGATTTAGAGATAAATTTGCAATTTGTCTCCAAAACTTTTCGTGAAGTTTCAATCAATTAATTTTGACATGATTTTGACATAAATTAGACATAGGATATCTAATTCAATTTTGAGGAAATATAGATGGAATATTCCTTATGCCTTTATTTAAATAGTTTTGATTTATTTAAATTAGCAAAAAAAGGATAAATAATTTAATAAAATAAACTATAGAAGTTGTTTATCAAATTAAACAGAAGAATAAATGACAATTAATCAATAAAGTGTTTAATCTTTGTTTAATTAATCTAAGATTGATGTGATAGAATAAAATAGGGAAATGATAATTAAATCAAACAAAGTATTTAATTTTGCTTATTTAATAAAGATGAGATATTAGAAGAATTTAAATGTGCATGCGAATGTGAACTATATAAATAAATATTTCTATTTATTCAAATAGTAGAAGAAATTAGGATAATTAATCAAATAATTTGTATTTAATTAATCGGAATTCTCCAGATCATTTTTAGGTGTATACAATATTCATTTTAATGCAAAAAACAATTAAATGCAGAGACATTTGTAGTAATCGATTCTCAAGAAGGATTGTGCATCAACTAAAGATTTGCACAATAAGAGTCAAATTAAATGATCAACCAAATTTTTAATTTTTCATGAACAAAAATAAAGATGTCACTATCCCTATCTACTACATCAACATTAATTGGATATTTGATACACCAAATATTGTAGGATGCCTTGTTAGCTTTAATGGCTCTGACTCCACATATCCACCATATCGATGAACTCTCTAAATTAATCATGATTCTAATAGATTGTGTTTGCATTTGGTTAAGAGACAAAAATTAAAATTAAGTGCCCAATGATAGTCTTGTTCATATTTATTGTATGCCACAATATTCCTTATGGTAGCTCTACCAAAAATAAACAACTCAATACCCAACATGAATGATGACACCTTTCTGAGAGAATGATCGGTAATGAAAATACAATCATCGAAAACTGATTTTGGAAACCCATCCTCAACTCCCATGCAGAATCTCTAAAAGCATAGATAATTTCTCAAAAAAATAATCTAACCGATGCATAAAACGTCATGCTCTCATCAAAAAGTGGCAATCGACTAGCAATGTTAAGTAATGAGATTGCAACTATATTAAGTCCTTGATCACTTCTTCTTAGAAACAAAGGTGAATAAATCAAAAGGCAATGATCCTGCAAAGATAATCGGTTAAAAATAAATAACAGAGGATTAACTGTGATCCATAAAACAAAAATTAACAATAAAACATTAAGAATTTTGGTAGTAGTGTGTTGTGACTCTTGCGAATTAAATGAGTAAAAAACTATGCATAAATTGTCACTGAAATCTAGTCAAAGATGCAACTGGTATGTGTTAATGAATTGGAATGTGTTAGCGAACTTGTGTGTTATCATACTACATGTGTTAGCGAACCAGTGTGTTAACAAGGTCTATGTGTTTAACGAACATGCGTGTTATCAAACTGCATGTGTTAGTGAACTAGTGTGTTAACAAGCTATATGTGTTAGTGAGCATGCGTGTTAGCAAACTACATGTTTTAACTAACGAACCTATGTGTTATTGATAATGTTTTTTGTAGAGTTTTTTTTTTTTTAAGTTTGAAAGCCCTGCTAAAACTAAAGAACATTTAATAAGCCTCAACAAGAATAAAAAAAATGTTAGCATAACTTACTCTTCTTCCGCCTGCTTGTAACATTAGTCCTGCAAGAAATAAATATGTTAGGTGATACTTGATTGCACCCAACCGATTGTGATCCTTATGTGCAACAAATGAATGGTATTTTTAGAAACTTTCAAGATAATACAATTGGCAGCTTTTATGCCTTAGCCAAAATGGAAGCATAGAGAAGGCACGTGAACTGCTTGACGTAATTCTTTAAAAAACTATGGTCTTGAACAACCGCCATGATTGCAAGACATGCACAAAAACTTGTATGTGTTGAAAATACTTAAGAAACATTCAAGAAAAGGCTATTAGCCAGTGTGAAGCCAAAGGCTATTATTAATTGATGAGTTAAAGCGCAAGTGTGAAGCCAAAGGCTATTATTAATTGATGAGTTAAAGCGCACCTCTCAAAAAAATATTTTGTTGTAGCTAGCAAGATTACCTAGATGGGACTTTCTAATTGCTAAAAATCAGATTTTTGGAATTGATTAATGTGTCAACATTACTATGCAAATCTTTAGATAAAGGTGAAATCTAAATTACTTTCAAAATGTGCAAAACTGAATAGTAATCACCTATTACTGCATTTTTCTTTGCTTGTTCGAATATTGAAGCAATTCAACCTTTTTTTCCCTTTTATTAATCTATTCATTGAATGCACATATGCCGAGAATCAAAGCAGAAATTCGAATTGATTGACCTCTACTCTCCAGAGAAAACCATATATATTAATCGTTCAAAGGAGAAATGGAGACACGAGATGAGTGTCGCTCTTAGATTACAAGATAAAGATTGAAGTGAGACGTCAACATAAATTTTATGCCATAAAAAATATTAGTCGACCAAAGGAGATCTATTGGCTTTTATACAAGGATGCACATAACTGTTTAATAGTTTTCAATCAAATCCAGAAAAAATAGAACGATTACCTCTTGTAAAAAGAAAACTACAGACACAAACACAATCTTCAGCCAAGCATCGCCGCTAGTTAAAGAAAAGAAAAATATGGCGAACAAAGAGTAGCTTTTATCTATTGATTTGAGCTAATGATGGAGACCAGGAAAAATGCTTTATTTTCCATATTTAAGAGATTGTCATGCTATTAAAGTCAGAAAATAACAGAGCATCTGAGATAATCGAGTGAAGAGAGAAGATAATGCCTGGGTGGATATGGTACTCCACTGCCAACAATTTCAATGCATCAAAAAAATATCAAAGTATTATTTGAAATGGATGCAATAAAATATTCTTGATTCAAGAGAGAATGATAGCCGCACGATAGTAATAATCAAAGATTCAGAGTCAAAGCAACCACTATGAGTACATGATTCGATAGATTGTGTTAGCTACTGGAAGAAACATTTGAGTATCAAGATAGATAATACATTAAAAACAATTATAACTTCAATAGATAGCTTTAGACATAAATAAAGTGAAGAAGAAGTTATGAAACATTAGGAATTGATAAGATTTATACCCTCCCAAGATCATTCTGAATAATAGCTAGCTTTTTAAGTCTTCCAAAGACCTTGCTAAGAAGTAAATCTCTACTCTTCTTTAAATAGAAATGTTTTCTATTCTTTTATTTGATTAAAAGGTGAGGAATCCATATAGAAAAGGTAGGTTTCATAAAGGAAATGCTATAAAAGAATAGTCCCAAAAACCTTTACAATGTAAGAAATGCATACAAAAAAGGTAGCAATATCAAAGAACATTTCAGAACAATGTAAGGAAGTCATAAAACATTCTTTCAAATGATTAAAATGCAACAAGCCCCACAGTGGGCGCCAAAATGTGAGCTAGATTTAGACCTCATGCCAACATGATCAACACACAATAAATTTAGTTAAGTTAGCAAAGATAAATCGAGCTCCCTATGAAATTCTTGACCATGTTAAGATAAGAAAACATGATAATAGAAGCACACAAATAAATCATACAAATATGTAAACCTATCTAAAATAGACCAAATCTCAACCCCATAAGGGGATTGGTGCTCTTTTGATGTAGAAAGAGAGCCCTTTCCCAATCCCTTATGATAAGCTTCAGATATTGTGATGAAGATACTGCAAGATGAATGTGTTTATATAAAAGATGCTAAAATTATGGATCAAATTTTGTCCAAAATGACAAGAAAAGCCTCTTATTTATAGATGAGATTGAGAGAAGAAGAGACAAAATGGATGAATGTGGGATCATTCAACATCCAATGGCCAAGTGCCACTTGTCAAGATGTGAATGGAGAAAGCTTGAACACATTTTGTTGAATGTGCACAATAAATGATATTAGGTGGATTTTGAAATTTTGAAAGTTGGCTTGTTGGAGGGAGAATAAAGTCTTAAATTCCAAGTCAGGGATATGTAAGTGACAATGTAAAAGGAGTTAATGCCAAGTTGGAGGGGGCAAGTCATTTGAAGGGATTTTCAAATTTGAAAGAATATTCTAGCTTGATGCCCTTTTGAAAGTAATTAGAAGAAATAATAAATCAAATAAATTGATTTATTGTGCAAGTGGAAAAATCTAGAGAAATGGAGTGATTATGATTAGCATTAATCATGATTTGATTAATTAAGATGAAGATTAGCTGATTTTGACTTTTGACTTAGATACTTGGATTTATTTAAATGAAATGGGAGGAAATTGATGCATTAGTAATTTAATTAAATAAATTTGATTTATTTAATATCAGATGCAAGATGTCAATTTCACATGTCTACACCTTGTATGAAATATCCAACTCGAATGTGGATCTTGAGTCAATGAAATGCTTTGATAGATCTTGCTTGAGTTAAAACCCTACATCACACATGATGCAAGAATAACCTATGATATGATTCTTGAATCTTGATGATGGCTCCAAAATGCTTCATGAACTCCTCTTAAATGGTCTTTATCTCATAAAATTTCCTTACGAATGAATACTCAGGTTGCTATGATGCTTAGATATGAAAATGAATGAATGAATCTTGTATTTATAATTTTCTATGCTTAATATCTCGAAATTACATCACACCAAGCTGACATAGGAAAATAATAATTAAATGAGGTTAAATCCCGCCAGAATTTGAAATTAAGTCCTAAAAAATAAGACAAGGAGGACTAAGATGCCCTAGGTGGTGTCTTAGTCTCGAGGCTTAATTCTTAAGGAACAGGCTCCAAAAAAGAACCTTTTCAAGTGTTCAAAATCAAGGTCCCAAGACCCATGGAGGACAAAGACACCCTAGGTGGTGGTGTAGTCCCAATCCACAAATTAGGGACACATATATAGAAACATTAAATGCTCATCCCTGGGTGAACCCACATAAGTGGTGAACACTTTTGTGGAGGAAGGGAAAAGTCATTTTTTCCCTCTACACAAAGTGAAGGGGTTCAGCCAAACCAAATTGTTCGACTGAAGCTTTAACATGGTTCGATCGAACCACAGGGTCTGACCGAACCCTATGTTCGCTTGAACCCCATTGACATGTGAGCAGAAATATTAAAGTAAAGGGGTTCAAGTGAACTAGGGTTCGGTCAAACCCCCTTGATAGGGATTTCAAAAAAAAAACTTATCATTTTCCCGGACCCCCTTAATTTCCCTCATTATTTTAAAGGGGTTCGAGCAAACTAGGTTCGACCAAACCCCTTTAAGAGGTTCGGCCGAACACCCTTCTTCGCCTATCTCCTCAAAAATTTGATTTCTTTTGTAAAAAATTGTCATTCGAAGTTCAATTTGAAAATGAAAATACAAAAAACTTTAGAAACCCAACTAGATAATGATATTCCTTGCAATGAGCTATCCATCGAATATAATTTTAATATGATTTTCTTTTATTATGTATTTTATTTTTTAGTTTGATTAAACATAGGTTTTTCACTGAAAATCAAAATCTCTGGTCTGCACATGTGGAAAAATAGAATATTATCAAAATAATTTTTTTAAAAATATGCGGAGGCTGGGTATTGATGTCCTTGATCCATTAAAAAAATAAAATTTGAATTTTGATTCATACAGAAAAAGTTATGTTGTATACAGTCCGAATATGTCTGAATTGTAATTGGTTTGACTTTGAAACTTGATTAAGGAAAAAATATGAGACCAAATGCAAGTGCTAGATATCGTAGTTACAAATCTAAATTCAAAAAAATTAGAATTTTATCCTTCATACAAAAAATTTATGCTGTATACAGTGGGTGTCACTTTTTTAAAATGTTGTTTTCTGAAAAAAACCAGTTTTCATGGGAGATGACAAAAAAAGTGCAATCTGATTCCAAAATTTTTGAAAAGAATATTTTTAGAATCTACAGACAAAATGTGATGATACTCTAGTTTGCATCATTTTCAAATTCCTCACGGTTTAGCTGCTACAAGAGCCCAAAAGTGAAGATTTAGTAAAAAATAATAATTGCAGTGTCCAGTTTGCCCAAAAATTGTAAACCACTATTGTGGGATCACCCCCCTTTGATGATTGTTTGGATTAACCAAAAAAATATGTAGTTTATTAGGCTTATGGATGCAAAATAAGACCAATTAAGACATAAAGAAAGATAAATAAAGCTAGGTGGTCCCTTGAACAAGTGCGAAAATGCAAGGGTATGCATTTTCCTACATTACAACACATTATAAGTGGCTAAACATTTTGCCACATCTTTATGGACTCATTCTTGAACCAAAAAAAACATATAAAAATTAGGTTTTGGGTAATAAGAATGATCATAAATAGGATTGATTGGTTCTAGTTTCACTACAAGCATCCTTAGAGAAAGCTATCATAAGATACTCTCTAACATCTCATGCCCACACCTAGTTTGGACTAAGATTTGAGAGATATTTTGAGATCCACATAAGCCTCCATTCCCAGATGATCCCACTTCAGATTGCGTCATTCCATTTGTTGATGTTGACAACATACCCTATGATGATAACACCTTAGAGGAGTTTGAATATGATGAAAAACTTGAGTGTCTTGATGATCTAGAGACTTCACCTACTGCTCCTACTTCTCTATTTTAGATCGCACATTCATCTTATGTTGATGATTTATTGAGCACATCTAGTGATTCATTGCAAAAGTTATTTCATTGTATTCTTGCCTAGGATTCCTATTTGTCAAGAATTGCTTCATTGTTTGAGGAGTCTCACATTTTAGATTTGGAAACCTACTTTGAGGTTTTATCTCTCCCATTTTCTGATAGTCATAGATCCATTATTTTCACCTCATGTTTGTATTTAGAGTTTGTTCAAGATCAATTTCCATTGGTTCCTGGTTTGTCATAGTTTTTTATGTTTGGGAATGTACCTAATTGGATTATGGCATCATCTTCATCATCCCTAAACTTGGAAAAACATGAGTAGATTTCAGAGACACAATCTTCATACATATGGATTCCTCTTCCTAGAAATTCCTATCCAAATTGTGAAGCATTCCTACATTGTACTTGGTGTATCTTCTTCCCAAGGGGAGAAACATTTTTTCTAGGCATTGGATTATGTTTTTTCTTTAGACATTAACCATATTTGTAGGTTATTATACATTGTGGGGGGATATCTTGTCTCTCTTTATCCCTCTTGTGGGGGGGGGTCATTGATTTTATATACATGATGTATGTAGTCCTTGGGGGTATCATTGAGTCCTCCATACATCATGTTTGTTTGGATTTGGTTTCTCTTTTGGATAGGAGTTTTTTTCCATTAGGTTTTCTCCTTTTCTCAATTTATGAGAGATTGCATTGATTGTATTGCATTTACATTTGCACTTTAAATGGTTACATAACATGGCCTTGTAGCCGAAATCCATCTTCATTTTTGTCTTTGCATAGTATGCATAATAATATTCTCCCTAATTTACACTTAATGGGGTTGTTGGTGTGAATAAATGTCTTGTACCTAGCTAATTCACTCACTAGGGAATTAGGGGACATATTCAAATGTTATGTTTACTTAGGATATAAAATTCCTTCTAGAAGTTTTAGTTGTCATATCTAGACTTTATCTTATGCTAGATTTTTATGAGTTAATTGTCTCATGTTATAGGATTAAGGCACTTTTCATGATCTTGTATAATCTTATATCTCTCCCTTTCCCACATAAGCAAGGAATCTTATGTACATTTGTATTTTCAACCATTATTCAATATTGCATTATTGAAGCAAGTATTCTTTCCATTTTCTCTCTTGTGGAAGATATATTTCTCTACGAACTATTCCTGGGGGTGTTGGGAGTCACCATTAACTACAAAAATTAGTCTTAAGTGAGGAGCTACTAGTTGTAGCCTACCAAAAAATGTTAAATTTTTTACATTTAGAGATCCAATCATAGTCACCTTTAAACATACCTAGTGAATAATAACATTGACTTTGGATATTAAATTCCTTCTAGAAGTTTTAGTTGTCATATCTAGACTTTATCTTATGCTAGGTTTTTATGAGTTAATTGTCTCATGTTATAGGATTAAGACACCATCAAAACTGTTGCTGAGCAAAACAACCGTATGGCAAGACACAATGCGATTATCATTAATGCGATGACTGAGAAGCTTGATAAAGCCCAACAGGGTTCTCTGGTGGTGGATCTGGAGGAAACTGAGGATAAAAGCCAGGATACGGAAGCGGGAATTTCTAGAAGAACCAGAGCCAATCTGAAGCGCAAGGCCCCCCTTACTTCGAAGATGATTCAAACTTTTAAAAAGGGTGTCACTGATATGCAAAATCTAGAGGCGGAGACGGAGTCCGTCCTCATGACTCTGAATTAATGGCTGGGGTTTTCTTGGTGCTTTCTTTGCTGTTCCTTTCGACTTGACCATTCTAGT
This sequence comes from Sequoiadendron giganteum, assembly GCA_007115665.2. Taxonomy (NCBI): domain Eukaryota; kingdom Viridiplantae; phylum Streptophyta; class Pinopsida; order Cupressales; family Cupressaceae; genus Sequoiadendron; species Sequoiadendron giganteum. The sequence continues at coordinate 614,811,841 of CM021106.1, forward strand.
CTTTTTCATTTGGTAGCTGCTGGTCTTTTCTTGGGCAGCTGGTTTTCTTGGTTGGACTTTGGTGTCCTCTTTTCTGTTTTGTAAACGTTGTGGTTTTGGGTCCCTGTAAAACCCATTTTACCCTTTTATCAAAAACATTGACTTAGGATATTGAAAATTGTCACTCATGTGGAAAAGTGTCCTCCACAAGATTCATTATGTAATACTTCTGAAATTCTCTTTTATTATTCATTTCTTGCATATCTTATAATTTTTTTATTTATGTTCCTCTTATACAAAGTACTTCCCCAAATAACATATTTAGCTAGTTTCGTCTTGATGTTTCTTTTTTATTTTTATGAGATATGTAGAGGAGAATCTCCAAATGTTAGAAAGTAGGAAATATTAGAAAAAGACATTGTTCAAGCCTATCAAGAGAGTAAGGAGTTATTTCCATCTTCTCATTATTTGCAATTAATTTGTAGAGTCCTCACCCTCTCACCAACATAATGGGTTTGATTTCAACATTATGTTCTCTTAATTTTTTAATCCAATATCATTGTGTATTTTATCCTATTTTTTCAACTTAAAATAGATTAATTGGATATATTTAGCACAAAAATAGTAGTATGATAATGAAGAAAATACAACCTAAATTTCTTGATAGCTTTGACAATTACATAAGAATTTTTCTCCATAGGTGATTTGTTCAATTTAATTTTATTGAGGGGTGTACATGAAATCAATAGATGATTCATTAACCTACTCATTATTTTGGATCAATATAGCTAACATAGTATACTTAAAATCATAACTATAAATTATAGAATCTTTACTAAAATCTAGATGAATAAAAAATGGTGCATTGGAAAATTCCTCCTTGATCTCATTATAATTCTATCTTACTAACATCATTCCATTAAATTTTTTTTTCCTTTCATCATATCTTCAATGTGTCTTGTAATCTAAAATAACTCTATGAAAAACTCTATAGAAAATTTACCTATTGAAGAAGGATCTAGTAATTTCGTTCTTCTAGTCAAAAGACTTAAATGTTGAATAACTTTCACTCTCTCAAGGTCAATTTTTATCTCTTCTTTAGAAATAATATATATCCTCAAAATTTCCCTTTAGTGACTCTAAAAATGGAATTTTTAGGATCAAGAGAAATATTGTGCTTCCTACATATTTTTAATTTAATAAAAAGTGAAGTCATCAATGTGATCTAACATTTTCTTGGAGAAGACTATCAATCATCAAGATAAATCCTAATAATTAAATTTTTGAGATCTTTAAAAGAGAGATCCATGGCTCTTTGGAACCTTTCCATTCCATTGATGAGGCTAAAATATATATTTTTAATGCTAAAGTACCTTAGCTTATAGAAATATTTATGTTATGCTACTCCTCAAGAGCTACATTGGTCTAGTTGTAACTAAAAAATGCATCTAACATAGACATCATTTATGAAATAGATATTGTTTGTAATATATGATCTATTATAGGTAATAAATATTGATTTAATTTCTTGAAATCAATACAAATTTGTATTTATCCATTCTTCTTATGCACAAGAACAATGTTAATTGTAGACACATAAAAATGATCTAGTTCCCCGAACTGCATTTCTTTATATCAAACGTCCTCCTCACATAATTAAACTATTTGATTATCTCCTAGTGTCATATTAATATCTAATTATTCCTCTGTAATTATTTAAATAAATAAATTACATTTATTTATTTAAATATGTCACTAATCAATTGGTATTCCTAAGTACCATTTACTAACATTACCATTTATCCTTCAATTAAATAAACTTATTCATTCAACCCACTTTCCATCCAACAAATAAATAATTATTTATTTCCTTCTATCTTATTCCCATTTATGACATTAAACCATTATTTTTGAAAAAGTCAACTTTCCTCCATAAATGAAATAATTTATATTATTCCAACTATCTATTTTTCTTTACCATTGATTTAATTGCTTTCAATTAAATCTCAACCCTTCATTTCAAATATTTCCCTAACCCTAATACTTCTTATCACATTCAATCCTAGTTGTTGATCTTAGGTTTTTATCCACTTCTAATCCTCACCATCCATTCTCAAATTGGAATTCTTTAAAAGACACACTTTCAAGCCATTTTGGACACACAATTATTTTCAACATGCTTGAGAACTTGAGTACTTGAGTACTTGAGCACACATTACTTCAATACTTTTCTTGTCTAAGGCATAGGTGATAGTTGCACTTGAAATCTAAGTCCAATGGAGGTCATTCAATGGAAGCTTGAAGACCGGGTGACTTTGTTTCATATTTATTTGTTTCTTGTTTTCCATTGTTCTCTATTGTTGATTGGGGTTTAATGATTTATTATGCTATTTAAATTAAGCTGAAAATTTATCTCTAATACATTTACTGAACCCGACAATATATTTGTGATAAAATCCTAGCTTTTGGAAACAATTTTGTTCTGCTACAGATAACAGATTACATACAATATATTTCTACTTGTTTCTCAGTTATTCCAATTTGATCTAGAGATTTCAATTTGGATTGTGAAAATAATGTATAAAAATATTTTTTCCCATGGTTGCAAATGCTTAGTAAAATCTTATTACAACACTAAATATAACATTTGAAAGTGATCAAAGATTTCAACAAAGAATGTTTATTTTGAGTTTCATTTGCAGGCTGTGTGAATGTGTTTGGAAGTTTGTTACCATGACTTCAAGTGGCTTGAAATTTATTTATTTTTAATGCAAAGATTTCATTTTAGTCTCCAATATCAAAAACTTCTGATTTCTTACCATTTGAAGGTTATGTAGGGTAGTGTTGGAGAGGATTTGAAAAGCCCAAAGCAAGCATGCCCCACGTATTTTAAAAATCTAGGCTCAATTTAAATGTCGTATGAAAATATTCAACCCTTTTTTCTTCCTTGAGAACAATTTTAAAATAACTTATGCTTTTTTGTATTTATCTCCAGTCATGCAACCATGAAATTTCACTCCAGAGACTCTACAATCCATTGAAGGAGAAGCTAGGCTGGTGTGGTCGGCTGCGGCTATGGAGGAGAAGCTTTCAAAAACTTTAATTTGATTTTAATTAAGGTTTTTTTTTAGAATTTAGATATTAATGCTTTGTTCCACTAATGTAGTTTTAATACTCATAATTAGATTTAGAGTCAATTTTGTTTGGTAATTTTGTTTTAGCTACCCCACTTTTAATGACGAAAGCTAACTCATAGAAAAAATTCACCTATGTATGTAATGCTATAGCATCTCATCCCATCCCCATCCCACTTGCCAGACAAAATGCACGAACGGAAAGACTGACGGAGGGATCTGATAGATGGAGATGGAAAAAATAGACGACGGACGTTTCAAAAAATTTAAAAAGGAGCGGCAAATTTAAAAACGGGAGTTTCAAATATTTGATCCATATTCCTCTGGGGAGAGAGAAATTGAGTGGTTATTTTGATTGTCCATAAAATATGTTGCAGAGCGCCTACCAGACATCAGGTTACGTCCCCTGATGGAATTTACAGGCGGAATTTATAGAGTCATTTTCCAGCGGTATGAGTTTGAATCCCCTGCATTAGAAGATAATATTTTCGTTTAAAACCATCCTATGGGACTTGGGTAGAGAAATGACAAATGGACTGCAATCTCCTCGACGTCTGTGGTGTCCCAATGATCTTAGGGATTTGGTTGGTTCTTTATTACTTTGTTGCGATACTTTTGGCATATCGAACCATTTTTTTCTTAATGCAGCACCATTTTAAACTTGATCTTTAAATGCAGGAATCGGTGGGATTCCAAAATATTCTTGACATCAGTGCCAACGCTAACTGGAGGTGTTTCCAGTCGATTGTAGACAACTCCATGGGTGCTAAAATTACATAATTTTTAGCAAATTTGAATGACTTGATTCCGAAACCAGTTTCTTTGCCATGGCTTGAACTTGAATTCTATCGACGATAATGGGAATGCATTCCTCTGTGGATTCCTATTTAAAAATTGCATTTAAAAAAAATAATGAATGGAGATCTCAAAATATTGTGGCAGAGTGATGTACAGGTATGTTATCTTCATTGAAATACGAGTTTCCATTCTGTAACAACAACTTCTTGTTCATGACTGAATGTTTGAGACCATCCATGATTTCTATTTTACTCGATTTGAATTTGGCTTCAGGCTCCTTTGCAGTTGAAAGAGCATATTATTGTTAGTCCATTGAGCTCTAGTTTTGAAGGGTTCCCAAGTTCAATAGGACTTTTGAAACACTTGAAAAGAATAGCATTGTCAGGTTATTTTTCTAGTAAAAGATTTCCAGAAGAGTTTTGTTTGCTCCAATCGCTTGAGCATGTGGAGCTACGACATTGTAGCTTGTTGTCTTCAGTACTCACTAGATTCAGAGATCTAAAGAACTTACGACATCTAGATTTGTTCTCTTGCAAGGGATTGAAGAATTTTCCAAATTCTCTTGGAGATTTGTCCAGATTGATTGGATCATATTTTATGGATTAGATATTAAAAAATTTAGTTACAACACAAAGTTAAGTTTACTGTATGGTTGTGGGAAATACACAACTTTTTCTGATTTTAGTTTTCTAAAAACTAGTTCCACTACAAATTTTTGATTTGGCTATTCCGTTTTCCTTGATTAAATTTGTTTTCTTCTATAAAAATAAACAAAATTCTCATCCAATGATCAAGAAAGCTGGTTATAAATTAAAACAATTTTTGATGTTCTTGCAGATGGCGATAGGTATACATTTTGAAAGCCTGTGACAAGGGAATTTTACAGAAAAATGGCTAGCATTTGATGAAGTTTTCTTGTCAAGGAGCTCTCCAAAGATGAGAAACTTCAAATGATTTAAATGCACAAATTTTTTCTTTTGTGCAATGGCCGCTTCTACCAAAATTTATGTATTTTCCCAAATGCGTCCAGTGGCATCTTTGCTAATATGTCTTATCCATTTGGCTTAGTAAACTCTTTTTAGATTCAGTGTATTTGGCACCCAACATTTAATAGCCAATGGTGTAAAGTGCATAATTTTAGATCACGAGCAGAACACAATAATGGTTGTTAATGGTCAATTTTTAGTTACTGAGATTCTTTCACCATAACTAGAGGTGAATTTGTTGTCAGCATGAATCAAAACTGGATTGAATCCTATTGCATTTTGTATTCTCTAGGTTGTAATGAGGATGACATGTTTAATATGATGATAGGTGCAAGCAAGTTCTTTGAATCTTGTGGATGTGTATGTTATTTTAATATTTAATTTATTTTTTGAGAATTTAATATTATTTATGAGTTCATTTTGTTACTTGATATAAAAGTAAGTTCATGACATTAATGTTCTCTTATTGCAAAGGTTAACTTTATATTTTAGAGATTTTGATTCTATAAATTTCTTACATACTCAGAGTGTTATTATAGAGAATTTCTATTTCTTATTTGTTCCTAATGTTTTGTGTTTCTAATATAGGCCACTTTCATTCTTGTGAATATTGTCTTTGATATATTTCATCATAATTAATTTAATTTTCTAGTGGCTTTGACCTATAAGAACACATTCTTCGTTTGACTCAAAACACTCTAAAATAATGTATCTAGACACCACTTTAACATAGACATCTAGAGGAAAAAGTAAGCATCTTTTCAAACATACATTCTATTAGATCAATTTCGTGTTACTCATATCAATCTTGTATGATATATCAAGTTCATGATAGTTAGAAATGACCCAAGAGGTTCTTAAATCACTTTAGAATCTAAGATGTATTCATTGGATCAAAATAGATAAATTCATAATAATGATAAATTGATTCAAATCAACATAAAAAACTTATTTTTCATCATCAATTCTAAAACAAAATACATTTAACCCACTCATTTAATTTAATTTTTTAAAAATTTGGATGAATGACTCCCTTATCCTTCTATCTTCATTTGACTAAAGACACTCTTGACATAATTTGATATTGTGTAATAGTGTTTAAAGAAATTCAATGAATTCATTTTAATAACTTAATCATTCAATAATATTTAAGAGATCATAAGACAATTATTCTAGAGAATAATACATAGCAACACATTCAATATGGTGCAACCAAAAGAGTAAATAATCCATTTTCTTAGGAACTTGTCTATAACTTTCAAAATTGTTCAATTTCAATGGATTGATCAAAGGTGATATCTCCTTGTGACATACCAAAAATACTTTAAGGTTTTTTAAATATCAATAATTCCAATTTTTTAAAAAAATTGCACAAAATAATTACAATTTGGAAAAAACAATGGGTTGTGGGTGATATGATTTTTTTTTCTAAGCTCAAGAGTGGAGAGCTCGGGGAGTTGTAGGTGGGAGATACATAAAATTAATAAAATTGACATGAGGGGTGTCTAACCAATCAGGTTTTTATATGTAGAGGGTTTTAGAACATTGTGGGTTGCAGGGTTTAATAACACCCAATATTTTCCAACCTGTAATTAGTGTAATGAAAACTTTATTATTTAAAAACTATGAATGCAATGAAAGACACATTCAAAATTTACATGTTAGAAAACACCGAGTGTTAAGAAACCTACCACCCACATACTCTTGTAAAAACTTGTAAATGAAACAAACCCATTGGTTACTCACCCCTCAGGAGAGTTTGGATAGTTTTATGTATCCCCCACTTGAGAATCCTCCTCATCCTCCCCACCTTGTAGCTTTGAAGTTGTAGAAGGAAATAACTGATAGGGAATAGTGTGTTTTCCAGCATTAGAGATAATATGAGTATTTTTTTGTTGCAATCACATGAAAAATTTGAAATGCCATTTTTACTGTAACAAAGAGTTCTAAAATTTGAAGGTGGACTTCATTAAATTTTTAGTGCATATGAAACAAAAAAAAATCATAAAGAAATAACTGATAGGGAATAGTGTGTTTTCCAACATTCTAAATAATGTGAGCATTTTTTTGTTCCAAATAAATGAAGAAAGTTAAATGTAATTTTTAATATACCAAAGAGTTGTTCTAAAATTTGAAGGTGGAATTCAATACATTCTTGGTGCATACAAAAAAAAAACTATTCATAAGGAAATAACTGATAGGGGACAATGTGTTTTCTAGCACTGCAAATAATGTGAGCATTTTTTTGGTCCAATAAAATGAAGAAAGTGAAATGTCATTTTCATTGTACCAAAGAATTGTTCTAAAATTTGAACTGGACTTCACTAAATAAATTTGTGCCTAGGAAACAAAAAAAATCATAAGAAAATAATTGACAAAGGATAGTGTGTTTTCCAACACTGCGAATAATGTGAGCATAGGCACCCAAATTGGATTTATAGCTTCAAGGAGGGATAGGGATAATTTTTTTGGATGGGGATATCATTAGAATGTAAGATGTCTAGAAATAACTAACAAGGGACAATGTGTTTTCCAACATTGGAAAAAACTAATAGGGGATAGTGTGTTTTCCAACAGTGTAAATAACTAACAGGGGACAGTGTGTTTTCCAAAAATGGATAGTTTGTTTTCCAACATTGGAAAAAACTAACAAGGCACAGTGTGTTTTCCAACTGGGAAAAAAAAAATGCTCACATTGTTTAGTGCTGGAAAACACACTGTCCCTTGTCAATTATTTCCTACACAGGGGACAGTGTGTTTTTTAACACTTCAAATTCATAAGCAAATAATTGACAAGGTATAGTGTGTTTTCCAAAACTGTAAATAAAATGCGCATTTTTTTGTTTCATATTGGAAAACACACTGCCCCCTATTGGAAAACACATTGTCCCCTATTAGTTATTTCCAATGTTCTAAAATTTGAAGGTGGACTTCATTACATAACTGACAAGGGATAGTGTGTTTTCCAACACTACAAATTCATAAGGAAATAACTGACAAGGGATAGTGTATTTTCCAACACTGCAAATAATGTGAGCATTTTTTTGTTCCAATCAAATTAAGAAAGTGAATTTTTTCATTTTACCCAAGATTTGTTCTAAAATTTGAAGGCGGACGTCATTACACTGTTGGTCTATACGAAAATTTAAAAAAAAAGGAAATAATTTACAAGGGACAGTGTGTTTTCCAACACTCCAAATAATGTGAGCATTTTTTTGTTCCAATCAGATGAAGAAAGGGAAATGTCATTTTTACTGCACCAAATCTTAAGTCCCTTATAATTTTTTTAAATAGTTTTCAATATCTTTGAAATAATTATATATTCCTCTTCTTGTTCATCCACAACTTGTTCATTAAAGAGTGCATTCTCTAGATTGATTATTTTTCTTTAAATTTCTTAATCACAACTTTAATCACAAACACAACCAATGTATAAATTATAATCTTTTGAGTTGATAAGTAATACAATTCTCTTCAAAATGTGTTACACACAATCTATCTCCACCTAGCCCTCCCTCTCTCCCTAATTATCTCTATACCTATATCTTTAAATGTGGTGATGATGTTGACTAATGGAATAAAAGAAAAGTTTCACTTGTATGATGATGTCTAGAGATAAGGTGGATGGTCCTCATATCCTACCTATCTACATGTTCTCCTTACCTCTCTATCTCTCCCTGACATGCACAACCTATCTCCACCTACCCCTCCCTCTCTCCCCAACTCTCTTTATACCTACCTCACCTACCTTACCTCTATCTACCTACACCTCCCTCCAACCCTCTTTCCCTCCCTCCCTCTCTCTATCTCCACTCACCCTCTCCCTATCTACCTACCCTTCCCTCAATACATCCCTCTCTACTCTCTTTCTCTCTATCTCACCTCTCTCTCCCTCCCTCTCTCCCTCACACACATTCAACCTCTCTTTGCCTACCCCTCAAATTATCCCTCCCTCCCTCTCAACATCTATATGCATACCTCTCCCATCCCCTCTCTATATGTGTACCTCTATCCCTCCCACCTTAACACTACATATCTCTCTCCTTCCTCTATTTCTCTCTCCATTAGGTTAAACCTTAAATACTAAACCCCAAACCTAACACATATCATCATTGCATTAATTCATTAGATTAATTTTAGGCTAATATAAATTTATTAATCTAAGGGAGAGAGAGGGGGATGTAGGGAGATAGGAAGTGGTAGGGTGGGATGGATAGAGGGAAGGGGAGAAAGAGGGAAGGATTGAGATAGGGAGTTGTAGGGTGGGAGGGATAGAGGGAGAGAAAGAGGCAAGGAGGGAGAGAAGCAGTGGTAGGGTGGGAGGGAATTGAAGTAGAAATTGCAACATTGTTTTCATTACAAAAGAAGTTTTCACATTTGAAATCTCAAGTAGAGTTGAAGTCCTAAGATCTTTCTCTATTTCAAAATACAGCTCAGTAGAATGAGCACCATATGTTGAAAGAATCAAATTCTATAGGAGAAGGCATCTCAAATAATATAGGAGGAGGCACTAATGATGAATCAAACTTACTTATCTCTCTCTCTATACAACCTTAATTCTATGATGAAGGTTGTTTCACTACATCTACTATATCATCCTCCATCTATCTAATATTCATTAATTTTTTTTTTTTATTATGAACTACTACTTCCTCTTCAATTTCTTCATTAAATAAGTTCTTTCAACACCATCTTTATGTCTCTCTTTGGGTTAATCCATCATCATCGTTGCATTAATCCATTAGGTTAAACCTTAAACCCTAAACCCTACACCTAATAGATATCATTGCATAATCCATTGCATGAAACTATAAATGATTAATGTTATCCATATTTACATTATAATTGATTAATTTAACAATTGAAGGCTCATTTTTACCATGTAATTCATGCAATCATCATAATTAATCATTCAATTTTTTCCTCAAATGTGTTTATAAGGCATGTGGATGAGAGTTTTAAATATTCAAATTCCTTATAAAAGCTATGAATTATTAAAGAAGAAATTGATAGAGCAACTAGAGTTTTTTGAAATAGTGATGGTATCAATAAAAAACTAGTACAAAGGAGAAATCTCTTTATAAATATATACAAGAATAAAAATAAGTGTTATAAATTCAAACAATGGTAGTAAATATATTTTAGAACCAAAAGAAATGGTTGATAAGTTAAAATTGAAAAGGTTAGAATATCCAAGTCCATATAAAATTTCATAATTGTAGAAATAACATAAGGTACTACTTAGTAACCGAGGGAGGGAGAGATAGATTTGAAAAGTAGTTATCACTAGATTATAATAGAGGGAGGCAGAGAAATATTTGAAAAGTACTTATCTACCTCACCCTCCCCCCCCTCTCTCTTTATACCTCTCCCACCCTATGTTTGTATCTAGATTTACCTGCATCTCTCTTTAATCCTTGCACCTTACCTCTCAATTTAGAGAGGGAAGGAGGCAGTGATCAATAAAGGGATGGGTAGGTGGAAAGAGAGAGAGAGAGAGAGAGAGAGAGAGAGAGAGAGAGGGAATTATTAATTTCAAGAATATTTGAGTTCATTTGTTCAACCCAACTTATAGCATCATCTCTAACTTTCTTTTCTTGCACAAATTCATATGCAATGCAAAACCTCTTGACTTTATCCACTTATAGCATCATCCCTTGTTAGTTATTTCCCCTATTGGAAAACACACTATCCACTATTAGTTTTTTCCAATGTTGGAGAACACACTAACCCCTGTTGGAAAACACACTGTCCCCTATTAGTTATTTCCCTTGTTGGAAAACATATTGTCCCCTATTATTTATTTCTAGACATCTTACATTCTAATGATGTCCTATGTCCCTTGTTAGTTATTTAGAAGGCTTTTAAAGAGGATCGCATCCACCAAACAAACCTTGTGTGATATTTATTTTTTGTATATTGGTCATCCTATCCCTCCTAACCTACCACTCCCTATCTTTTATTATCCATCACTCCAAAACCTCTTGATTTTATCAACTTCTGCATTTCCATTTTCCCACTACACATAGTGCACATGTTCATCAAATTTTGAAGAGTAGGAAGAATATCTTCAATCAATGATTAGGTGAGGATTATGGAATAGATTGGAAATGTGGATGAGGGCTGGTATAAAATAAAAATGTAGGGATGAAGGTATGGGGGATTATTAATGAAAAATTTAAATTTGTGACAATTGTGAGGTCTATAAGATGATAGTAGTTACCAAAAAGGTATACTCCTTTAGAATTATATCAAGAAAGTGATGTCATTTTCACTGTAACCAAACTCTATTAGTTATTTCCCTATTGGAAAACACACTATCATTTTTTTGTACTCTTTTAGAAAACACACTGTCCCCTTTTGGAAAACACATTGTCCCCTTTTGGAAAACACACTGTGTCTAAAATTTGAAGGTGGACAAAGTGTGTTTTCCAATAGGGGACAATGTGTTTTCCAACAAGGTACAAAAAAATGATAGTGTGTTTTTCAATAGGGAAATAACTAACAAGGGACAGTGTGTTTTCCAATGTTATTTGTAGTGTTGGAAAAAACACTATCCCTTGTGGAAATAATTGACAAGAGACAATGTGGTTCCCAACACTACAAATAATATTGGAAAACACACTGTCCCTTATTAGTTATTTCCCTATTGGAAAATACACTGTCATTTTTTTGTTCCCTGCAGGAAAACACACTGTCATTTTTTTGTTCCTTGTTGGAAAACACGTTGTCCCCTATTATTTATTTCCAATGTTGGAAAAAACACTATCAAGAAAGTGACCATTTTTTTTTTCCAATCATATCAAGAAAGTAAAATTTCATTTTCACTATAACCAAAGAGTTGTTCTAAAATTTGAAGGTGGACACAGTGTGTTTTCCAACAGGGGACAATGTGTTTTCCAAAAGGGGATGATGTGTTTTCCAAAAGGGGACGACGTGTTTTCCAATAGGGGACAGTGTGTTTTCCAATAGAGAACAAAAAAATGATTGTGTTTTCAAAAGGGAAATAACTAATTGGAAATAACTAACAAGGGACAATGTGTTTTTCAACATTATTTGCAATGTTGGAAAACACACTGTCCCTTGTGGAAATAATTGACAAGGGATAGTTTGTTTTCCAACACTGCAAATAATGTTGGAAAACACACTATCCCCTGTTAGTTATTTCCCTGTTGGAAAACAAACTGTCATTGTTTTGTTCGATATTGGAAAACACTGTAATTTTTTTGTTCCATGTTGGAAAATGCACTGTCTCCTATTGGAAAACACACTATCCCCTTTTGGAAAATACACTATCCCCTATTCAAAAACACACTATTTGAATTTATACCATCTCTTTTGGTGCTAAAATATATTTACTACCATTGTTTGAATTTATAACACTTATTTAGTCTTGTATATATTTTTTTTGTACGATTAAAATTATAATTCTATGAGGATATTGGTTATAACATATTTGTGGTAATTTATCCAAACTAGAAGATCTAATTATATCTCCAATATTCAAAATTTATAATTTTATCCCATGAGTTAGTTTGGAGTGGTAGGGATCTTCATATCTTTCTTTTATGCAAAATAAAATCAATTGAATTGTAAAATTGAAAATATATTTCATATTTAGCAATCCAAGGAGCACATGTAGATAGGTAAGATATGATAACTAATGAGAGAATCATTTAGGTAGAGACAAACTCCCTCCCTCTCTCCACCATAAGGAAATAATTTACAAGGGACAATGTGTTTTCCAACATTGCAAATAATGTGAGCATTTTTTTGTTCCAATCAGATGAAGAAAGGGAAATGTCATTTTTACTGCACCAAATTTTAAGTCCCTTATAGTTTTTTGAAATAGTTTTCAATATATTTGAAATAATTATATCTTCCTATTCTTGTTCATACACAACTTGTTCGATAAAGAGTGCATTCTCTAGATTGCTTATTTTCCTTTGAATTTCTTAATCATAACTTTTAATCACAAACACAACCAATGTATAAATTATAATATTTTGAGTTGATAAGTAATACAATTCTCTTCACAGTGTGCTACACATAACTTTTCTCCACTTAGCCCTCCCTCTCTCCCTAACTCTCTCTATACCTTTCTCTTTCAAATGTGGTGATGATGTTGACTAATGGAATAAAAGAAAAGTTTCACTTGTATGATGATGTCTAGAGATAAGGTGGATGGTCCTCATATCCTACCTATCTACATGTGCTCTTTACCTCTCTCTTTGTCTCTCCCTCACATAAACAACCTCTCTCCACCTACCCTTCCCTTTCTCGCCAACTCTCTTTATACGTACCTCACCTACCTTACCTCTATCTACCTACACCTCCCTCCATCCCTCTTTCCCTCCCTCCCTCTCTCTATCTCCACTCACCCTCTCCCTATCTACCTACCCTTCCCTCAATACATCCCTCTCCACTCTCTTTCTCTCTATCTCACCTCTCTCCCTCCCTCTCTCCTTCATACACATTCAACCTCTCTCCACCTACCCCTCACATTATCCCTCCCTCCCCCTTCCTTCCTTCTCAATAGGATTGTTGGACACAATATTATGTGTTTATTGTTAGAGTAAAGGTTTTAACTTAATTATGTTGATTAGTTTACTTGTATTCCCTTCTTAAGATTTCATGTTAGTTTGCATAAAGTGACATTTAATAATTATATTAATTCTTAAATATTTTCTTATTAGGGCTTCTTTTAGGGTTTTTCCTATTAGGGTTTTATTAGGGTTTGCATGATCTCCTTTTTATAAGGATTGATCCCATTGTATTTCATATCAATTCATTTTCTCATTCTCTCTGATATATACATTTTCAGTTTTCAGAGAACCCTTGCTTGTTTGTCTCCATCTCTTCTTTTGTGACAGGTTATTTGCATGGAGGTGATCTTCTGAGTTTGTGAAGTTGTATTTTCTCAACTCCTACATGGTATCAGAGCTCCAGACCTATTGCTTCATGTTCTTACTTTGAAGATTTTTGGAGCTTCAAGGGTTTGGGGTTTGTTTTTTTGATCCAGGGCATACCTATAATTTCAAAGCATTTTCAACTCAAACGGACCTTTCCATTGCGTCCGCAGTGGTCCAAAACCCCTAAATCAACTGTTCATTCATCCATTTTGGACAAAGTTGATTTTTGGGGCAAATTTTTTTTGCAAGTACGGCCGTACAGCCGTCCCCCTGCCTCATAAAAAAAAAAATCAAAAATTATTTTTCCGCATATTTTTTTGGATTATTTTTTCTTTTCGTAAAAATATATATATATATTTCTCTGCAAACATTTTTCCACAGTTTATTTTTCATTGTTAAAAAAATTTTAAAAAGACAGTTTAAAGGCTTGTGGGCCTGCTGCAGGTACCCATGCATAGGCAGGGACGGTACCCAAGGGTACCATCGCCTGTCATTACAGTAGGCAATGGCCCCTTGGGCACCAACCCCTATTGCGGTCGGTACCGCATGGGTACCACCCTGCCACTTTGGCAAGCGGTGGCCCCATGCGGACCCTGCCACTTTTTTTTTTTTTCAAATTACAATTAAAAATCCATTTTTTATGATTTTTTTTTTTAAATCACGGTTTTTTACTTGTTATTTTTTATTTTAAAAATATTTTTTTCTAAAATAAGCCCAATTGCGCTTTTATGGTGATGGTCATTTGGCCGTCAAATTTAACCCAGTATTTTGCAGCGACGGCCGTATGACCGTCAAATTTTATCCAGCGCTGACTTTTTTCCCCTTTGGACCTGTTTTCTTCTAGAGGCCATAACTTGGGCATACGATATCATTTTTTGGCAAATGAGATATTGTCAGAAAGCTAGTTTTCTTAACTTTCCAGTGGTGTGGGTCTCATAACTTTTTTCTTCTGTGGGTGCATTCTACAGTCAATTTTTTGGCTGTTCTTCATGTATTTCCAACTTTGTCCTTTTTCGGCATTTTGAGCATCATTTGTAAGCAATCTTTTATGTAAACACACTAAGATAAAGTGCAACACTATTGTACATGCATTTTTGGGGATTTTGCACATAAGGTTGTACCATATTTTGTACTCGCACTATTTTATAAAGTGCCATTGGGGGTTGTGTAGTTTGTCTTTGTTTTGCCATCACACCTTTGTCTGGTGAGTGTCCCTCCATGACGACAATGGATTCTATGATTCCAGCCTCATGCATGTGTGCTTTGTTTTGCACACCACTTTTTCAGTTGCAGGTGCTTTCTTGTACACTTTCAGATGTTGTTTCTTCTTCCTCATGCATTGCAGGGTGTCACACATCATTTCAGTGGATCTGTCAGGCTCTCCCAGTTCAACATTATCGGGGGGGGGGGGTATTATACTATTCGTGTTAATTCTTCCTTGGTTTCACCTTGGAAGGAATATTCCATTGTCAGTTGATCAGTGTTTTCAAACTATTGGTTTTTGTGCCATCTGTATCTTCATTCCAAGTGTTTTCCTTTGTTTCCCATCTGATTCGAGTACTGTCGTTTGGGGCACTTATGCATATTGTTGTCTTCTTGTTCCTGATCATCTTATCTTCAGCGGAGGTTCTTCAACACCATAGCAGTCATCTTTCGATAGTTGTTTGCAGCTTCTTCTGCTTTAGTGATGGCCTGCTTGGCTTTCTGCATCTCTTTTTGGAGTAGAGATTTTTCCCATGAGGTTTTCTCTATTTCTCCACTTTACAGAGATTTGGTTGTATCTGGGTACCTGATTTGGCCTAGTTGCCGGGACCCATGCTTGCCTTCTTGCATTGTAGTTACCTTCGCTTTCTTGCATTTTTTTGTAGCTAAATTGTTGCTCATCTTAAGGGGAGGTGTTAGAGTAAAGGTTTTAACTTAATTATACTGATTAAGTTACCTTTATTCCCTTCTTAAGATTTCACATTAGTTTGCATAAAGTGACAGTTAATAATTATATTAATTATTAAATTTTTTCCTATTAGGGCTTCTTTTAGGGTTTTTCCTATTAGGGTTTTATTAGGGTTTGCATGATCTCCTTTTTATAAGGATTGATCTCATTGTATTTCATATCAATTCATTCTCTCATTCTCTCTGATATATACATTTTTATTTTTCAGAGAACCTTTGCTTGTTTGTCTCCATCTCTTCTTTTGTGACAAGTTATTTGCATGCAGGTGATCTTTAGGGTTTGTGAAGTTGTATTTTATCAGCTCCTACATTTATTAACTAATACCAAAACTAACCATATCTCATAGTAATGAAATATCTATTTGGTGTAATGATCCTCTTGAGGCTATTAAAAAAGTTGGCTAGAAAGCTACATAAAAGTATTCAAGACATTGAAATCTCTATCCAAGAAAGGGATTTTTTCCAACATTGGAAATAAATAGCAGGGGACAGTGTGTTTTCCAATAAGGGATGGTCCCCTGTTGGAAAACACACTGTCACCTTTTGGAAAACACACTATCCCCTGTTGGAAAACACATTGTCCAAGGCAGAGAGAGGAAATGAGGGAGATATGGAGAGGTAGGTAGAGAGAGGCAAGGTTTGACTACTAAAATTTACCTGAGGGGTGACTAACCAACTCTATTGTTACACGTAGAGGGTTTTACAATAGTATATGGGTAGAGAGAGTGATGGGAGATAGAGAAAGTAGAGAGGGAAGAGGGTATAAAATTCGATAGAAGGGGGAATTTGGGAAGGATGGATAGGTAGGTAGAAAGAGAGGTGGGTGGAATGGATTGAGGGAAAGGTAGGTCAAGAGGGAGAGGGTGAGTGTAGATAGAGAGAGGGAGGGAGGGAGGGAGAGAGAGAGAGGGAAAGAGGGAGGGAGAGACGTGTAGGTACAAAGAGGTAAGGTGAAAGGAAGAAAGAGAGATGTAGGTAAATATAGATACAAAGGTAGGGTGGGAGAGGTATAAAGAGAGAGATCTTGTGTGAGAGAGAGAGAGGGGGAGGGAGAGGTAGATAACTAATTTTCAAATATATATCTCCCTCCCTCTATTATGATATAGTGATAAATACTTTTGAAATCTTTCTCTCCCTCCCTCACTCATTGACTAGTACCTTATGTTATTTCTACAATTGTGAGATTTTATATGGACTTGGATATTCTAATCTTTTCAATTTAAACTTATTAACCATCTCTTTTGGTGCTAAAATATATTTACTACCATTGTTTGAATTTATAACACTTATATTTAGTCTTGTATATATTTCTAAAGAGACTTCTCCTTTGTACTAGTTCTTTCTCGATACCATCATTGTTTAAAAAAACTCTAGTTGCTCTATCACTTTATTCTTTAATAATTCATATCTTTTATAATACATTTGAATATTTGAACTCTCATCCATAGGGGATAGTGTGTTTTCCAACAAGGGACAATGTGTTTTCCAACAGGGAACAAAACAATGCTCACATTATTTGTAGTGTTGGAAAATACACTGTCCCCTATGTAGGAAACATGGCAATGTAGAACTGGAGCAACAAGTACTAGAATGTATGAAATGAAAAAGGAATCTGCTCTAAAAACACTTGATAAGAAGAAACCAAAGTGAATGAGATAGATAATGTATTGATTGAAGAGATTGGTATAATTGAATGATTTTTAATAGAAAACTGGTAGCACACATCTACTAGAAAATGTGTCAATGATAATGAAGGGTAAAGGGTTCTATTTGCATGCTCTTGTTGTGAGGGATGATGCAATTCAAGTATCGAAATAATTTCTTGCACTCTCTATATAAATATCATTGGTCATGACTCTAAGGTGATTTTTTAATAGCTCCAAAAGATATTTTTTTGTTAATATTGGTGATGTTTAGTAGCACATTGTGAAGAGTATTATTTCACATATCAATTCAAAAGATTATATTCTATATAGTGCTCGTGTATTTTATTCATTAAAGGTTGAGGTCTCATGTTGTGTAATTAGTTGTATGGTTGGATAATCCCTAACTAGATCCTCTAGTCACAATTTTATCACATGGTATTGAAGTAGTGGTTTAAATCCCAAAGGACCTAAGAGAGTGGGACTGGGAGATTTGATGGTTGATTGTGGGAAATAGGCACCCAAAATGGATTATAGGATGGAGGATCTATAAGGATATTTTTTTTGGGTTGGTATGATAAAGGGTGATGGAAAAAAATGTTTTATAAGAATGATAATATATAATGTATTGACTTAAGAGATTATTCCTACTCTTGAGAAGCTGAGGAAGGAGAATGTGCACAATGCGCAATGGGCTAGTATAAATGAAAAACTAGAGGCATCAATTTTTAGAATACATGAAATGAAAAAGAAATCTTCTGTAAAACACATGAAAAGAAGAAGACCAAAGTGAATGAGATAGATAATTTATTGACTGAAAAGATTATTTCTGCTCTTGAGAAGTTGAGGAAGGTGCATGTGTAGTATGTGGAAGGGGAAAATGGCAATGCAAAAGTGGATCAAGTGAAGAGTCTTTGTATGCCATATGAATTTTTGCAAGAAAAGAAAGTGAGAGATGATGCTATAAGTGGAGTTGAACAAATGAAGTCAAAGATTCTTGAACTTAAGAATTTCATAAATTTACAAGTTTATCCCATGAGTTTGGATGGATTGGTAGGGATCTTCATATCTTTCTTTGACACAAAATAAAATAAATTCAAAGAAAATAGAGTATTTGAATAGGACATAGAATATTTTAATGTTTCCAAATAAAATAGAGTATTGGTAGAAGACATGTTGCACTAGAGTTACAAAGATTATGAAGAGTCAAGCATATGAAAAATTCCAATAAATAAATTAGAGAGTGGTGAGTCATTGATCATGAAAAGAGTCTTGTTATACAATGATTTCAAAGATTCTTGAACTTAAGAATTCCATGAACAAATATAATTGGAAATGAATGAGAAGGAAATTTAGAAAAAATTAGATCATTGTACTTATTCATAGTTCTAAATTACATAGTTATTTCTAAACATGTCTTGGGTTCCCATCTAAGACATTTATTGGCACATCCTACCATGCATGACCATCCACAATAGAGTTAGATTTTATTTTTCCTTTTCCTTATCATATAATTTTAATTGTATTTGTTCCATATCTTTGTGAGTCATTGATCATTGTACTTATTCATAGTTCTACATTGCATAGTTCTTTCTAAACATGTATTGGGTTCCCATCTAAGACATTTATTGACACATCCTACCATGCATGACCATCCACAATGGAGTTAGATTTTATTTTTCCTTTTCCTTACCATATATTTCTAATTGTATTTGTTCCATATCTTTGTTTGGTCCACAAATAAAATCAATTGAATTGGAAAATTAAAAATATACTTCATATTTATAGGATGGAGGAGTGATAAGGATAATGTTTTTGGGTTAGTATGATGGATGGGGATGGTGATAAATGGTTTATAAGAATTATAATAGATAATTTATTGACTTAAGATATTATTCCCTCTCTTGAGAAGTTGATGAAGGAGCATATGCACTATGTGTAATGGGCAAATGGAAATGCAAAACTGGAGTCAACACGTACTAGAATATATGAAATGAAAAAGGAATTTTCTCTAAATACATGAAAGTAATTATACCAACGTGATTTTTGTATATTTGGAGAGGAGAATTACATCCACCAAACAAAGACCGAGAATTTTTTAAAAAAAAGGATTGCATCCACCAAATAAACCTTGTGTAATATTTGATTTTTGTATATTGGTCCTTCTATCCCTCCTAACCTACCACTCCCTATCCTTTATTATCCATCACTCCAAAACCTCTTGATTTTATCCACTTCTACATTTCCATTTTCCCATTACACATAGTGCACATGTTCCTTCATCAAATTTTGGAAAGTAGTAAGAATATCTTCAATCAATAATTAGGTGAGGATTATGGAATAGATTAGAAATGTGGATTAGGGATGGTATAAATAAAATTTAGGGATGAAGTTATGGGGGATAATGAATGCAACAATTAAATTCATGACAACTATGAGAAGGTCTATAAGATGATAGGAGTTACTTTAGGGAGAGAGAGAGGGAAGGGGGGAGATAGGGAATGGTAGGGTGGGAGGGATAGAAGGACTCAAAATAGAAAATAACTTATGTGGATTGCAGTTTTCATAACACCCAATATTTTCCAACATGCAATTATAGTAATGAAAACTTTTTCTTCATTAGACGGTATGAATGTAATAAAAGGAACCTTAAAAATTAACCTCCTTTTATTTTGATGATAAAATCATCTTCTTAGCTTTAGAGGGGAGGAGAGAGATAGGGATAGGTAATATATAATGTATTGAATTAAGATATTATTCATACTCTTGAGAAGTTGAGGAAGGATCATCTGCACTATGTGCAATGGGCCAATAGAAATGCAAAAATAAAGGCATCAAGTACTAGAATACATGAAATGAAAAAGTAATATTCTCTAAAACACATGAAACGAAGCAGACCAAAGTGAATGAGATATATAATTTATTGACAAAAAGATTATTTCCGCTCTTGAGAAGTTGAGGAAGGTGTGTGTGTAGTATGTGCAAGGGGAAAATGGCAATGAAAAGTAGATAAAGTCAAGAGGTTTTGTACTGCATATGAATTTGTGGAAGAAAAGAAAGTGAGAGATGATGCTATAAATGGATTTGAAAAAATGAAGTTAAAGATTCTTGAACTTAAGAATTATATGGAACAAATATAATTGGAAATAGATGATGGAAAAGAAAAAACTGGATCTTAGTGCAAACAAAGAGAATCAATTGGGTGGAGACATGAACATCTTATCTGAAAAGGTAGACAAATATTTTAAAGAGTTCATTAAAAGAAAAAATTGCATTATATAATCATAAAGACACTCTCAAAGTAGAGAAAAAAGTGGTTGCAAAACTACACAAAAAGTATTCATGACATTGTAAACTCTATCAAAGAAAAGGATGTTGTTGTCCTAAGGGTTGATGATGGAGCAGTTGATCTAAAGCTTCAAGTAAAATATATGTAAAAGAAGTTAGAAGATAATGAAATGAAATAGTAGGAGATGTTAATAGGTAAGAGAAATGGGGATGATGAAAAATGTGTCAATGACCAACTTGTAGATGCAAAGGCAATATTTGGAAGTGTTGAAAATGTAGCAAAACAATAGAAGACTAAAATTAACCACTCAAAAAAGAAAGTAAAAGATAAGAAGAAGATTTTATCATCAAAAGAAAAAGGAGGTTAATTCTATTGAGAGAGAGTTGCAATCTAAAAGATATGAATTTGAGAAAACAAAGACAATAATGGAAGACCTATTTCTTATAAAAAGGGTGCGTGGAGATATTATAAAAAGAGCATTCACAAGAATTTTTGGTAGTTTAGAAGTTCAAGGATGATATCAGGAACCTCAAGGCTCAATTACGAAATTTTTAATTCACTTATAATGATCATGTAAAGCATTTTGATAGATTGAAATTCAAAGGAGCTATTGGACAACTTATAAAAGTTTAAACTACATTAATGTTAAATTTTGAAGGTGTATTTCATTACACTCATGTTATGTAAATAACAAAAGGTTTTAATTACATTAATACTATTTTCTAAAATTGGAGGTTGGAAACACTAGATGTTATGAAACCTGCAACCTAAATACTATTATAAAACCCTCTACACGTAAAAACCCAATTGGTTAGTCACTCCTAAGGTCAATTTTGTTACTATCATGTATCCCCCACCTACAAATCCTCCATAAGCTCTCCACCATTGAGCTTTGAACAAGCACTATAATGAAATAATATACAACCCACTGTGATTTCCAACCTCCCATTATTTTGTGCATTTATTTTTCAATCATATGAAGAAATTGAAATGTAATTTTTACTTTAACTAACAATTGTGATACATTTTGAAGGTAGATTTCATTAAATTATTACTGTGTAACTAACAAAAGGTTTTTATTACATTCATAATGTTGTGCAAAATTGCAAATTGGAACATATTGGGTTTTATGAAACCTACAACCCACATATTATTTTAAAATCATAAACACATAACAACCCAATTGCTTAGTCACACCTCAGCTCAATTTTCTTAGTTTTATGTATCCCCAAAATGCAATTCATCCTCATGGTCTCCATCATTTAGCTTTGAACATGAAAAATGAAAAGATGGACAACCCACATTGATTTTTTCGACATGTAATTATTTTTGTGCATTTATTTTTCAATCATATAAAGAAATTGAAAAATAATTTTAATGTAACTAACAGTTGTTATAAAATTTGAAGGTTCCTATTGTCTAAATAATAAAAGGTTTTAATTACATCTATACTATTTTTTAAAATTGCATGTTAGAATACACTAGGTGTTATGAAACCTTGCAACCCATATACAGTCTTAAAACCCTAAATGCACAACAACCTAATTGGTTAATCACCCCTCAACTCAATTTGGCTAGTTTTATGTATCCCCCACTTGGAAATTCTCCCCTCACTCTCCACCACTTAGCTTCAAACATACAAAATGAAATAACTCAAAACGCACTATGTTTTCCAACCTGTAATTATTCTAAGCATTTTTTTCTCAATCATATGAAGAAACTAAAATATAATTTGTACTCTAAGAGTTGTAAATTTTTAAGGGTCCTTACATTATATTACTAAGATTGTTGTGGGAGGGAGAAATTGAACTCTAACTAAGACTTGTAAATTTTAAAGGTGTCTTATATTATGTTACCAAGATTGTTGTGTGAGAGAGAGATCAGTGCTAGATCAATGGAAAATTTACACAACCCTCGCATGTACAAAATATTTTTCATTTTGTGCAGCTCAATGTCAACAATTGATATTTTCTCATTATGCAAGGGCACATCAATAAATTTTCAAACATGAATCCTTCAGAGATCTTACCAATGCCAGCTGGAGCAGCAAGTCCTAGAATATATAAAATAAAAAATTAATCTACTCTAAAAATGATTGAAAAGAAGCAGACAAAAGTGAATGAGATAGATAATGTTTTGGTTGCATGTTTCATAAACCATCTACTCAAATCCCACTATCTTTTCCAACTTGCAATTATACCGTGCATTTAATTTTTGAACATATGAAGAAATTCAAAAATGAATTTTACTCTAAATAAGACTTGCTATTAATTTTGAAGGTGAATTTACAAATCAATAAATTCATAAAAATCAAGACTAAATATAAGTGTCTTTAGAATATCCAAATCAATAAATTCATACATTTATAAAAATGAGAATTTACTTAAACTTTGATGAAGGACAAAAGGAAACATACTCTAGGGGGGAAGAGAGCGGGAAGGGGGAGATAGGGGGTGAAATATATGAAATGGGAAAATGTAAATGCATAACTAGAGCAACATGTACTAGAATGTATGTGTAGGATGCAAAAATCTTACACATGGATTGCATAGATTTAGCCATCCTTATAGAATAACATAAATCATTGAATCCAAACAAAATGATAAAACTAAGACAAACATGTAATAGAGAAAATGAAATACAACCTATTCTATGGTGGATTGGCTTCCTCCATGAAGATGTGAGAGAGCCCTTTCCCAATCCCTTTCTAAGCCAAATGAAACAGACAATGAGTTGCTATGAGCTCAAGTTGCCTATAATCTAGATGCATTCAAATTGTAGATGTAGAAATGAGAGAAAGTTCCTTGCATTCATAGGAGAAGTTGAGAGAAGAGAAGCCAAAATTGAGAGATGTGGGACTAAATCCCATCCAATAGGATAGAGACACTTGTCATAATGGGATTGGCCAAAGCTTGTGCAAGTTTTGGCAAATGTGCACATTCAAATTTGAAAAAATGTCAATAAATGCATGTTGTTGAGGGTTTTGGGGGGAATTATCTTTGTCCAAAAAAGTCAAAGATGAGAGTTATTGAGGGAAAATAAGTCTTTTTAATAAATCAAATAAATTGATTTATTGGTGCAAGTGGGTGGGTTAGTTAGGAGTTTAGATTTGACTATAGTTGAGTCAAAAGCTAGAGAATGGTAATTATGATTAGAAGTTAATTAATTTAGATTAATTAACTTAGGGGATTTTTAGGGATTTGATATTTGATTTTAAATCAGTTTGATTTATTAAATCAAATAAGAAGAACTTTAGGAACTTAATTAAATAATTTAATTAAGTCTGATAAACCTTAGGATTTAATCAATAAATTGCTTTAATTGATTAATAGCAGAATTGGATGCATGATGTTAGTTTTGCATGTCTACATTTTGCCCCTCTCTGAAGCAATGTACTCATTGCATTGGTTCAAAGAATGATGTCGCTGACATCGAAATTAAAAAAAGTTCAGATTTTTCGGATGCCCTAGCGAAAATGAGTATGTTAGTACATTGCCCCCTCGAGAGATCGAGTGAAAAGATTCAATTTGAGGTGGATCTCACGAAAAAGAGGTTCAAAATGAATGTATGGATGGCTAGACTATATGATAATGATGATGTAAATGAGATGTTTGAAAGATGCTTAGAATAAAAAATCTATATTATCTTAAACATCTTAAATGATTATGCAATGCATGTGAGATGGATGAGATGGATGATGTTGTCCTATAATGATATGACATGATTATGCAAGATGAGAGGATGAATGTAGGATGGATGCATTGTTAGCATGAAAGAGGATAGAAGAATGAGAGGGATCAACCCTTAAATTCAAGAAGATGAAGAAGTCCAACAAGTCCTCTAGTCATCGAGACTTTATTGGATATGATGATGAATGATGATGATGTATTTCTTATCCAAGGATGGGAAAAGAGCATACCTTTCTTTATGTTTGATAACACACGTAGGTGCGATGCATCAAGATATTAAGAACCAGGATGGCGTGGCACCTAGTGTGATGGAATTTGACTCATCAAACAGATAGGAGTACTCTTGTTCACACTTGACAAACATAACCTTATTCAGAATGCAGTTCAGATATTCCAGACATCTCGGGCCAAAACATAAAAAGGAAAGCTTTCTTATGTGGTCAACAAGATACCTAAAACATCCTTCCTACAAACAAAACAAAGTATGCATGATGAAGTTATTTGACAAGAATATCCAACAAGCACAACAGATAAAAAGATAATGATCATTGCCCCATTCCGTTCTCTCTAAACCTGTTTTGTTTAGGCATCATCGAGAGGTCCTTGGAATGAGCACAAACTAAGATAAGTCAACAAAGACCAAAATAAAGTAAACAAACAAGCTAATGTTCTTCATACTGCTAGCCAAGGCTAAACTAATGTGGGGTACCTAATGCTTATGTCAATCGTGGGAAAGCTTCATCCTAGGACATGTGGTGATCAGGGTTTTGGTGAGACTGATTTGATGTTAAGCTATTGATACTCCGAATTGACCAACTTGCTTGCTTACTGACTTAGGCTTGAGACTTTGACGATTAGGTGTTCACTTTGGAACCTGCTAAACTTGCTTCTAATTGTTTCACCAAAAGATGAAGGTGACGATTGATTTATTATGAGTGATGTTTATTATGGGTGAAAGCGAGATGAAATGGATGCACCATTTTGGTTTTTTTCAAATGTTTTGAGGTTGTTTTTGGAATTTTGAGATGTTTTACAAATGTTTTTGGTATATTCAATATTTTTCAATGTTTTTGGTATTTTCAAGATTTATGATGAATAGACTAACTTAAAGACCTATCCTAGGGGTCTTGGGAGCTGATCCATAGATTAGCTTTTCCTACGTTATACATGCAGAGACCGCATAGTTTGATTGACGATAGACTTGATTTAGTGAAAAGATGGATGGGCAAACGGATTGCCAATGCGATAGATGCCTAAAAGACTAACCTTAACTGTCTTGAGGGATGATCAAAGATCAACCTTGCCTACGTTCAAGCTCAGAGATGACGTAGTTCGACAAGGTGAAAGATTGACAAGACTCAATGAATTTGAATATTTTTCGATATTTTGATCTGTTTTTGGATTTTCTGATGAATTGGATGCTTTTGGATTTTCTGATGAGATTTTGAATGTTTTTGGATTTTCTAATGAGATTTTGAATGTTTTTGGATTTTCTGATGATATTTTGAATGTTTTTGGATTTTCTGATGATTTTGGAAAGAGCACAAAAGATATACACCAATCCGACCTCATGCCAATTTCAAGGACATGCCCCTAGTGTTTAAGCAATAGACTACTTCGATAAAGGTAGGACAAACTGACCTTAGGAATATGCCAAGTATTACTATGGTGGAATATGATATGGGTATCAGTTTAGGCTATCGTATGGATGTGAGTGAATGGGTGGATGGAGAATTAATGAAATGTGATGGAATGGATGAGTGAGTCATGCAGATCCTGGTGGATGGGGAGTACTTTATTTACACTTGATGCCTATTTGCCAAGTTTTCACCAAGGTACTTGTCCAAAGCACCACCGAAGTGGTTTTCACTAGAAGACAATTTTTTTCTTTACTATTTTTAATCCTTTTTTGATTTTTTTGATTTTTTGATTTTTTGATTTTTTCTTTGTCGCCAAGATGCCTATTTGCCAGGTTTCATCAAGGTGACCTTTTTTCAGGACTTTTTCTAATTGTTTTTGTATTTTCTAGCTCTATACCTTGCAAATTTTTAGGCATAAGACTTTTTGAGGTGGGAGCTGTTCAGAGGCTCCTGCAGAGGTTCACCTTCTGGTGTTGCTAGTTGATATGCCCCTGATGTGTAACTTGCAGTGATGACAAAAGGTCCCAGCCAGTTGGGTTCAAACTTGCCTTTGCTATCAGGGTTTGGCACATTTTTTTGGTTTTCTTTTAGCACAAGGTCACCGACTTGGAAGGTGCGTTGCCTGATCTTCTTGTTGTAGCTTCATTTCAGGCGATTTTGGTAGACCTGTAGATGATTGAGGGCATCCATGCATCATTCATCTAGTAATTCCAATTCATTCAGTCTTGTACCCCTATATTCCTCATCTGTGATGAGATTCTGCAATGATATCCTTAGTGATGGGAGCTCGATCTCGATAGGGAGGATGGCTTCTGATTCTTAGACCAGGGAGAATGGGGTGGCGCCTGTTGGCGTGCAGATGCTAGTGCGATAGGCCCATAAGGCAGGATTTAGCTGTAGATGCCAGTCACGACCAGAGTCATTGACTATTTTCTTGAGGATTTTCAAAATGGTTTTATTCGTGGCTTCTGCTTGGCCATTGCCTTGTGGATAATATGGAGTTGAAAGGTGATGTTTGATTTTAAATTTTTCGCACAAGTCATAGACATCCTGATTCTTGAAAGGTGTCCCATTATCATATATAATGGATTGGGGTACACCATATCGGCAAATGAGGTAGTTTAGGATGAACTTGGATATCTAATTTCCAGTGATGTAGGTCATGGGAATTGCTTCAACCCACTTTGTGAAATATTCAGTGGCGGTGATAATGAACTTATGACCGTTGGATGAGGTAGGTGTGATTTTTCCTATGAGATTGAGTCCCCACTGGGAAAAGGGCCAAGGTGTAACAATAGGATGCAGTTCTTGAGATGGTGCATGAATGAAGTCTCCATGCTGCTAGCACTGTAGACACCTTTTGACAAAGTTGTGTGCCTCTCTTTCCATTGTCAACCAATAGTAACTGGTTCTTAGCAACTTCTTGGCCAAGGTCATACCACTCGAATGTGAACCACATGTGCCATTGTGTACTTTAGTCAAAGCAGTCAGGGCTTCCTTGGGTTTTAAGCAATGTAGTAGGGTTCTGTTAATGCTTCTACGGAAGAGGGTTTCTCCTAGGATGATGAATCATGAAGACCTTTTGACAAAAGTGTATTTGAGGTTCAGGGTAATGTCAGTTGGGAGGATTCCTAATCTTAGGTAGGTGTATATGTCATGGTACCAAAGATCACCGGGACCAACGAGTTCACATGCGTATTCTGACTCTGGTACCTCGAAAGTGGGTACGAGAAACTGTTATATCAAGAATTCATATTTTGATACATTGCGAGGGATATCTAGCAAGGATCCAATCATTGCCATGGCATCTACTACTCTGTTATTCTCCCTCGGTATCTACTCAAATGTGATGTCAATAAATGATTCCTTAAGGCTTTCTACTAGTTTCTTGTATGGTGTGAGCTTGTCATCCTTAGTTTGGTATTCACTGTTGACTTGGTTGATGATAAGTTGTGAATCCCCATAGACTTACAATGCCATGATTCATCACTATGTTGTGATCTTGAGACCTATGGTTAAAGCCTCATACTCGGCAATGTTGTTAGGGCATGGGAATTCCAACTTGTAAGATCTTGGTATGCAATCTCCTTATGGGGTGATAAAGAACATGCCGGCTCTTGATCCATGTTGTGTGTGGGAACCATCAAAGTATAGCTTCCAGTGATCAACTATGTTGATATTGAAGATAGACTCATCTAAAAATTTTGATATGAGTGGGTTCTCTGCATAGATGGGAGCTTCTATTAGCTGATCTACAATGACCTGTCCCTTGATTTCCTTTTGCTCTACATACTCAATATCATGCTCGGATAGTATCATAACCCATTTAGCCATTCTTCCTGTAAGCATTGCTTTTGATAATAGATACTTGAGGGGGTCTATCTTTGCAATTAGCTTAATCTGATGAGCTAGCATATAGTGTCTGAATTTTTGGGCTGCAAACACCACTGCTAGGCAAGCTTTTTCTATTGATGTGTAATTGAGCTCATGCCCTACCATTGTTCTTTTGATATAGTAAATGGCTCGCTCGGTTCCATTTTCA
This sequence comes from Sequoiadendron giganteum, assembly GCA_007115665.2. Taxonomy (NCBI): domain Eukaryota; kingdom Viridiplantae; phylum Streptophyta; class Pinopsida; order Cupressales; family Cupressaceae; genus Sequoiadendron; species Sequoiadendron giganteum. The sequence goes on from CM021106.1 coordinate 614,840,403, forward strand.
TCCTATTGGGCTAAAAGCGCACCAAGGGCGGCTGCCGTTGCTGATATGTACAGAATCAATGGTTTCCCTACAATGGGTGGCATTAGTATTGGTGGTGTAAGTAGGTATTCTTTGATCTTGCTAAATGCTTGTTTGCACTTTTCATCCCACCTGAATGCTACTCCCTTGTGGAGTAGGTGTGAATAGACAATCTGCTTATCTACCAGTTGTGCTATGAATCTTCGGATGGACTAGAGCCTACCTTGTAATCCCCTGAGTTGCTTTAATGTCCTTGGTGCCTCCATGTCAAGAATTGCTTTTACCTTTGTGGGATCTACCTCTATCCCTCTCATGGAAACTATGTAACCTAGCAGCGTTCCTGATTGTACCCCAAATACACACTTCTTTGGGTTGAGCCTAACTTTGTATTTTTCTAGCCTATCAAAGATTGCTCTTAGAGTTGCTATGTGATCCTATCTCTTCTTTGATTTAGCCAGTATGTCATCCACATAATCTTCGACCATTTTGTGTATCACGTCGTGGAAGATTAGTGTCATGGCTCTCTAATATGTAGCCCCTACATTCTTTAACCCAAATGGCATCATGTTCCAGTAGTAGGTGCCCCAAGGACATGTGAATGTTGTCTTATGTTGGTCTTCTTTTGAGATCATTATCTGATTGTACCCCGAGAATCCATCCATTAGGGAGAGCATCTCATGTCCGACCGTCATATCCACTATCATGTCAATGTTGGGAAGTGGAAAGTCATCCTTAGGACATGCTTTGTTTAGGTCTCTAAAATCACTGTAGATGCGGATGCCCCCATTCGGTTTTGAGATTAGCACAAGATTAGATACCAATTCTGGATAGTCAATTGGTCATATGAAGCCAATGTCTAAGATTTTTTGTAATTCTATCTTCATGAGCAGAGCTATCTGTTGGTGCATTTTTCTTAACTTTTGTCTGACTGGCTTTACTCCGAGGTGAACAGCCAAATGATGAACTGCTACCTCAAGATCCATACTTGGCATGTCAGCATATGTCCATGCAAATTTTACCTTCCACTCTTTCAGAAATGTTGCTAGCAATTCTTGTTCTTCTGTCTGAAGTGTTTGAGCATAGAATGTGATTTGTGGTTCTATCTCTATTCCCAAGTTGACAGGATTACACTGCTCTGCTAGGACCGCCGATTTCTCTTGATGTAGAGCATTAGGGGGGAGATTGAATCCTTCATCCTCGGGTGCCTCAGAGAGGTTTTCACCATTGGATGCGTCCTTTATTTTTACTATTCTATGGTTACAGAGTGCCACAGTGTGGTTTCCACTTAATAACTTCGAGCTTATTCTCGATATTTTTCTTTTGTGACTCAAAGATTCAATCGTATCCCTGTAATACGCTTGGGTGTCTAAAGTGATGTCAAATCCTACTTTGTGATCTCCACATGGAACTGTATCCCTCAATCCCATGAATTCTAATAGAGCCTCATCATTTTCGAATAAGTCTAGAATTGGTGGTCCTCATTGGTCGTGATTGATGAGTTGGGGGTACACTAAGTGGATTTGGTGGGTTCATTGGATTGGCTCAACGGGTGAGGCACTAATCATGAGTAAAGTGGAATTTTCAAAAAGCCTGGGAAGACCGGTTATGGTATCCTCATCATCACTACTGGAACAAACATCAGTTATGTCAAATTTGAAGTTGTCAAGGGGTAGGCCTGTGCATACGGGTAATTGAAGGGCGGTTGCCAAAAATTGAGGGAAGGATCTAACTGCTTGAATGGGAGTACCTCTACCATGTACGGTTATACTCAGAGGCATACATCTAAGGCCAAGGTTCCTCATTCTTCTTTCTACAATGATGGGTTCCAGTCGTCCATCACTATTTCTTCCAAGGCTTTCATTCCTGTTATAGCCCATACCAAACATCATTTGTAACCCTCTATTAGTTTCATCCATGGGTAGGGTGGGGGTGGGCCTTTCATCTTGGTATAATGTGTTTGAGATGTCTCCCTCATCCACATTTTCTCAACTGAGGTCCCCCCAATGGCGAAATCCAGAAGGTTCTGCCCTAATAGTGAAGATAGGTGTTTCAATTGGCTGAGGTTGCCCATGTGACCTAGGAGATTGTGGTAACTCCCCTACAACAAATGCATTCATTTTCGTTATGTAGTCACCGCATCCATTGTCCTGGATCATGTTTTCTATTTCGGAGATGTTAGGAATGGCGAGTGTCTCTGTCACAAAATTGGAAGCGAGGTTAGTTGGATTGATGTATGCAGTGGATGGCCCTTCATCATTTTTTGGGACTTGGGGGATTTTATAAAACCTGGCTTTCAAGTTTTTACAATAGGCGAATGGTTCGGGATCCCCATGTATAGTGACCTCCTCATTTTGGTACAAGAATTTTACACATTGATGATATGTCGAGGCCACTTCTTTCATTCCATGGATCCATGGAAGACCAAGGAGGATGTTATACAGTAAGTCGAGATCCAAGACCTGACAGGTAGTCTCCATGGTTATTGGTCCCACTTGGATGGGGATTTTAATAGTGCCCTGAGACACTCTTTCTTGGTCATCATACGCCCTTATTGTGATGCTCTTGTTCTTGTTAATGGAATCCTCGGTGAATCCCAAGTTCTTTATAAGCTTGAGAGAGAAAATATTTAGGCCTACACCTCCATCCACTAGGACTCTTTTAACTTTCCTTTTATGGACGAACACTTGAAGGTGGAGTGCACGGTTATGAGATGGCTATGGGGGGAACTCTTGATCAGAGAATGTTAGGAGATTCTGGGTGATGATATTTCCAACCATAGCCTAAAACTGATCTGTGTCAAGGGTGGTGGAGATGGTGGATGCTGATAATGCTTCATCAAGAATTTTCCTATGGGCAGTGGAAATTTTTAACAGCTCCATGATAGAGATCTGTGCAAGCATTCTTTTCAGTTAGTCAATGACATTATAGTCATAGGGCATGGATTTTGTGTTTGAAGTGGGGGTCTTAGATAGTGCCCCTACAATGGTAACCTTTCCGCCACATGTGGTGACTCCACAATCAACATCGGCTCCTCTGACATTAATGACAGTGATCATTTCATCTACACATGCGGCAATGTCTTCATAAACAAGGTTTGCACTAGCGTACTTTTGCTTCCCTTTGTTATTTCCTTGATTATTCCCTTGATTATGATTTAGCATTGAATTGGTGTATATCTTGAGGTCTTGATTACCAACCGGTTGTTCGACATTGATGATCTTGTCTTCAATGAGATCCTAGATGATGTTTTTCAACTTCATGCAGTTAGCAGTCATGTGTCCCTTGACTTTGTGAAAGTCACAAAGGAGGTTTTCATTGTACCAAGGTGGCTTCACCTGAGGTTTGTCATAATTATCATGGGTTGGAACCTTGATGATGTTCTCATTGACCAATTTTTTCATGATTGACTCGATTGACTCCCCTAGGGGTGTGAATTTCTGCTTGGGGGGAAACTTATTTCATGGAGGTGGTCCTCCTTGATTATTACGATCATTGATTTGATTTTGGGGTGGTTGTTGGTTTACCACATTTTCTTGTGCATTATTTCGATTGTTGTTCGGTGGTTGGTGATGATTTGTTTGATTGCTCTGTTTGGGAGTGTTGATGACTACTTTAGCATCCACTACGCCATCATTTGTGACATTTTGATTCCTCGCCCACGTGCGAGATTTATCATTGTAATTGGTGGATGGACGACTGTCTTGATGTTCAGAAGTAGGTGTGTCCCCTTGCATAACAAGAGCTTGCTCAATATTGAGCACCTTGGGGATCAGTTGATCATATGTAGTGATGCATTGCATCTTTAGATAGAAAGACAAGGTTTTGTTTGTATTGGCAATGATGGTACAGACTTGTTGCTCTTCAGGCATGGCCCACTTGCTTTGATTGGCCTTTTCTTGCCATCATTGGAGAAAGGCACTAAATGATTCCCCCTTACTCTGTTTAAGCGTTGAGAGTTCTTCCAAACTAACATCCACAGAAATGTTGAATGTGTAGTTTTGGAGGAAAGCATCTTTGATCTCTTGAAAGGTTTTGATTCTCGTAGGCAGACAAGAAAACCATTCCATGGCACCACCAACCAAGCTTTGAGGAAATAGCCGCATTAGATATGTGTCATTGTAGGCGACTTGCATGCAATGTACCCGAAACTCCTTGATGTGATCTTCAGGGTTTCCTATTCCACGATATTTATCAAATTTGGGGATCTCAAATCCCTTGGGGAATGGTACCATTTCCAAGCTTCTATCAAATGGGTAGGGACACAAGTTGCTCGGTGTCCTGATTGTCTTTCTGGATTGAAAATATTGGACTTGCTGAGAGAGCAATTTGATTTGTGCCATTACGTCACTTTCCGGATAGGGCAGCAGAGTCAATATGTTCTAGGGGGTGGGATTGATTGATGGGATGTTGATGTGATCTTGTTGCAAGTTCTGCTGCTGCTGTTGCATCAACAACACTTATTGTTGGTCATGTTTTTGTTATGCCAACAACGCTTGTTGTTGGTCATGTTGTTGTTGCGCCAATAATGCTTGTTGTTGGTCATGTTGTTGTTGCAATTGGAAATATTGCAAAGCCTGTTGATATGCTTCTTTTTATGCTTGAAACTGCACCTAGTACTGTGCTTGTGCTTGCACTTGCTGAGCTTGGAATTGCGATCGTGCTTGAGCATGTGCTAGTTGGATTCCTTGTGCCATCTGAGCAGCATGTGCAGCTTGCATAGCTTGTGCAGATTGAGCGTCTTGAGCATCTTGGGTGGCTTGAGCTTCCTGCGCAGCTTGTTCAACCTGTTGTTGTTGTAACAAGGCTTGGACTTGTGCAGCTAATTGTGCTTGAGCTTGCTGAGCGGCTAATTGAGTGGCCTACTGATTTTGAAGTGCTTTTTTCTAGGTAGCTTGTCAAGCAGCTTGCAATGTCATGGTGAATGAATTGGTTGTGTTGTGCCTTGGTGGTAATGGCGGTGGATTTGGAAGAACACCAACTGTTGTGATGGGTAGAACAGTCGTGTTAATGATCAGAGTTTGAGCTATGGATCGTGTGATCAAGGTGCTTGGTCCCTGCAAGACCATGCTTTGAGGAATGTTAGACATTTTGATCACTGTGGTTGATTAGATGGTTGCCATCTATTGTTGTGATATAGATGACATAGCTGGTGGATTTGATAAGGTACTTTGATTTGAATAGTTTATGGCGGGAAGAGGAGGAAGACCCAACCCGAGTGATGATGTAGATGCAAGTGGTAAGGGTGGAAATGGTGGGAAGATGGGTGGTGCAATCCTTGAAAGTGATGATGATGGATCCAAGATTCCCCCTACTCCAAACAAGTGCCCTTCTCCTTATGAGATAGGGAGAGAAGTTTGTATGTCAAGAGGATAATCCAGTGTTGCGTGAAATGAGGATGAATTTGTATGATCATGAAATGTGAGAGGGACATATGGGTGCAATAGATTTACTGGTACGAATTGGTCCAATGTGGCCCCTATGTTCAACCCTTGATTGTTCACCAGACAATGTTTTTGAAGTTCGGGAAACATGGCACTTCCTTTGTTAACAACTGGTGGTGTTGAAGCGATAGATGATATGACTTGAGGGATGTCCTGAGTGATATTTTGAAGTGGAAGTGTGGATGCAGGTGAAGTCATGATGCCGAGAGTCCTCTCCACAAGGGTGCTTACATCAAAGTTAGAAAGGAGTTTAGCCCCGTCTTTTGCTAACTCAAGCATGTATTGGGATGGGTACAACTTCAACATGGTACTGGCAATTCGATGACTCTTAGGATTTCACACCATTTCTAGAATTTCTAATTGAGTCATCCCATTGTCAGTGATATCCTCAATATGACCTTCTTCTTGAGAACTTTGAGGCATTTGAGGAGGATTGATTGGGAGTTCGATTATTATCATTGGATTGAACGTTGTTTCGGTTTGGCTTAAATCACTTGAAATGGATGTTTCTTTGTTTTTCTCCATGTTCTTCTTGTGTTGAGATCGAGTTTGAACCATAAAATGAAGATCAATTTTCAAGAATGTAAGAGATGAACCTCTAATCCTTTAGATCAGTCTAAACCTTAGGTTCAAAGGAGTGAAGAACTAGGAAATTTGAAGGATCAAAGTGATATCGAGGATGAGATGAACGGAATATGAGTGATATGGATGAATGGAACCCTTAAAGAACCTTTGAAGGAAATGCTAAACTTTTAGGACTTGATTTGATTGGTTCATGATTGGATTGATGGTTTGACTAGGTGTGTTAAGTCAACCAAGAGTGATGAATGTAATTGTAAAGCTCTAGGAAGTTGTGTTATCCATAGAGTGAACTCCTACAAGATGGTAGTTTGACTAAGTGCATCAAGTCAAATGAGGTGATGATTTGATAATTTGGCTAGGTGTGTTAAGCCAAACAAGATGAACTCATAAACCCTAGGAAGTTATATTATCCAAGAGAGAACTTGTGTATAGGATGATGGTATGACTAGTTGTGTTAAGTCAAACAAAGTGATTTGATTTCTCCTAGAATTTTAGCATAACAGATGTTTATAAAGTTTCCAAGAGTTGTTGGTGAGGTGACTTTTGACTGATTTTGATGGTTGAGAGATGGATGAAAGTGATTGAATTTGATCCTAGACTTGACCTAGAATAACACTTCTACTTACAAGACCTTGGTGTTGAAGAACACACTATATTTCCTATGGGAGGAAAGAAAACCTTTCAAAAAGTTTGGGATTCTATTGATAGTAAAATCGATACAACTCAGGATTGTTCCTTGAAGCTTTTCTGTAAAAGTTGTAGACCAATCTCTCTCTAAATTTGAAAAGTCTCTCAAGACGCTCCTCACAGGCTTTCAAACTAAGCTTTTTGAACTTTGGTTTTGGGATTTTGACCTTGCGGGAAATTATTTTAGAAAACACATGTGTAATCCAATTTGTCTTTTATCTTGTCTTAGTGAATTCCTTTTACCAAAAGCACTTTCTTATTTATCTTTTCAAACTTATGTCTAGTGTCCCACTTTCTTTCTCATTCCACAAGGTCCTTTGTGTGGAAATCGAGGAAAATAGGGAAAAAGTTCCTTATGTTTAACCTTGTTGAAAACAAATGATGGTAGAATATGTGCACTTAGAAACCTCTAGAGATATGATCCCTAGGGAAAGCAAGAGTGTCCAAGTTTGTCAAGAGTATTTGTTTCCCACAAGGGGTTTGAAATTTGAGGGTCTATGAATGTTTGTTTTAAAATGTTTTCAAGATCAAGCAATGTATTTCTTCCCAAACACTTTTACAATCCTAGGATGATGAGGAAATATCTTGTTGGGTTCCCACTTGGATAAATCGAGCTACACATATCTTGTGCGAATTGCTAAATGCTTGACCACACTGGCTCCCGTTTATGACACTCACTTATTTGGGTCAGCCAAGCATTAGTACCCATGAATCTCCCATGGCATACTTTCCATTTCCACAACAAGACCATATGTATAATGTGGGGCGGCTTCAAAGGACATGACCTTTTGCACCAACAAGATAGACAAGGTTTTGGCCTTTTTCTAAACAAAGGGTTCTAATTCAGGCATTTCATTCGTGGGGGATTATCTAACATCGGCGAGAGTCCATTGCTGTCCATCTCGTCAGAATAATCCTTGTGATATTGGCCTTTGTTCCAATATCCACACTTATATCCCAGGTGGAAGTCGCTTGGCTTTAGCGTGTTCCCAGTTGGGTCATTCCCTTGGGTGATTAATTTTTCCCACAAGGCAGGCCCTCTAAGATAAACAAAAGCGAGTAAACATATTCGTAGTTTGATCAACCTTTGTTTAGAAACAAAGGGAAAACACTCGCAATAAGTTTACTCACACTCTCAAAGTGTTTTGTTCAATTTTAAAATGCCCAAATTGAAGTGTGAAGGCAATATTTTTGACAACTTAACATCACCAAAATGCTTTTGATTCTCAAGATCGCTGTGAAGCGAGAAAGAAGCGCATATGCATTTTAAATGATGTTAGTTTGTGAAAAAGACTGCAAAACATGGAAACACTTGTTCATTTTAAGTCCCAAAAGCAGTGATGAGTTCGTTTTAAAAAGCACCAATTGAAATGTGAAGTTTGCCTTGTTCAATTTTAAGTCCAAATTAAAATTTAGTAAATGTCTAAGGTTCTTTTTAACCAACTTTGAAAAGATCAAGCCAAGTGTTTAATTTTAAACCCAAAGAGAAATCTGAGTTGATCTAAAACAGAAAAAAAAAAAGGTAGTAGATGGAAGCTCTAAGATTGTTAAAACAAGCATTAGAAAATGCTTTTCAAGTTTTGTTTTCAAGAAAATATTCAATTCCCCTCTTCTCGCCTTCGTTTTTGCTTCAACCTTCAATCTCAATCTCCAATGTCAACCTTGATGTTTCAACTTTGATGTCAACACCTATAAACAACAAAAATTTTATTAACAATAAGATGATCCACCGAAATTTCTTATAATAAACATTATAAAAAAGGAAATGAAATTTATCTCAACAACTTAGTAACAATTGATCAAAATGAATATATTTCCAAATAAAACAAATATCTTCGATGATAATCTTTAATGAGAGAGTAATTCTTTAAATTTAAAAGAAGTTTAAATCATAGATTGGTAACCTCCTAAATACAACATGAAAGGATTATTTCTCATTTATTGTAAAATCATCATTTCTGAAATCAAATTCATGACCATTGTATATCTAGAAATACTTGCTGAAAATATAGCGCCATTTTGTGGATGCTAAAATCTGCAAATGGATTTAAATTAGTTCATGTTGTTAGCACAAGTTAATTTAAATCAGCAAACTCAAACATCTCTATGAAATATAGAATCATGTTAAACAATGCAAAAAACATGAATCATTCCTATCCCATAATGGATTGGTGCTCTTTGAATATGTGAAAGAGCCCTTTCCCAATCCTTTGATAAGCAAGATGATATTATGGACAAGATTGACTCTCAAATGGAGAGAGTGACCTTTCATGCAATGTGTTGTCAAATTGTGTGTTGTTGTGACGAGCAAGATTAGTTCTCTTATGTGGAGAGTAACCTTGCATGAAAAAGTGTTTTTTAATGTAGTAAAGTGATGAAAAACAAATAGGCTCCACCTACCACTTTCTGTACCTGTCAAACAAAATTAAAACGAGGAAATCAACATGTAACCATAAAGCAAAGATCCTAAACTGTTTTGAGGCCTATATGGCAAAGCTAATACCAAAGTGGCTTCATGCACAAACCTCATTAGTTTATTACCAAACTGATGGACCTATCAATATGAGGAATTAATGACCCCAAAAGGCCAAAAAAAAAAGCATACAGGAAAAATTTGCATGTTGTTTGATAAT
>CM021106.1:614850487-614880826 GCA_007115665.2 Sequoiadendron giganteum
ACACAACCCAAGATTTGGCAAATTTAGAGAAAAAGTCAACTTGTGGCTAGTCCTAAATGTGTATCAGATGAGGTTAGTGTTTTTCTTTTAAAGAAAAGGTCAGTGGTCTGTGAAGGCAGCATCATGGAAAACTCTGCTCCACCATTGGAACTGCACTAATCACCCGAGCCCCTTGTATTTCTTTTTTTTGAAAAAATTTTCTTTTTTTGACTTGTGTGTTCTGTCAAAAAGTTTCAAATGAAGATTACCTTCAACGCAATACAGAGCCTATGAAAATTTCTTCATTTTGTCATTACATCTATTAAGGAAAAAAAAAAAAAAATCTTTATATTTGCCTATCTACGCTTGATCGCAATCCTTAACTAGATAAATAAATGTAATCACAAATGCGGCCTCCAAGAACTCCAAAATATAAAGTTTTAACTACTGATTTGTTTAGAATAAAATTCAATATTATTTATGGCTTATTGGGCAAGCTTTGAATGAATGAATACAGTCTTAACAAAAGACAGACAACCTTATATTCCTCAAATGCAATCTTAAACAGAAGACTTATATCCCGTTAGTAAGCATCAATAAATATTCTCAGATTTTAATGCCTTTAAGAGGATCAAAAGACTTTATATTCCTATCGATATGACCAAAGACGAAAGACATATTAAGCGATTCTTGAACATAACTGAACACTGTATATTTATATTCAATTCATACAAAATATGGAAATACAAACGACATGTCAAATGGTGAGTTTTTTTTTTTTTAAATAAACATGAGCTAAGCCCTCCTTCTAGCGCCATTTGTAGGATGCCAAAATCTTACACATGGATTTCATAGATTTAGCCATCCTCATAGAATAACAGAAATCATTGACTCCAAATGAAATGATAAAACTAAGACAAACATGCAATAGAGAAAATGAAATACAACCTATTCTATGGTGGATTGGTGCCCTCCATGAAGATGTGAGAGAGCCCTTTCCCAATCCCTTTCTAAGCCAAATGAAATAGATAATGAGTTGTTATGAGCTCAAGTTGCCTATAGTCTAGATGCATTCAAAATGTAGATGTAGAAATGAGAGAAAATGCCTTGCATTTATAGGATAAGTTGAGAGAAGAGAGGCCAAAATTGAGAGATGTGGGACTAAATCTCATCCAATAGGATAGAGACACTTGTCATAATGGGGTTGGCCAAAGCTTGTGCAATTTTTGGCCAATGTGCCCATTCAAATTTGAAAAAATGTCAATAAATGCATGTTGTTGAGGGTTTTGGGGGAATTATCTTTGTCCAAAAAAGTCAAAGATGAGAGTTATTGAGGGAAAATAAGTCTTTTTAATAAATCAAATAAATTGATTTATTGGTGCAAGTGGGTGGGTTAGATAGGAGTTTAGATTTGACTATAGTTGAGTCAAAATCTAGAGAATGGTAATTATGATTAGAAGTTAATTAATTTAGATTAATTAACTTAGGGGATTTTTAGGGATTTGATATTTGATTTTAAATCAGTTTGATTTATTAAATCAAATAAGAAGAACTTTAGGAGCTTAATTAAATAATTTAATTAAGTCTGATGAACCTTATGATTTAATCAATAAATTGCTTTAATTGATTAATAGAAGAATTGGATGCATGATGTTAGTTTTCCATGTCTACAGTATTATTTAAAAAAGGATTTTTCTCTTAAAACACTTGATAACGAGCAAACCAAAGTGAATGAGATAGATAATGTATTGACCGAAGAGATTTTGGATTCTCTTGAGAAGTTGAGGAAGGAGTGTGTGCAATATGTGAAATGGGAAAATGACAATGAAAAAGTGGATAAATTCAAGAGGTTTTGTGTTTCATATGAATTTATGCAAGCAAAGAAAGTGATAGATGATGCTAAAATTCCTCTAGGTAGTCATCTATTTCATGTCCCTTGTCATTTATTTTCTTATGAAAATTTTTTGTTTCACATGCACCAAGAATATAATGAAGTCCTTCAAATTTAAGATCAAATCTTTAGTATAGTAAAAATTGCATTTATTTATTCATCTAATTGGAACAAAATAAATTAGATCAACTCTTTGGTACAGTAAAAATTGAATTTCACTTTCTGCATCAACAATTGAATGAAGTCCTTCAAATTTTAGATCAAATATTTTATAAGGATATAATTGATAGGGGAAAGTAAAATATACCCTATTTATATATTTTAGATCAACTCTTTGGTACAGTAAAAATTGCATTTCACTTTCTTCATCTAATTGGAACAAAAAAATGCTCACATTATTTCCAATATTAGAAAACACACTGTCCCCTATCGGCTATTTCCTTCTGCAACTTCAAAGCTATAGGGTGGGGAGGACAAGGAGGAGTTGTAGGTGGAGGATACATAAAACTATCCAAATTAACCTAAGGGGTGAGTAACCAATGGGTTTGTTCCATGTACAAGGTTTCACAAGAGTGTGGGTGGCAAGATTCTTAACACTCAGTGTTTTCCAACATGCAAATTTTGAAAATACTATGAATGTAATGGAAACATTACAAATCAAACATTAAACAAAAATAGACTATTTTTGGTTGATTCAATATTTATCTTACATGTAGAGGGTTTTACAACAGTACATGTGGGTTGTAGGTTTCATAAAACCCACTGTTTTCCAACATGTAATTATAGTAATGAAAACCTTTTCTTAATTAGAGAGTATGAATGTAATGAAAGGAACTATGAACCCCTAAACCTAAAAATGCACAAGAGCAGAAAAACACATTAGGTTGTTAGATCAAATGCATGCAAACAAGTGTGAGAGATTCTCCATAAAATCCATCTATTCAAACTAAACTAGGAAATGAAGAACACAATAAACTTAAAATAAAAGAGATCCAATCCTAATTAAGCTAATAGCATGATGATCTTATGGGGGAATTAGTGCCAATGAAGTGTTGCAATTGGCCCTTTCCCAATTCTTAAGTAGCAATGGTGTGTGATTAAGAAATGGTCAAATCTCCAAAGAGATTTGAGCATAACCTTGTTGCAGATCTTGAAAGATGATTAATGGTTGATTGAAATGGAAAAAATTGGCTCTCAATGTGAAGAGAGTAACTTTGCATATGATTGTAGATGATGATGGATTTGAGTATAGTAAGTTTATTCAAATTGTGGATGATAGAATGAGAGGAAGCGTCTCTCATTTATAGATTTTCAAGATGGAAGAGAGAGTGAAAATAAGCAATGTGGGATAAAAGATAATCCAATGGCATTGTGCCACTTGTCCACATGTGATTGGATGAGGAATGAGCACATTTTGGCCAATGTGCATGATAAATGCATAAATTTGAATTTTGAAATATTGAAATGACAAGGTGGATGAGAAGTCAAATGGATTAATGACCACTTGGCCCAATGCAAAGGACATGTAAGAGGTATTAAATGCCTTGTTGGAAGGACCAAGTCCACTTGGCCTTTTTTAATTCAAATGAGGGAATATTCCCTTTTGATGCCATGTTGAGAGAAAATAGGAATTAAATAAATCAAAGTAATTGATTTATTGTGCAAGTTGCATTCTCTAGAGGATTTTAGTGATAGGGATTAACTTAATCAAAGATTTGTTTAATGTAATGAGGAATTAGGAGATGTGACAATTTAGACTTAAATTTATGAATTGATTTAAATCAAATTGAGAGGAAATGATTAATTAAATAAATGATTTTGATTTATTTAACTAAGGAGGAATATGTTAGATTAAATTAAATAATTTTTTATTTATTCAATTTAATAAGAAGACTTTGGGGATTTAATCAAATAAAATGAATTATTTAATTAAAAGTAGATTACAAAAATAATTAAATAAAATTGATTTATTTAATTAATAGATGAAGAGCGATGAATTTAGTCAAATATATATTATTCGATTAAATGACTAGCAAAGGAGATGATTCATGATGAATTTAATCAAATATAGATTATTCAATTAAATGACTAGCAAAGTAGATTACAGAAATAATTAAATGAAATTGATTTATTTAATTAACAGGAGATGATGACATAATTAGATAAAGTTGATTTATTTAATTAAGATATCAAGAGCGATGAATTTAATCAAAAATAGATTATTCGATTTTTAGAGAATTTAATCAAATAAAATGATTTATTTAATTAAACAAAAATTTAAGGTTAATTGAATTAAATTGATTAATTTAATCACCAAAGGAGAAAGACCTAACTAAATAAATAATGATTTATTTAATTAAGGGATGAAAGGCATTGATAAGCTGAGAGTATGATTCAGGAAGAAACAATGTTAATATGATCAAAATCAGGTGCATGTATATTTTATGTGTCTATGGGAACCTTAAAATTAACCTCCTTTTCTATTCATGATAAAATATTTTTCTTATCTTTCACTTTCTTTTCTAAGTGGTTAATTTCAATCTTCCATTGTTTTGATACAATTTCAACATATAATCGCAAGTTGGAAAACATAGTGGGTTGTAAGTGATATGTTTAATCTCATTGGTTCTTTAGGAAACATTGATTTCTGTAGACAAATCCTTTGTAACTTTATGCATTATTCCCTACTCTAAATATGCTAATGTTGCACATGCACATAGGACATTAGTGTTCAAGTGAACTCATTTGGCTTCAAGTTTACCAATTTCATTATATGATACATTTTGAGGACTTCTCCATTTCCATTTTAAGTAACTGACAATCATTGTAGTTCATGACACCACATTAGGCCCTTTTATTCATGCTCTATTAGATGTAGATTAGCACATACAAAAGAAACACTAATAAATGTAAACTTGTTTGGCTTGAATCCTATCAATTGTATCTGGTAAAATATTTCAAAGGACTTAATTTCTCTAATAATTTTGAGCATATCCTACAATCATTGCACTTCTCAGCATAAAATCCAATTCAATGAATGTTTCATATCATTTCAATGCCATTTACACTATTTTCCTTGGCCTTGTCCTTTTTCTCTCTTCCCAAGTTGGTCCTATTGTAGGGCCTAGGATCTCCATTTTCTCTCTACACATTGTATAGCTTGAATTCTTATATGTCGAGGTGTCATAGACTCCTTCCAGTTGGGCAGTAGACTCCATTTTATGAGAATGAATGGTCAATGAAGAGTTAGAGTTTGACACTACTCCCATTAACTCTAGATGTTTTCCTCTGGGTTTTGATTCTATTGAATGTTCCTTGAAATAAGAAACTTCATCATCATCTTGAATCAAAGTAATCTATGCCTTAAAATCCTCTAAATTAAAACTCTATGCAATGATCCCATAAATACATCAACTTTGTTATCTCTATTCAACAATGTTGTATTAATATTACTTCAAAACTGCCATGCCATGACTATCATTCCTTTCATAAATTCAATGTTTTGGTTTTCATTCATCTAACATAATTCATGCTTTTGACCCTATGACTGAATGGATGTATTGCTAAGGCCAAGTATTCTTATCTTTTTTGTCTTGCAATTTTTTTTCTTGTGACTCTCTAACCTATAATACAGGAAGACACTCTCCTCCTAAACTTGAATCTAAACTCACTCCATCCCATGATATTTGGAATGATTTTTCATTGCTATGGAGGACTTCACATCATCTTTTAGAAAGATCATAATTTAACACTTGTTTGAGGAGTCCATTTGACGTACGTGAATTCCATCACAAAGTAGCATTCCCTTGAAAAGTAATACTATCTCCACCAAAGTCTTCAGCACAAAAGGAGGAAACTTTCTGAGTGCTTCCAACTTATTTTTTAACTTGACTAGCTTCCTCATATATCGCACCTTTGCATATCTACCTTCCTTAACACAACAACGTCCTCCTTGGTATTGACCAGTTCATTCATGAATATGGCAAACTGAGTCATCCAAGCTCTCATTTTTTTGTAACATTAACTAGCATTGTATTTTTAGGTCTCGATTTCATTAGAAGACATGCAAAACAAACAATGGAGAAATAGTGGCCTACGAAACTTCCAAAGTGTTTGAGATGGTGTTTGCAAATCTCTTTCCAGAAGGTCATGGATCGAAGGGCATCATATCACATTCGTTTGTAGCCATACCCTTTTTAGATGGCTCCAACAGTGATCATGCACAGTGTCGGTGTTTTGGTTTGAAGAGGGAACATGTCAACAATTGCTAATTGAAGAAGAAAACATGCCTGTAACTTGTACAAAGCACCTACGTATGTTTTAATTGATCCATATTAGTTTCTTTAATTACATGCCAAGAAATTTGAAAAACCCATCAAATACCTGCAGAGCACGAAGGACGAAGGGATGGAGAAATCAGATAGTACATATAGCCTCGACAATTTGCAGTCCATTTTAAAAAACTCCCGCTTTGTTTACTCGGTGAAATGCTGAAAGAAATCGTTAACGGCCGTCAATTGTCCGTTATTATCATTTGTATTCTAGTGGGTTCCCAATCATATTGTCATATATGCTTTCATGTATGTTATTATGCATTTTTATGCATGTTTTCATGCATTTTTGTATGTACATAGGTGAATTTTGTCTAGCAGTTAGCCGGCTCCACTTTTAACTCCCCGATTTAATCTAAATTTTTTAATTAAATTTAGATTAAGTTTCATATGGATTTAGATTTCTCTTTAGATTTGATTTAATTTTAACATAGATTCAGTTTAGATTTAATTTTTTCTTTTCTAATTTGAATTTAGATTTAATCTAGTTTGAATTTAGACTTTAAATTTTTATTTAGATTTTCAATTTTTAGTTTAGATAGTTTAATTTAGATATTTAAATTTATATTTATAATTAAATTTAAATATTTCATTTAGAGTTTTACTTAGATTTTTAATTACATAGATTTTTAACTACTTACATTTTTAATTACTTAGATTTTTAACTACTTAGAATTTTAACTTAGATTTTAATTTAGATTTTTTTATTTCAATTTAGATAATTACGCCGAAAGGCGTTCCACTGCTACGGCATTTTCTGTGTACATCGAAACTTTTAAATAATAAAAAGCTGATGGCGTTTTAGTGGTTCCTTCGAATGTTTAGAACGGTTATCTCTCCTTCATAGCTGTCACCACCTCCCCACCTGCCAATTACGTGTCCATGTGTTGATTGTTGTATCCGCTAGCCGCTGGGACATGGAAAACCTCTGTTCTGCGTTAACTTTCTTGAATAGTTTGCAATGATCACATTTGGTTTCTCTTCCGATGGCTTGCATTCCAAATTTTACTTTTTTATCACCCTCATCAGATGGCTTGGTGTTCTCTCTCTTCATTAACACGTTTAGAGAATTCATTGCTACTTTGATGTAGAGTATTTGCCAATGTTGTTTGCATTCTTGTTCTGCAATGGTTGCATGTTGTTTTCTTTTTTGAATCATACATTTCCCTCACCACCCCCCTCTCAAGTTCTACAGGTTTGGAATGATCCCTCTGCACTGTTTCGAACCTAAAATTTTCAGCGGCAGTCTCAATTATCAGTAGAAAAGAGGAGATAAGTGAAGATAAGAGACGATGAGAGAAGAGAGAGGGAGTAATAACAAGCAGAAGAGGAGCGAAGAATTGGCTGTGGAGGGGTAGAGGCATCTAGAAGGCACCGTTGAAGCAGCTCATCAGGTTCTTGCTTCCATGAACCAAGAGTTGTGCAACCCCTCCCTCTGGATACACCCCACCACCAGAGACCATGAACCCTCCATGGTTGCCGGTGGAAGTGGAGGCGGAGGCGGTGCATTGGATGACACAAGGCTCCGCTACAAAAAGTCTGTCGATTCTCTCAGGGATGTTATTTCACTTATCTCCTCATCTCAGGTGTTTCGCTGCTTTGTGCTGATTCATTCACTTTTCTTAATTGTGTCTTTCCCACAATCTTCATTTTGGAATAGAAGATGTTTTAGGAGTATTGTTCATAAATAAAAGTACTGTGTGTGTTTTTTATGCAAGGGAAACCCAATTGGCATATATGCCCAGAATAAACTGTTGAAATTTTGTCTTTCCCACAACATTTAGGTTGAAATAGAAGGTGTTGTCATTAGGAGTATTGGTTATAAATAAAAATACTGTGTGTTTTTAATGCAAGGAAAACTCAATTAGCATAAATGCCCAGAATCAACTACTAAAATTATGTCGTGCTCGCAACCTGTAGGTTGGAATAGAAGTTGTTTTCATTAGGAGAATTTTTTATAAATAAAAGTGTTGTGTGTGTTTTTGGATGCAAGACAAACCCAATCAAAGTATATGCCCGAAAACCAATTACCGTGGTTTGGAAACAATGACACAGTTAATTAACTTTAAGGTCTGTCATTAGCATGTATGCCCGCGTTGAAGATGTAATTCATAAACTACTTAATCTACTGTAGTACGGTGAGATTATAGCGTGCATTTGATTAAACTTGGATGTATCTCATAATTGTTATCACCAGACACTCACTACATGTAGTCAAAACTTGTAGAGACTACAACCATTTCCCATTATCAGTTGAAGATTGTGGTTATGAGCTACGTCACTGGAGGAATAGATGTTTGAGCCGAGGTCACTCTTGCTAGCTCCCTTGATGGGATTATGCTACAACCACTTCCTATCAACTTTACAAGATCTCACCACATGTTCGATGGGGATATGAACATCCTTATCCTAGCCCTGAAACTAGGAGCAGTTTGCTTTTGCAATTACATGTTCCATTTTTAATTTTTGTGTCTCCTCACGGTTACAAACATGATTGTTTTATAGTATCATTTTGTGTGTGCTCTACTTCTGGGCTCCAAAGCACCCTGACACAGGACTTGAAAGATAAAGTAAAAACCCTAAATTTTGAAATAATGTAAAACTAGAAACCCTGAACTTTCAATGAGAACTTGTTGTAAAAGCGAGTTTACTATTTTCCTATTTTTAATGAATCTTTTGATGGGCAAGAAATGTAGGTCCAAATGGTCTACAAAGTTTTCCATCTCTTTGCCTACTTCTTAAAGGTGAATGATTTGATCTATAGGCCCTTTTATGATGAGGGAAAGGAGGATTCCTATTGTTAAGGAGTTGCCTAGGGCCAAAATAAAGTGAATAAACTTAACTGTAGAACATAACTTTTAAAATAAAACACAGGGTTTCTGCCCTTATGCCCACACAGCCAACATAACATGACAGTTGGTACAACAAATTAATGTAGTTTTCTATTTTCTCAAGCTAAGGACGATGGATATAAGAAAATAGGGAAATCAAAGCAGGGCAAGCTTGTCAAACCCTAATTGCTAAAACCTAAATGTGCTCATTATTAGAATCTTTACAGTAATTTTGATATCTTATTGTCAGGCTGCAAAAAAGTCAGGTCGGAACAATTACAAAAAGTAGTACTTTGCAGAGAAAGCCACCTACTTCTTACCAGGTAAATATGCACCATAAGAAAGGGAATTGAGCGAGATGTCCTTTACACACCAGCTAGCATTCATGACATAAATCTAGTCTTCAAATGGTGAGAAACTCTTCTACGTAAATGAGGCAATATACAACAGTTTGGCGGTAGAGTAGGTTGGTTATTTAATAAGAATGCAACAATATGACTTGCAAGAAAACAAAACACAATAGTTGTTGAGAGACAAGAATGACAATAAGAACATAGGACACACAAAATTGCCATGAGGCTTACAAACAAATAATTGTGAAATACCAATGAATGAAAAGATTCGGAAAAAATCAGTATACTATATTGCAATTTTATAAGTAAAACCATGAAGAAACTTACCTTTTGGTTGTGGGAGCAGCTACAATATGAAGATGAAAATCCACTCGCTATTTAAGCTCGCCAACATCAGCTACAATACGAAGTTAGAATTCTTAGTTCTGCATGGTTTGTATAATCAACTACAGAGGAAAATGCATTGTAAGGGTTGCACAAAGAAAGGAAAATGAAAGATTCAAAAAAAGTCAGTATACTATATTGCAATTTTATCAGTAAAACCATGAAGAAACTTACCTTTTGGTTGTGGGAGCAGCTACAATACAAGATGAAAATCCGCTCGCTATCTAAGCTCGCCAACATTAGCTACAATACGAAGATAGAATTCTTAGTTTTAGTGGTTTGTATAATCAACTATAGAGGAAAACACATTGTAAGGGTTGTACAAAGAAAGGAAAATAAAATAGATCAAAACTCTTATTCTTTGTTTAGGCTGTTACAAATGACATTACAAAAAAATTTAAGAGATAAACTTCACTTTTCTTAAGATAGTTACATTTATTTGTTGGATTTTTTAGGTGGTGAGACAGATTGTGGAGGAGGTGAATGCATTGTGCACAATATCTGGGCCGATGGTGGTAATGGGGTTGCTGCAGTATTGCTCAAGAATTGCACAAAATTTCCAGTTAAATGCTTCAGTACACCAAAATATTTACAGTACTCTGAGATTCCTATTTCAAATGTATTCTACTTGACATCTATGATGCCTTTTAATTTTCCATGGTGCGAATCATGGTTCCTAAATATGCCAGAGTTTTTAAAATGGCAACTCTGCAAATTTTTTAACTTTTTGCGCTTCCTCAAATTAAAAGATATATTCTGATTTATACACATAAATCAGGCAGTCTTTATAAATCTTTGGAAAATTAATACAACTCAACCGTTCAATGGTCACTCAATCCCCAAAAATCAAGAGAAATGAATGAAATGCAGGATTTCCCCAAATTTCTTTGACCAAAATCATTGCTTAAAATTCTTGAGCAAAATTATTGGCCAAAACATTTCTAAATTTTACGATAGCTTTGCAAAATACAGTGAAGGGGTTGCTCATTCAGATGAAAAAATTTAAAAATTATTGTCATTGTGAAGATTTCTTGCCTGCCTACCATTACCATAGCCAGTATTTTGTTGTGTGCTTGGCATTCATTAATCCATGGGAATCTTGATTCAGACTATGTCTCTGCTATACATATTTATTATGTTGAGAGGTGTGTCTACAATGAAACCATGAATATGGTGTAAAAAAAAACTCCTCCAAAAAAAATGACGTCCAAATATAGGTCAAGCGTTTAACACGACCAAGGCACACAAAGTCTGCAATGTAAGCGTTAAATGTGCTAACTATAAACCGTTTGGTAAAACTTCATAAAATCTATTTAATTGGTTGGACAAAAATAAAACAATGTAATGGACTAACATGACCAAGGCACACCAAGTTTGCAACGTACCTGCAGAAATAAAGATGGTTAAATGTTGAACGTTTAGGATTTTATAGGTCCGCCACCTGCTCTACGCCAAAAAATTTCATACTTAGTTGTATAGCATCTCCTTAAATCACCATTTTTTCCTTGCAAATTTCCTTGAGGAATAGCTGTGTTGGAGACAGCAGGGGAAGGAAATCATGAATTGCATGTAGTAGTAAAGAGAAGCATAAGCTCCACTACAAAGGAGTGTAATAGTAAAATACCATCTTTCATTGCTAGGAGGAGTACAATATCCAAAGATATTGCCAGGTTGGTATAGCTGAGAGTTTAAGCCATTTCAAATACATTTATCCTCCCAATTCTTATGTAGGGTCCAATGTCATTTATTTCATTACACACCTTGTATAATTTATTTCCACAAGCTCCACTACAAAGGAGTGTAGCAGTAAAATACCATCTTTCATTGCTAGGAGGAGTACAATGTCTAGAGATATTGCCAAGTTGGTAAAGTTGAGAGTTTAAGCCATTTCAAATACATTTCTTCTCCCAATTATTCTGTAGGGTCCAATGTCATTTATTTCATTAGACACCTTGTATAATTCATTTCCACACCATCCATTTATTTTCCTGCTCTTTTTCCTTTTTTGAATCCACAGTTTTATGTATTGGTTTTAAATTTGAGCACCATAGCAACATAAACTCTTTTCTTGACATGGTTCTCTGTCTTAAGGGCTTTATATGGAGAAGGTCCCTCCCATTTCTCCATGTTATTTACTCTTTTTCCTGCAAAATAAGCCATTTCCTACATTCCCCTTAATAAAGACAAGCTATCATCTCAAGATAGCTAGAAAACATAAGTCCAGTGATAGTGTAGAGCAAAGGTCTAACTCTTCCATGTGGGTCTTGCTCTTTGACAATCAGACTATTTTTTGATGCAATCATTTAGGTTCTGATGTGTAGATAACTGGAAAAAATAGTGTTTAATATTGTTCCCTGATATAGATAATAGATACAATTTTGTTATCATTTATGTTTTTAGAGACATTCAAATTTATGTTGGTTTTGTTGATTATATGAAGCTATATGATATGAGCTTTTCTTTGTGATTTTCCATTTTCTTTATCAAAGATTTTGAGCTGTGAAATGTAGTAGATAATATGTTGGAAATCACAAAGCAAATCCTCTTACAAAATTTGTTATGGGGTTAGTGGCCTTGAATCTACCCTGCCTTTGCTTGAAATCAACAAGATTGAGTGTTGTGGCAACAACTTTAATGAGAAGTTGATCTAGGGTATAACTACGCCCCCATATTCCATGTATAGCCATGACTTCTGGGTCCCTCTACTGCCACTTGCATAAACCAATATGTCAATCTTATGTTTGCTCTTTCTCTTTATTGTTCTGAATGTCAACCTTCCATTTGAGAGCTTGCAATGGCAATGGCAGTTGCAGGAAGACATCTGCCAAAGCTCATTCATTTGGATAATCTTTGTAGAAGTTTTTGTCAAATTTTTAATGTGTAGGTGTGAATAAAATATGAACCAAAATAGATTATTGCCTATTAGGAAAAATCACAACAGACATCATAATAGCTACAGTCCAGGCTTGACATGGATTATGAATGTCAGAAAATAAAATATATCCCCATAAATTGTGGACATTTCTCAAAGCCTTGGGCTACCCTCTGCTTTTGAGAAGTATATTTATTGTGTTTTCTTCAGGCCTTCACCTGTAAATATTTGTATAAGCACACGAAACCCTACTCATAGAGAAACTCATGCTATTTGCCAAGGTTGATTATTGTGATTGGAAATTTGCCACTTAGAAAAATATAGGTTGTTATACTGTATTTCAATATGTTTTATTGTTTGCATGTGATTTTACACATTATCATGAGGTTCTCTTAGCTAAAACTAACATGAATTTATTTTATTTTTGTACAAGATTCAACATGTTCTTTCCTGATTGCTCTTTTTTACATTTTTTATGAACATATTTGTCTCAGTCAACCCACATTGTAAGTTCATGCTTTAATTATTGATTAGATGCTTCCATGCAATCACATATGTGGTTTTCCTTTGATTCTGCCATAATAGCATTAGATCAATTGGGCCACATAAAGCATATAAGTTGTCCAAAGAAGATTAAAGAGGAGTTGTCTACCAATGCAAATGCCTTTTGCATGTTTAGATGATTTTAGCACACATGCTTTAAATCCCAACCCTTTATCTCAAATGAAATAGCGAGGGACTATAAGAACTTTTAAATGGGCTATTTTGGCTGTGAAAGACGTAGTGTTTGGAAAGAAAATTTATGGTGTAGTTATGATACGTACCCTATTGTGTGTATTATCCAAATAAATGGAGTGGTGGGGCAGTCCATGGGAAGGGTTAAATATGGCAAGTCACTTCATTTAATGTTGTTGTAATGAGTGAGCTTCCAATTAAACTATTCAAGATGCACAATTGCTTAGTAGTAATTGATGAAAAGGTGCACAAAAGCGGTGAATAGTAATTGGATTGCACCATCACCAATCCCAAAGCAATGGGTTTATCGTATGTTAGTATTGGAAAGATTTGTGAAATTTGCATTTGCATTAGAGAAAACTATATCAGCAAGCTCCCCCAAAGCTAAGATTTATATGATTGATTGCATCCCCAAATTTTATTGCATGGAAGAAATAATGAAATCAAAATTCATATTGCCTACAAGTGAAAAATATGAAAGGTCAGAGGGTTACCCAAATGATTAAGTCCTTTTTATTCGCAATATATCATTCGCCCTTATTTATATAGATTTTCTATAAAGCTAGATATACTAGTTTAATTTTTCTTGTGCAAAGATCTTAAATAATTTCATTCATTTATTTATTTATTTAATTTAGAATTAAGATTGAGATTTTTCTAATTTACTTTAAATTTATATTTTTCATTAGCTTTTATATTTTTAATTAGATTTTAAATTTGGATTAGTTTTTTTATATTTTTAATTATATTTTATATTCAGATTAGAATTTTAATTTGATCTTTAATAGATTTGAGATTTTTAAATAAATTTTTTTAATTAGATCTATAATTAAATTTTTTATTTTTAATTAGATTTGGAAATTTAGATTAATTTTAGACATTTTGATTTTATATTTTTTTTAGATTAGATTATTTTTTCTTAATTTTAATTTTGATTCTTAGTGGATTCATTTAGTTTGTTTCAGATCTTTTAATTTAGTTAGCTTTAATTTAATGTTTTTTTCTTATTTTTCTCTTTCTAGTTTAATTTCAATTTGTGACTAATCTTTGATCTTTTTGTTCCAGGTTCGAATGTTATAGATTTGAAAATTAAAACATCAGCTATCGCTTGTCAAAGATTGGAGGCTCAAAAATACTAATCGTGCTTTGGAGGGCTTTGAATTTAATTTGTTTTATCTTAATGCCTTTTTCACATAGCATCATTAGTGTGCCTAAAAAGAACTTATGTGTTTGATTTGACATCATAAGAAGGCTTAAAGTTTACCAATGCTTGCATTATCTTATGGTTTGCCTTTTGTTTCTAGGCAAGTATTCTCTTCTCTCATGCCATTTGGCAATCTTGAGAATCAAAAACACCTTTAGACATTTTGTACTGCACACACATTTGGTTTTTGGGGTTAAAATGAACAATATTGTGAGAGTGAGTTGAAAGCTTTGTGTATACACTCTCCTCATGCCTTAGAGTGATCTCAGATGACAAAAAAAAAAGTTTTCAAATTCACTTTTGTTTAGCCTTAGAGAGGCCTGCCTTGAAAGAGGGAACGAATCCAACCAATTTTATGCTCGGGTCGGTATATAAAAGGATAAGACTAAACCATCAAGTCCTCATGGTATATAGGTCTTAATCATTTAGTGTCATTCGAAATAGGTTATCTACCTTTTTTTAAAGGTATAAGAGACCCTAGTAGAGTGATTAAAGCCTTAAGTGGCTTGTTGGACACTCGTGAGGTGTCATGTCCCCGATATTCACTAGAACCCTCTTATTTTTAGAAGCCTCACCTTTCGACTATTGCTTGGTATAGTGTTGGGTATAGTATCATGCTCGAAGATACTCACTACTAACTCCCTTAAGTAGAGATAGAAAATTGCTCTTTGGGGAATTTGAAGTTGGTGAGCCCTAGAAGTGAGTGCACTGGAAGGGGGAGCCTGTGCCACCAAACTTCTAATCTATCCACTCTCGAGAAGGAGAGGTGTTCAAAACTGATCTAAGGTATTTCACTGAGCTATACCAAGTATACAATCCCTTTCCAATTAGGTTGTGAAAATTTTTTTCAAAGTGTTTTTCAAGATCAAACTCAAAAAACATTATATTTTCTTGTGTTTTATGTGTTGTCTTTCAAAAAAACAAGAAAACAAACATTACACTTGAAAATTGCAACACTTCACAACATTACATCGTGCAACAGTTTCAAACTAATAAGTCAAAATCAGGAAAAACTCTTGAGATCCATTTTTATACCAACTTCTTGTTGTGATTCATGTTTGAAACTAGAAACTTGCTTAGTTCACCTCACATATCATTTCCATTATTAGGTCCCAATTTTAGGTGCCTTAGCATCCTCATTTCTTGCATACCACAACATCACATTAGGTTACCTTTTTCAAACTTTTAGGCTTGAAACTTTGTAGATTTTAGAGTAGAAAAACTATCTATACCTTGGCACAAATCATTGCTCCAACAAAAGATTGTCATTTGACCAAGTCACTTTCTAACTTAGTCCTTTGTCATTTTGGTGATAATTTCCTACTCACACGTCTAGTTGGGAAACTCACCTTGTCACTCTTCTCACTAGAAACAAGCCATTTGAAAATCATAGTTGAAACATTGTTTTACCCTTGGATATTTAATGATCCTATTATTAAATATTTCAAAAGTGTTTAAGCCCTCAAGTTATCTATAGTTATCCATCACCTATTAGTCACTCGCATCCTTCATACCACAACATTTTAGACCTAAAATATCATATTCATACATTCTAGACTTCATAACATCTAATATTATCATCATCACTTCTAGTCTTGTTGCATATATAAGACATCTTTCATCCCTAAAATACCAAAAATACCAAAAAAAATAGTTGCATTACATTTAGGCATACCTTATTTTAAAAATACCAAAAACATAGTCTTAGTCTCATACCATTTGAATTTTCCACCTTCATTTTGAGCAAGCCTTATATGGTTGAAACTATATTGCAAAATAAATTTCGAGAAATGGACCTCTTTCATGATGATGAGGACCTGTACAATTACACTAGCACCCTCAACTATTACAATACCACTGATGATCCTTAGAACAATACCCACCTTGAAATCCATGACCATGTCAGCTTGGGGTCTACATCTTATCAACAACCAAACACACACAATCCTTTTGAACAATTCCTTGTTAGAGACAAAGATGGAAATGCATTCATAGAAGAAGTAGTGGTTGTTTCACAAAATCCTAAAGTAGCCTCTCTTGTGGACGAAATTTTCATGTTGGACCTTGAACGATATTTAGCCAAATTATTACGAGTTAAATTACCTCAAGGATTTGATGTCAAAACCTTACGCACAAAAATGTCACCCAATGAAAACACACAAAAAAGCTAAGGGAAATCTACATTGCAACTAAAAATTTCCATACCCATCGAAACAACAAGCCCAAATACCACAACTACCAACACTTGATCCATCTTTACGATACAATCTATGTCACAACCCATGACACAAACCACCTCACAACCATTATTCACAACATGACCCTTTGGTTCGACATTTACTCCCTTTGGTTCATCATCTTAGGCCATAGGGGCATCCACATCCAACATCCTTGGTAGGCCTAAGGCAAGAAGGGTTCTCATCCAAGGACCTCAATCAAATACAAACACTATGCCATGAGGTCCTCATATCAATACAACCACCTTACAAGCACAAACCATGAACGTTCCACATAGTCAAAATACAAACACAACACATTGTTATAATCCTTTTCAAAAAGGACAAGGATCACAAATGACATATGGATACACACAAGGAATCTTTTTTGGTAACCAAAATATTCATAGATAGCCCACCCAACCAATGCATCATATCTCAACCACTTCTCACATACCAACCTACACATCACACATCCATACTCATGGAAACAATCAAATTCCACCACATACACAAAATGTTCCAAACCAAAACATGTCATCACAACCAAACATGGGACCACACAACACAATTTTGGGACCTCATAATAGTGTTGCCAACAATTCGATAATAGATACACTGACTACCTAGTTGGCTGCCCTACAAAAGCAACTGGAAAGAATGCTAGTATCAAACAAGAAGACATAATCATCACATGATCTACATCCTTATCCATATGACACTAGCATATGCATGCCTCTTTTCCCTCTTGGGTGTGTCATCCCTACTTTCACTAACTATAAGGGAAAGAGCAATCCTCTCGAGCACATATGAGAATTCACCACTGCTTGTGTGGATGTCACATATGATCCCTCCAAACTTTTGAGACTCTTCCCTAGAAGTCTTATAGGGCCTACACTTGAATGGTTTGCACTCATACCTAAAGGGTCTATAAATTCATGGGATGACCTCGTCAATAAATTCTTAGTTAATTATGCTTATAACATTGAAAATGATGTCACAATTGCTACCTTATGCCACTTGACACAAGCTAAAGGAGAATCCTTTATTAATTTCTTCCAATGGTGGCATAGTATGGCAAGCTGATGTCCCTTCAAGATTCCTGAAAAGCAAAAAGTTGACATGTTCATAGAAAACCTCAATTCAAAGTTGAAACACCCTTTACAAGTGCATTTTTGTGCCACATTTTTAGACTTAGTTGAGAAAGGAATGACACTTTAAAAGGTCCTAATCGCCCAAGGGGAACTTACACATAGCAAAAAAAACAACGAAAACCATAAGACCTCTAACGAAAAAAGAAATTTTTGGTCCCGCAATAAGAATGTAACACATGAGGGAGTCATAGATGCAAAAGTGGTGAATCGAAAAAGTCCCACATTCACTCTCAAAAAACCCAACACAAAAAAAATCCACCATATGTGTCCAACCAAATAGCTAACATGGTCCAAAATACTCAAGAACAAGGACCCCCAAGACAACCAATGCCATACCGACAAAGACAATATAGTCCTTTACCAGAATCAATTGAATCTGTCTTGAAGAAGCTAGTACAATCACACATCATACAACTTCAAGAACCTAAACCATACAACCCAGGACAATTCAAACCATCATGGTGGGATACCAATGCCTTTTGTGACTACCACTGCATCAAAGGACACAAGAACTCATCGTGTCATCAATTGAAGAATATAATCCAAGACCTAATTGAAAATGGTACTATAGAGGTTGAAGGACAAAAAAAAACTTCTAATCAAGACCATACAATATTCAAGAATCTGCTTCAATACAATGGTTCAGGAAAGCCCTCCACCTCAGGTTGACAGACACACAATTAGGCCAATTATACTAGGAATTCCTTTGATTACTCATAGATAATTTATCACCTTCGTACCATTGATGACTATGTCAACACAATCACCATTAAAAAGGTTCATGAATGCATTGTCACTACTCGCAGGGCTAATATTACTTTATTTGGTCCTTCTTCAAAGAAGCCACAATATAAATCCCAATATAATCTTGTTGACCAATTGAGCAAGACACTTGCACATATCTCCATCCTCGAGCTGTTACACCTATTGCCTAAACACAAAGCTATCCTTGATCAGACTTTGAAAGAAACCTTCATTCCTACCAACTTGGATGTCAACCAATTTAAAGCCATGGTTGGACACTTGGCCAATTCAATCCATGCCTCTTTTTCTGACAAAGACTACTCTAAACAAAAGTGTAGCCATAATGACCCATTACACCTTGAAGTATTTTTCCATCAACACAAGGTCAGACGAGTCTTGGTAGATGGCAAAGCTAGACTAAACATTTTCACTTTAAAATTGGTCAAGACATTGGGCTATTTTGAAGCATGGGTATACACAACCATAAGTATTGTAATCAATGCCTATGATGATGAAGAGCGCTCTTCCAAGGGTGTTATCACACTCCCTATCAAAGTGGGGCCCGTAGTTGTGGACACCACATTCAAGGTCTTGGATCTTGAACTCCCATATAACCTCCTCCTCGGTAGACCTTGGATTCATGCCATGAAATTTGTGCCTTCCACCTGGGTATGTGCAAGATCATCATGGAAAAAATAGCCCCTTAAGTGGTAATAAAAATTCAAAAAATCAGAGTTAGGCAACTTGACGTAAAAATTTGAATAAGTTATCTATATTATTTCAAAATATGTGAGAATAGAATATGTAGAAAATTGAATGTAGTTTCTAAACTACTAGGTTTATTTTAAAATAAAACCTATTTGGTGTAGTACTTAAATTTCAAGGAAAAAATAAGAAGTAGGTGTCTATCTCACCACCCTAACCACATTAAAATCATAATATTTTTTTATAATATTTTAGATATAAGTAGAGGACTCATGTCCCGATGTGATGCATATATTTCTGTAAATTTTTTCCAAGTAAATAATTAATTATGAATTTTTTATCACAAATTTTTAAAAATATAAAAACTCATATGTCTGATCACCTTAACTTGGTCAAAACTTCATGATTTTTTTATTTTTAAATCCTATAGTATGCAAATCATAGAATGTGATGCATGTTTCAGATTCAAAAAATGTGATACCTTTTGAAAGCTATAGATTTTTTTCAATCAGCCTATCAATCAGGACTTTAGTCGTAATTCAAATAGAAAATGAATTAATAATTTATTAAATTCAAAGTAAAGCATAATTTATATTGGTGGAAAGATGAGAATCTCCTTTAAAAATCCTTTTGATTTCATCAATTTTGAGTACAAAATAATTCATTAGCCACATGGGCCATCATATCACTTACATATCACCACTTTTTGGCCCATTATGATCTTACACATACCCACCTATATCATTAATGGTTGAAATTTTTGTATAATGGCACCGAATTCATGATCATTGGTGATCTTGATCCCTTCCAATATTGTGCTAATTTAAGAGACTTATTGAATGCTAAGTTCCTATCAATTGAGAAGATTTTGCATCTACTTCCATAGCCACTTCATCTAGTTATGTCGATCCCTCCACCCTCATTAAATTATCCAAATCCTAAACCCATCCACCAACCCCAAAATCAAGATCCAAGAAAAAGGTTATGATGAGTATAAACTAAATACTACCTATTGCATCACAAAGCTACCTAAGTCTCCCAAGTATTATGATAGGCCTTGTTTCTAGAGGGAACCCAAAGTTGTCTTTAAAATTCCTCCCACCACCACCTTCACAAAATGGGGAGAGGTAAACAAAGAAGGCATTGATGATATTTCAACTTGTATTTACAAAGATGAGGAACATTTGTCGCCACTACCAATAGAACAATATGGAAAAGCTTTTTCACTCATGAAACAAATTGGTTATGATGAAATTAGTGGACTTGGTATACATATAAATGGAATGAGATAACCCTTTGTGCCTCTTAAGTAGCTGAAGAGCTCGGGGTTAGGGTTTATACCAATTAAGATTGGTCCTCCAAGTACTAAGGTGCTTTGAAATAAGGATGTGAGTGCTTTGGAAGACATTGATACATCTGAGGATCCTACCTAGATCTATTATGATGACACCAAATCTAATGAATATGGTTGGGACTCTTGCACCACCAGTGACTATGAGCTTGATCATGTCTTTTAGGAATTTTACATACCCTACCCATCCTTTACCAACCTCATGAATATCAATATTCATGTTGACTTCTTTTATAAACCTGACCCAACAAATATCAAAGATGAAAAATCCCAAATAGAATACTTTTGGGACCTTGATCATACCTCTATTTTTACCGTATATGTTGC
Source organism: Sequoiadendron giganteum (assembly GCA_007115665.2). Classification (NCBI taxonomy): domain Eukaryota; kingdom Viridiplantae; phylum Streptophyta; class Pinopsida; order Cupressales; family Cupressaceae; genus Sequoiadendron; species Sequoiadendron giganteum. Next base: position 614,871,565 of record CM021106.1, read on the forward strand.
TTCCCCATTCTTCACTAAAAAAAATAATGGTATCTCCCTTGTTTACCCACAATTGATCAATTGGGACTAACAAGATCCACCTACCTTGGACACATTTGAAAATGATGAGTCCATTGTTGAATTTATGGGACTATGAGAGGGAATACCACATGGGGACCATAAGGTTGGCTTCACTATAGATCTTGATGCTGAAAAATATTTTAGTGAGACTATCCCACCCTCTAGTCGCAAAAAAGAAAGGACACATTTGAGGGCAAAAACCTCTTTGAGGAACCTAAGGATGGAGAGTTGGAATTTCTTCTTGTCAATCAAGAGATATCGCCAATGTTGATCGAAGACATAATAGAGGTCAACATTGGTACTACAAATAATCCTAAGATTCTTCTCTTTGCAGCATCCCTGACAGAAGAGGAAAAAATGAAATTTCAAGCATTTTTCATAGAATGCCAAATAAATTTTGCATGGTTTTATGTCGATATTCTAGGTTTGGATCCTGAGTTGGTCCTACATCATCTACCCTTGCATCCAAATGCAAAGCCCGTCAAAAAAAATCTTAGAAAATGCACCCTGAAATAGCTATGTTGGTAAAAGTTGAACTCAAGAAATTATTGGATGTTGACTTCATAAGACCTATTGGCTATGTAGACTGGATCTCAAGCCTTCAACCAGTGACCAAACCAAATAGCCAAATTTGTATCTACACAAATTTTTGGAACTTAAACAAAGCATGTTTGAAGGGTGACTTCCCACTCCCAAATATAGACATCATAGTAGACCTCAAAACTGGCTATGAGATGTTGTCCCTCATGGATGGCTTCTCAGGGTATAATAAAATTTTTACCGCTCCTGAAGACCAACAAAAGAAAACATTAAATTGCCCATGGGGTACATACTACTAGAATGTCATGCCCTTTGGATTGAAAAATGTAGGTGTAACCTATCAAAGAGCTATGACCACCATATTTCATGATCTCATGCACACATTGATGGAAGACTATGTTGATGATATTTTGGCCAAATCATTGCCACATGGTGATCACTTAAGAGTCTTGGACAAGATTTTCAATTGGCTAGAATAATAAAAGGTTCATCTAAATCCCAAGAAATGTGTCTTAGGTGTGACATCAGAAAAGATTTTTGGATACATTGTATATCATCGAGGCATTGAAGTAAACCCAAAAAAAATCAAATTAATGTTAGACATGCCTCCCCCTAAAGGAATTAGTCAACTTTGAACACTCTAGGGCCAACTCTAGTCCATTAGGCACTTCATTGCACAACTTGCAGATAAATGTCAACCTTTTCAATATTTATTACACAAGGGAGTTCCTTTCATTTGGAGAGACAAGTGTGAGGAATCTTTTCAATAGATTAAATAGTATCTCTTGATGCCTCATATCCTAATGCCACATATTGATGGAAAACCCCTATTTTTGTACATCTCAGTCACTACAATTGTATTGCAAGTATTGTTGGCTCAAAATAACCACGAGGAAAAGGAATATGCAATCTATTACATTAGCTGCACTTTGGTGGGGTATGAGATTAACTACATTCCAATTGAATGTGCTTATCTTACAATGGTATTTTCCACTCAAAAGTTGAGACACTACATGTTAAACCATCAAACTAAGCTTGTGGCCAAAATAGATCTTTTGAAATATTTACTCAGTAGGGCAGCATTAATAGGATGATTGGCTAAATGGGTCATGATACTTAATGAATATGGTATTCAGTATGTGGAATGCAAGGAAATAAAAGGATAAGTCATCGTTGACCAACTCGCTGATGCAACCACGCAAGTTGATCAACGTTTGGTCTCAGATTTTCCTAATGAGTCAATATTCACACTGGACACAAGAGTAACATGGAGATTGTATTTTTATGGCTCACATACTAATCATGGATCAGGTGTAGGTATATTATTTGTTATCCCTCAAGGTGATACAATCCCTAAATCTTTCGGGATAGCCTTCTCGTGCATAAATAACATTGCAGAGTATGAAGCCTTGTTGACAGGATTACGCATGGTGATAAAATGGAAAATAAAAAGTCTACAAGTCTTTGGCGATTGACAATTGGTCATTCGATAGGTCAACGATGAATATGATCTTAAGGATGAGAAATTGAACCCATATAAAAGAATGGTTGATAGTTTCAGGAAATACTTTGCAGACATCTCCTTTTTCCAAGTACCACGTATTCGAAATAAAGCAACAGATTTCATGGCCACTATTGGGTCTCTTTTGGATATTCCTAACAACATGTCATAGTATGATTTCTTAGTGGAACAGTTGTTGGTCCTCAACTTTGATGTCCCTGAGTCTGAGATGGTATGTGAGCTTGTTGGCCCCAATTCCCCCTGGTAACAAGATATTTATGATTAATGACATGCCCAGATCCTACTACTCAACGTTTCCAACAATCAATGCAAGTCCATTCGTAAAGCCGCTCGCTATGCCATCATCAATGATACCTTATATAGACGTAGCTTTGACACCACCTTGATCAAATGTCTTGACACTAACAAAGCCCAAACTACCTTACATGAAGAACACAAAGGTATATGCGAAACCCATTCTAGTGGTCTAACCCTATCCAAAAAGATCATGAGATTGGGTTAATACTAGCCTACACTGAGCAAGATACCTATCACTTTATGTGAAAATGTTGATAGTGATAGATACATAGTGATCACATTCATGCACTTGCACAAGAGCTGCAACATATCACTTCACCATGGCCCTTTTCCCAATGGGGACTTGACCTCGTAAGCAAAATTCATCCCACCTCATCAAATGGCCATAAGTTCATCATCACGACAACCGAATACTTCACGAAATGGGTTGAAGTCATCCCTATGACATACATCACTAATAAAAAAATCTCCAAATTCATCCTCAATTACATCACATGTCGGTATGGTGTCCCCAAAACCATCATCACTAACAATGGTTGTCCCTTCAAAAATTAGGATGTTTATGAGTTATGTGAGAAATTTCACATTCAATTCCACTTTTCCACACCATATTACTTGCAAGGAAATGACCAAGTTGAGGCATCCAACAAGACCATAATCAAAATTCTTAAAAATATCGTCAATGATGTTGGTCATGACTGGCACATTCAACTTAACCCTATCCTACAGGCATATCACACGAGCATCTGCATACCCACGGGCATCACTCTACTTTTCCTAGTCTTTGGTTTAAAGGCTATCCTTCCTATCGAGGTTGAAGTACCCACCCTACAAGTCTCCATAAAAGGGCTTATTGATGACGAGAAGTATCGAATATCTAGGTTGCATGAGTTAGAATTTCTTAGTGAACGTAGACAGAGGGCCTTGACTCATCTATAGGCATATCAAAATTTCCTTTATCGCAATTACAACAAAAAGGTTTTTATTAGACACTTTGACATTGGTGACTTAGTGTTGATGGAGAATCCAAAAAATCAATCCGAACGTGAGAAACCTGGCAAATTTGAGCCCAACTAGCTAGGTCCATAAGTCATAACAACATCATTTGGTTTTGGCACCTATCAATTGTTTGCACTTGAAGTGGAACCTATGTCAGAGCCTATCAATAGCTTGCACTTGCAGAAATTCTATACATAGCTCCAAACTGCCATGCTAAAAACATAAAAATACAAAAAATAATTACCTAGATGAAAACCTGGAAAATAGGCATCTTGGTGACAACAAAAAAATCAAAAAATCATGAAAATAGTAAAGATAAATAATCTGTCCAATAGTGAAAACCACTTCAGTGGTGCTTTGGATAAGTAGCATGGTGAAAACCTAGCAAACAAGAGCCATGTGTATTCAGTCTCTACTTCGTCATCTACTATCACTCTACTTGGTCTTCTACCCTCATCTGTCACAATGCCTTACCTCCCATCATCCCCCATTTGACACCCTTCATAAGGCCTGGTCATCTTTATCATGAATTTCAAGCGGTTGACATCTTGTGTCCTTTCTCCTCCATTTTCCATCCATAATAAACCCTAGTCCCATCACATCCCTGATGGTTAGTCCTAGACCTAGCTAGGGGAAAATTCCTAACAACTAGTTTTATTGGATTCTACACTTTTCATTGGAGGTTAGAGTATTCCCAAAAAGATAAAAAATAATCAAATATTCCCAAAAAGACAAAAAAAATCAAATATTCTCGAAAAGACAAAAATCAAAATATTCGACAAAAGACAAAAAATAAAATATTCAAAAATGACAAAAAATCATAAAACTCCAAAAATCCAAAACAAACCAAAACATGTCAAAAATACAAAAGATCCAAATAAATTTCAAAAACAAAAAAATATTCAGAATCAGTCAAGTTAGTCTTTATCATTGTCAAACTGTGTTGCTTATGTGACTGGAAGTAGGCAAGGCCATCTGTCAATGTTCCCCTGAGGCATTAGGTCAGTCCCTTAGGCATTAGGTCAGGTCCTTTAAGCATTGTCAACTAAATTCATGATTTTAGTCCTTTTTTATTGCAACAAAGTCAAGAGGCATGTGGAACTATGAGGTGTCTGAGTGCATGACGTAAGAAAGGCCATCATTCGATGAGCCCCCTAGGCCACCTAGGTCAGTCCAATAGGTCAGTTCATTTTGTCAGTCCAATAGGTCAGACACTCAAACTCAAACACAATATAATCATCAAAATTTTAACATTCAAATCGTGGACCAATCCACAACATAGTCCAATTAGTCGTCAGGTCACAATCAGTCAAATTTCCAACAAAAATTTAGCCTAGCCAATTTATGGTCCCCTTCAAGATGCGTATTTCTTGGAATGGGACCCCATCAAAATGTCATTTTCCTTTTCAATATGTGTCTTTCTTGATGACAAGCTCTGTGACAATGTCATTTCCTTTTCATGATGTTTCTTTCATGACGATAGGATCTATCACATAGTCATTGGCCTTTTCAGTATGTGTCCTTCTTGACGACAGGCATCATCAAACTGTCATACTATCAAATCATCAAGCAATCAACTTTAGACAAACAAACATTGGCGAACACATTGAATGGTTGTTGATTTTGCTAGTCTATTTTATCTTATTTTTATATTGTTTTGTCTCTTGGTCATGTTACTAGCTACCTCGAGGATGTCCCATGAAATATTTAGAGGTGCGATGATGCCTCATGACATATTTTTCCTTGATTGTTTTGATAAAAGGGTAAAACAGGTTTTACAGGAACCCGAAACCACAAAGTTTACAAAGTAGAAAAAATGACACTAAAGTCCCACCAAAAAAATAGCTACCCAAGGAAAGACCAGCAACAACTAAATAAAAAGGACCATAAAGGTCAAGAAGATAGGAACAGCATTGAAAGCACCATGTAAGCCCCAACCATTAATTCAGATTCTTGAGGATAGACTCTGTCTCCACCTCCAGATTCTGCGTATCTTTAACCCCCTTTTTGAAAGTTTGAATCATATTCAGAGTAAGAGGGGCCTTGCACTTCAGATTGGCTCTGGTTCTTCTAGAAATGCCAGCTTTCGTATCTTGGCTTTTATCCTCAGGTTCCTCCAAATCCACCACTAGAGACCCCTCCTGGGATTTATCAAGCTTCTTAGTCATCGCATTAATGATTATGGAATTATGTCTTGCCATGCGGTTATTTTGCTTGACGATGGTTTTGATGGTATTCCATAAATTCTCAGCTTTGGAGTCGATATATCTATTACTATGATCCTCATCTTTCTTTTCCATCTCAGCAATCTTGCTTTGCAAGGCCCAGTGTTTAATTTTTAGCTCATTAATTTTAGAGAAAGTCCAATCCAAGAGTTTGGATTGGGACTCAAAATTGGTTTTGGCAAGGTTAAGATAATCCAAAGAGGGCTCTTTTCTAGTATTAGGGCATGAATTTTTAGGGTTAGGAGTAACAGGGGATTTATCATTAAAGTGTATGTCCGACAAAGGATCAGCACAAAGTTCAGTTTTGTTGGCATCAGACTCCTCTGACTCAAAGGTCTCTTCAGAGTAGGAAATAAGGCTTTTGGCTTGGGTTTTCTTATCAAAAGAGCATATCTTAAGGGAGGGGCTGTCAGGCTCAAGCTCAACACGTGTTTTACCAGAAATCCTGGAAGGAACAACATGCAAGGTAGGGATATTTCTAGCTGTACTAGACTTAGGCAAATACTCTGAGCCACTGGGCTTAGTATCATCACTCTTAGAATTAGGGTTGGTTTCCAGAATAGCAGGGGCGGGTACATGGAGATATTCCACAATCAACCTTATTAACTTAGTATGCAGAATGGGGAATATTTTAGGGTTTTTCTTATTGTCCTCCAAACTTTTCTTGAAGGAGTAGTAAAGATAATAGGGGATAGAGACGCTTACCTTGTGACGAAAATGGTTGAGAAGAGCAAAGTCGTAGCCATAGACTTTTGTGAAGCGCTCATCCACCGTAATGTACTCCATGATGACCCGCATAACCTTTCTCCAAATAGCCTTTATGGTATCAACATCAAAGTAGCTATTAGCAATTTTAACCATACTTAGTCTTTCCTTGTCCTTTTTATGAAATCTAATCACTACTTCATCAGAAAAAGCCATGTCCCTAGAGAACTTCTTCCCTTCAGTGGATAATCCAGTAACATCAGCAATAATATTTTTGCTGAGTTCCACATTCCTACCAAATAGGGTTAATTTACCATCATTCCAATTTTTGGCAAAGAGATCTGTAGCCTCCTGGTTAGAACCATGAAGCTTCTCCAGGAAAGGGATTAGCCCTTCGCTTTTAATCTTGTTCCAAACCTTGGAATTTTTCATGTGTATTTCGTAGTTGTTCGGCTCAGTTCACTTTCTGTCTCCTCCCATATAGGCCAACACAGTGAGGTAGACGCAAACACAAACTTTACTAAAATTGGGCCCGCCAAATCTAAGAACCCACAAAGCATGCGGAGTTTGCTTGCAGATTACTCCACTATGCTTGATCCCATGCATTCTAATGATTGTGATGTGATAGATCCAACCTGTCCTCATTAAAGGGATAGCATCTCACTTTTCCATGTGATTTATCATAATTTAATAGGGCACAGACATTAGAGTTAAGATCGCTAATATTTAGCCAGGTGCTCACTTCTTTACTCCTAACTCCTTCATTAGCAAAAAAGTCTGCAACAGCATTGGCTTCTCTATAAGCGTGTGATATTTTAACTTTTTCAAATTTAGCCAAGTTCAATCTGGCTTCCTCAATCCACGAGGGGGGAGACTTGCCACGGAGGTAGTCAATTATGTTTTTGGAATCTCTTTCAAGCCACAAATTTTTAATGTTAAGGCTTTGAGCTAAATTTATGATATGATAAGCACCAGCTGCCTCTGCCAGATGATTAGTTTGAGAGCCAAGAGGTGAGGCAATCACTCCAATGAAATTGTGATAGGGGTCCCTTATAACTCCTCCACAGCCTGCCGCCCCCAGATTGCCTTTAGCCGCACCATCAAAGTTAGCTTTGATCCACCCATTTGGCGGAAAAGCCCAGCACACTCCCTCTTTGTCCTTTTTGGCCTTCATAATAGGACTAGACAAATTTAGACTGATGTTCCATTCCTTAGCAACAATTATATCATAGTACGAATACTCCACATTCATGGTCTTCCTATCCTTCTGGGCCATAACATTGAAATTTTCCTTCAGGGATCTGACAATTTTATCAAAGATAATATCCACATAGGCTTCTTTGCCCCTAAAAATTCTATTGTTGCATTCTTTCCAAAGGCCCCAAGCAATATGAGGAAAGGATAAATCCCAAAAAACCTGAACAAGGGATTCCTTGTCTGGGCTTTCCATTGAGAGAAGAGATCTTCAATGGACAAAGGGAAGACCCAAGAAAGGTTCCATAACCTGATGGATTTTTCCCAAAGAGAAGCAGCAAAAGAGCAATGAAGGAATAAATGACACACAAATTCAGTCTTCAACTTACAAAGAAAACATCTATTTGGCATTTGAAATCCGCATTTACATAGGTTGTCAATCATGAGCACCTTATTTTGGAGCAGGATCTAGAAGAAAATATTAATTTTAGGTATTAGATGTTTGAACCAAGCTTTAGACCAGAAGGGAGGATGATCCAGAGGAGAAGTGATCCTGGAAAAAGCGGATAACACAGAGAAGTTTCCAGAGGGTTCATCGATCCAAACCACACGATCATCCAATTGCTCAAAACTAAGTCTAACAGCCATCAGTGAAGACTTGATGGGAGCCAAATCCTAATTGACACTGCACAAGTCCACCCAATTACCATTCACTCTATAATCTTTCACATAAGATCCAAGCCATGCCTTGCAATTCTCAGCCCATTCTCTAAAGGAGTTGATTTTTATCATGGGTTCCTTGAAAAGCCATCTATCCTCCCAGAATCTGGTACGATTACCATTTCTCACTTGCCATCCAATACCATCCTCCATAATCTTTTTTCCAATGGTTAAATTATTCCAGCATATAGACCCTCTGGGAAGAAGGTGGGGGTCCTTCTTAATAATGGAGGAGCAGTTGTTTTCTAAGTATTTTTTATCCAGAATATCAATCCACTCCCCAGAAGAAGAGAAGATTCTCCAAATTTGTTTAGCTAAGAGGATTTTATTGACAGTTTTGATTCTTCTTAAGCCAAGTCCACCATTCTTTTTAGGTCTACAAACAAGATTCTAGTCAATAAGGGGGAGTCTTCTATTTTCCTCAACACCCAACCAAAGAAATCTTTTATGGATTTTTTCAATGGCTTCAGCAAATTTTGCAGGAATCTTAAAAAGGCTCAGGGCATAGATAGGAAGATTCTGGAGAGAGGCTTTGAGGAGTTGAAGCTTACCAGCTTGACTTAGCAGGGCTCCTTTCCAACCCGTAAGCTTCTTGTTGAATCTTTCGACAAATGAGAGCCAGAAAGACTCAGGGGGTTTCATGCTTAAAGGAAGACCAAGGTAGGTGGCAGGAAAGGAATCCACCCTACAACCCAAAATACTGGCAATTTTGGCCTGTCTATGAACCAGAGTATTGAAAAATAATAGAGAGCTTTTTCGATTGTTGATCAACTGTCCTGAAGCTCTTCCATAGTTGTCAAGCAAATATTTTATAGATTTTCCTTTAGACACAGTAGCTTGATCCATAAGCATAGTGTCATCAATGAATTGTTGATGGGAGCACACCAGGTTGCGCGAGGAAGGTCTGAGACTAGAAAGAGATTTAAAGTGAACCAAATTTTTTAGATTCCTGCCTAAACTTTTAGCCATAATAGTGAATAAAATAGGAGATATAGGATCA
>CM021106.1:614880926-614954097 GCA_007115665.2 Sequoiadendron giganteum
AAGTAATAGAAAATGGTCTTAAAATTGAGGAAGCGTTAGTCAAAAGAGGAGTTATCAAGCATTTCAATGATAAAACAAATAACACGAGTAACTCCTCCAATCAAAACTCAAGCAATGACAAGCCAAAATTTTGGAAAAAGAATCAAAACACAACTACCACTGAAACAACGAATGATTCACAAAATATAAAACCATTTTTTAACTTAACAACATCTACATTGAGAAATCAAAACAATGACCAAACTGTCAAGTCAAATGTCATGCAAAGTAACGAGATCATGAAAACATAGTCATATCAGAAACCCTCAAATTGGTGGAGGTTCATGGCTTTAGGCCAAACAATAGAATCAGCAATGAAAGAATTGGGCTCTAGTGGCCTCATCACTGCACGAGAAGCCCGATTCTGGGATCCAAAGGTCAAACTACTATGGTGGAATGACGTAGATTACTGCAACTTCCATAATAATAAAGGTCACAAAACTAATGATTGTATGGAGTTGAAAAACACAATACAAGACTTGATCGACAACAATAAAGCATATGTGGAAACACCCCAAAACAATAATGATCACTTGGCCTTCAAAGATCCTTTGCCAAACTATGACAAAGGAGCATCATCATCCTCGAACTACAAAGGTAAGAACATCAATCACGTCTATGACAAAACAATCCTTTGTTTATCTAAAGTAAAGACTAATCATACAATTGATCATGACATTAGTGAAACCATAATTAACAACACTACCCCTTTGGATTTGGTCCCAATCATATAAAACTCTGACAATCAAATCAATGTCTTAAAAATCAGAGACCATCAAGAACATCAATGAGCAAATGTTATGACTAGGGGGAAAAACAAGGTAATGTTGAAAGGAGTTGGATCCACACATGCGGTTCCACCTCCATCTCATTATAACATTTTCGATCAACTACAAAACATTCCTGCACAAATATCGATACTAGAACTCCTTAAATTATCACCATCGCATAAGGAAGTTTTAGAACAAGCATTAATAGCCACTACAATACCAATGAATCTAAATGTTTGCCAGTTCCAAGCTATGGTGGGGCATTTGACTACCCCGCATTGTCTGTCATTCTCTGAACAGGATGATGTCTCACTAAACCATCCCCTTAATATTGCACTTCACATCGAATTCCTAATCCATAATCATCATGTCAAGAGGGTCCTAATAGATGGGGGAGCTGGTGTGAACATTTGCACTCTCAAGTTAATTCGTGCACTAGGATATTCAGATAATGCTATTGATGCTCGATGAAAAATGACTATCAAAGCATATGATGAGGAGGAAATATCTTTTAAGGGATTAATTGTGTTACCCATTCAAGTAGGGCCAACGATGAAACATATAGCATGCCAAGTCTTGGAACGAGAGTTAACATACAACATTCTCTTGGGATGACCATGCATCCATGAAATGCAGGCTGTACCTTCGACATATCATCAATGTTTGAAGCTCCCCATAAATGGACAAGAGGTGACTATATCTGCTAATCACAATCATCCTCAATATTGTGACACAATTAGAATCTCCCAAGATACCTTAGTGCCACACAACAGGGAAGATTCCAGTTCACGATCATCCAGCGAAGAACAACATCCAAGTATCACCACCAAGTGGGTCGAGAAAAAGGGTAAAAAAAGAAACAAGTCCTGTTGAAATTCAATCAACAGATAATCCAGATCAGCGAACATCTTTATCACAAAAGTTTCAAGAGCAAGTACAATTGACTGACAAAGGAATGGGAACATATTCTATGGAGCAATTGCTTAACCTATCACAGTTAATGCCATCTCCTAGGACATATGGTAAACCATCTATGATAAAACCTCAAACATCATTACCGGTCATAGTTCTTCAAGAAAGGTTTGTCAAAAAGCGTACCATAGAGGATGAAACAAAAAAAAAAAGTGATCCTGGATTGGCTCTACAAAGATGAAGAACCTTCTACATCAAATAGCAGTGTCAAAAATGTCAACATGAACACTGATAAATATGGAAAAGGAAAAGCTATTTTAGAAAAAATGGGGTATGAAGGACAAGGACTCATTGGATTAAGAAAGGATGGAATCGTAAAGCCTATTACACCCCTCACTCTCCACACAAAAGAGAAGCTAGGACTAGGATACTCTAGTGAAGAAAAATAGGAACTGGGAAAGAAGACTTTGGAAAGAATCCTTCAACTTAGAAATAGATCTGAGATAGATTCAAATGAATATGAATGGGTTCATGTTTCTATGTTTCTTTCACAGATATTCATATTGATTTCATTCAAAAATATACACCTACATGTGAGGAGGGCCAAGGCTCTAGGTCTGGACCAATCGTGCCAGTGTCACTAAATATCGATGATCCGAGCGAGGACGAACAGACCTCGAGTGAACTAGAAAATCTGGAAGAAAGTACCATCATGGACCTCGATATTCCAATAAACAACTATGAAAAATGGAATTCCAAACCCTAACATCCATCAACCTGAATGAATCTAATAACCTCATGCCTTTAATCCACCCTGAACTAATTGACTAGGAGACTGTCGAACCCCTAACTGTGCCAAGATTTACAGACGATGATGCGATCATGAATTTCCTATGTCATAGAGAACTAGGTACAAGTTTTTCCTATAATACTCATAACAACATGACTCAATTGGAGGGTGTCAAATCTTCTAGTTGCAATAGTGAAAACAGGAAAAATAGATCTAATGGTGAAAACCATTCTATGGCAGCATTAGATTTGGAAAAAGAAAAAATAAAGAACACATCTAACAGTGAAAACCTTTCTAAGGCACTGAAGGGTGGAAGATTTGACACTCTTCCAAAAAATTACCATGAGCGATCATTAGTCCTAGTGGAACCAACACAGTCTGTGAATACCGACACTGAAGATAAGGCAAAAATCCTACATCTGGTGGAATCCATGATAGAACAAGAAAGATCGGAATTCATCAAATTTTTTACAGAAAGAAGCATCAACTTCACTTGGTCATATTCTAATATGCCAGGCTTAGACCCAAATCTGCTCATGCATCACTTATCTTTGCCCACAGGAATCAAGCTTGTTAAGCAAAAAATGAGAAAAATGCATCCCCACATCACATTGATGGTAAAGACAGAGCTAAAAAAATTATTGGATGTTGGATTCATACGGTCTATAGACTATGCCAAATGGATATTAAACCTTGTACCTATTTCAAATATGGACAATAGCATTAGAATATGTACAGATTTCAGAGACCTAAATAAAGCATGCCCGAAGGATGATTTTCCACTACCAAATATAGACATCATTGTGGACTTGACGGCAAGGCATGCCATGTTATCAATCATGGATGGTTTCTATGGGTACAATCAAATAAAAATAGCGCCAGAAGATCAAGAAAAGATGGCTTTCACATGTCCATGGGGAACCTTCTGCTGGAATGTCATGCCATTTGGTCTAAAGAATGTAGGAGCCACTTATCAAAGAGAAATGATGACAATATTCCATGATATGATGCACACCTTCATGGAGGATTACTGGATGACATCGTGGAAAAATATACTACTAGGGAAGGACATCTACATATCCTAGATAAAATCTTCACATGGATGGAGAAATTCAATGTCAGGTTAAACCCTAAGAAGTGTGTCTTCGGGGTCACATCAACAAAACTATTAGGGTACATTGTCTTGGAAAAGGGCATTGAAGTGGATCCAACAAAATTCAAAGAAATTATGGAGATTCCACCTCCTAAGAATATAAGTCAACTCATATCACTATAGGGAAGGCTCCAATCGATCAGAAGATTTATCTCCCAGCTGGCAGACAAAAGTCATCCTTTTAATCATCTATTGCATAAAAATATAGTTTTCAAGTGGGATGAGGGGTGTGAAACAACATTCAATCAAATCAAATAGTATCTAATGTCACCACCTATTCTCATGCCACCAATAGAAAGATGGCCTCTCATATTGTATATTGCCACAACAGATATCTCTTTGGGGGCACTATTAGCACAAGAGGATTATGAAGGAAAAGAACATGCCATCTACTATATCAGCTAGACATTGAATGGATATGAAATCAATTACACTTTCATAGAGAAATCTTGTTTGATGGTGGTATTCACTATTCAATAGTTGAGACACTACATACTAACTCATACAATCAAGCTAATAGCAAATATCGATCCTTTAAAATATCTGCTCAATAAGGCTGCCTTAACAGGTAGACTGGCAAAGTGGGTCATGCTATTAAGGAAATTTGGCATTCAATATGTAGAGAGAAAGGGAATCAAGGGACAGGAAATTACTGAACAATTAGTAGAGGCTCCTTTACCAGATGATTGACCAATGACCATGGAGTTTCTAGATGCAGACATTCTGACAGTGATGCCCCAACAATGGGTATTATATTTTGATGGATCATATACATAGCGAGGATCAGGAGCGGGAATTTTGTTCATCTCTCCACAAGGACACACCATTCCAAAATCATATAGATTAATGTTTTAGTGTACAAATAATGTGGTAAAATATGAAGCATTAATCATTGGGGTCAAAATAGCAATTCAATGGAAAATCACGGACTTACAGGTATATGGGGACTCTCAACTAGTTATTTATCAAGTAAATGACGAATATCAAACAAAAGATGGAAGTTTGATGCCCTACAAGAAACAAATAGATAAACTAAAATAGTCCTTTTTTAGTATCAAGTTTGATCAAATTCCAAGAGCTGAGAACAAAGTTGTGGATGCTATGGCTACAATTTCTTTATTACTACAATTGCCTGAGAAGCGTGTTTGTTATGAGTTTATGGTAGAACAAGTATCATGTCCTTCCAATAATAATCTAGAATCCGCTACCATCTGCCATATAGAAACCACTGAAACCTCCATCTATGAAATGACCTATGCTTACCTAAAGAACAATGTCCTTCCTCCTAATCTATCTAGAAACCAAAAATGAAACTTCATCCGCCAATCCGCATGACATACTTTAATCATCAACATACTTTATTGTCGAGGTTTTGATGGTACTTTACTCTGATGTCTAGAACACAATGAATCTGAAATGATCCTATGAGAGGTTCACAAGGGTATTTTTGACACTCACTCAAGTGGGATAACTCTAGCTAAGAAACTCCTCCGTTTGGGATATTATTGGCCATGCATGGAGAAAGAATCCTACCAGTTTGTTAAGAAATGTCAAAAGTGTCAGATCCACAGTAAACTGATTCATGCACCAGCATAAGAACTGCATCCCTTCACATTGACATGGTCTTTTTGTCAATGGGGCCTAGATCCGGTAGGCAAAATAAATCCATCTTCATCCAATGGACACAAGTTCATTATAACAACTACAAAATATTTCATAAAAAGGATTGAAGCAGTACCTCTTACAACCATCACTGGGAAGCAGATCTCCTCTTTTAGCTTGAACTACATAATATGTCGGTATGGAATCCCTCAATCCATTATCACTGATAATGGATGACCTTTCAAGAATCAAGATGTCCAAGAACTATGTGATAAATTTCATATCCAACATCAGTTTTCAACACCGTACTATCCTCAAGGGAATGGCCAAGCAGAGGCCTCAAACAAAACAATACTCAAAATTCTCAAAAAGATGGTTAACTATGTTGGACGTGATTGGCATGTTCAACTCAATCTTGCACTATGGGCCTATAGAACAAGTATCAAAACACCAACAGGAGCTACTCCATATGCTTTGGTATATGGATTAGAAGCCATATTTCCCATTGAAGTTGAGATTCCATCCCTTCATGTATCACTTAGAGGTATCATTTCAGATGAAGACTATAGGGTATCTAGACTATAGGAACTGGAGTTGTTGGATGAGTGTCATGAACAAGCTGTTAATCATCTAACGATCAATAGAGGATGTCAAGAAGTTACAACCATAGGGTAAAACCGAGGGTCTTTCAGGTTGGTGACTTGGTACTAAAAGAAAACCCTAGGAATCAGCAAGACAAGGAGAAGAAAGGAAAATTTGATCCTAACTAGCTTGGTCCCTTTGTCATCATATCAGTGTATGGATCAGGAGCATATCAGTTATCAATGTCAGAATGGGATTTGTTTGATGAACCTATCAATAGTATTCATCTCCAAAAATTCTATGCTTGAATCTCCTAGTGCACGAGTCAAACTTCTAAAAATTGTTCCCTTGATGAAAACCTGGCAAACAGGCATCTTGGCAATGCAAAAATACAAAAAACGTATAAAATACAAAAAGAAAGAAAAATACAAAAATGAGAAATACAAAAAAGAGTGTAATCAAAACATATGGTGAAAACTTGGAAATAGGCATCGTATGTGATTCTAAGATCAGTTGTACCATCTATTTTGATATATATCAGGATCATTAGTCTGGCAGTCAGTACCATTTCATATCATAATAGTAGTCTTGCCATCTTTGCATCCATATCAAAATCATTCTCACATAGTCAAATCTCCCTCCAAAGCTTGGGGGCACATCTAGATATCACTAGAGGCAACAAAAACATCAATTTCATCAAAAGGCACACAACAGTATAGCAGAAAACCAAAAAAACCAAAGATCAAAGCACAACATCAATCATAATTAGAGGTATCAACCATCTGTATCATATCAAAAATCCAAAAACATGTCACAAAGTTAAGTCTGAAAAAGAAAAATTCAAAAACATAGGTTTGTGTCAGTCAAACTACATGGTCTCTATGTGGGTAATGTAGGCAAGGCTAATCTTATATCAGCCCCCGAGACCCCTAGGATAGGTTAGCAGGTTAGGTCTTTGGTCAAAATCTCAAAAATCACAAAAAAATCAGAAAAATTAGGATGGATGATCTAAAATCTAAATAATGAATGAAACACTCTAAGACAACAATGGATAAATTCCATTTTTGATTATCATTTCTTTAGAGTAACTCAATGATGTATTGAACTAGAGAAACAAGGAAGAAGAATGATGTTTTTATTATCTGTTTTCTGTAAGTTAATCATATAAATGTATGAATTATCAGAGGATGTGCTATACAAATGTATCACTGATGACATTCAGAATTCACACATTGAAATGATTAATCATTGTTTGTTTACGCAAAGAATGCACAGGTCATCTCGGTTAAATCATACCTAGATGTTTGTGTTCGCTTGCAATATCAAAAATCATGAAAGAAGCACTTAGGTCATCATTGGTCTAACACATACCATTGACGCTTGTACTCACTTTCAACATCCAATAAAGCTCTATGATGACAAAAAGCACAAAGGTACTATTAAAATGACAATCGTTTTTGCATATAGGTGCATGTTAAAAATTATATTGCGTTCATCATATTCATTATCGGCAGAGTATTTGTTGCATAAAGGGTTCCAATCAATGATTATCTTATCTACAAATAAGACTGAGTATACTTGACATAATTTCAAAAATCATCAAAAACATAGTCATCATCTCATCATTTAGTTTCATCATTTCATCATTCATGCATTTTCATCATACATCAAATAAATTATGAATTAAATTCTACCATAAGTACATCATGTTCATTTTTACAACAAAAACATTCATTACATTATCATCCATCAATATCATATGCATACATTATTTTCGCCCATACATTTTATCACATATATGAAATAAATACAAGTCATGTCATTGTTATCGTTACATCCAGCCATTATCATTAATCATAAGATCATCATTTTTATCATCATTGCATTTAAAAATTAAAAAAACATCTATCCATTCGTCCATACATACATCACATTTTACATCCATACATCATATATTCTACAAAAACATTCATCATTATATCATCACATTTGAAATAAAATCATCACATATTGCATCAGAAATCACATAATAAATGCATCCATCACATAGAAATCATAAATCATCATGAAATCACATCAACTGCATCTCATATATATATCATCAGTGTCAAGTATACAATGAAGTCTAAGTAATAAAGATACATCATCAAAATTGAGGTACATCGTAATATACATCATGTCTCAAAAAGACAAATCATAAGATAACATCTATGATCTTCTACTACCTGAACGTGCGGGCCCAATAGGACTTGTACCACCACCACCCTTGGAAGAACTAGGATCTCAGGGATCTTTGCGTGGAGGCTGGGTCATACCCTCACCCGCTATCCATGTGTGTGTCCATCTAGATCTCAATGGGGCATAACTCACTCGGCGATCGGCAGGCGCTGCATCATGATACATGCCTCTATAAAACTCTGCCTCTCGGCCAGCCCGCAGACCCTCTCTCATATAATATCCTAATGAGGTGCCATCAACCACTCTTTGTAGGGTCTTTGTTGTCTCCTATACCCTCTCCGCAATCTGTCGAGCACTGTCTCGCTTGGTTTTCAAAGAAGCAACCAATGTCTGTACAGTGGCCAACTTTCCCTGAACCTACGCCAATGCATGAGCATGAGCCTGAACCTGAGCCTGAGCCTGAGCCTACATCTGCGTCTAGGTTTGAATGAGCATACCCCTGGCATGTACCAGTTGCCCCTGCAATGTCTGACCCTATGCCTGGAGACCTGCAATCTATCTATGATGATCCACAATTGGCACTGTCACTACTCGCCTCTTGTGAGACCTATTGGATGATGGACCACTAATAGCTAGCCCTACTCCTCTATCTCCTCTACTTCCACCATCACTATCATCATTGCTACTACCTTCCGAAGTATCACCCTTGCTCTCTGCAGACCCCTCTGCCACATCCTCCTCTACTGGTAGTGGTGTTGGCTCATCTGGGATAGTAATGTGAGGATGAGGAACCAAGGCCAGGAATGCAGCATACTCCTTGATGACTGGTGCCTCTGTAATATCTCTGTGCATATCCCAGGGTGATGGTTGCAATGCCCTACATCCCTCTACTAAAGTATCATATGATAGACAGGGCCCCCAATCAAGAATATCCATCTATTGCCTAGCTTTATGGGCTACTCCTTGTGGCATACACTGCATGATGCCATACTATTTGTATACTCTAGGAAGCAGAAATCTCTCTAGAACAAATGGTTTCTAGATGATCAAATGCATGGAATCACAGAGGTATCCTAACACGACATCATCCTCATCCCACTACTCACAGTCGAGGTATGGACGCTAGGTAACAGTCTATGTGTCATCAAACACCCTCCTCCAGTGCTCTAACTTGCCCATCCGGGCCTGTGTAAGCTGACCTCTGTATCTAAACACATAGGGTATGCCTGGTGGTCTATCTGCCACTAGGAATGGCTGAGCAATAGAGAAGTGCTCCCATGCCCCCACCTGTAACAGGGTCATCCCTGTTGATAAGCTTCACGCTCCTAGGTACACAACCGAATGAAGATCATGATAAAGATGTGCCAACATGCACATTCCCCATGCATATCTAGTACCATGTACCATGATGCACTCCAGTGTCCTACTCCAGCCCATGAGGAATCCCTTTGACCTGCGATCAAGGCAAAGGAAACTTCTAATAAATCTAGCTAGCACTGCTGGTAGTGTCACATATGAATCAGTGATCCTCCTCCATCGGACACTCAAACCCTCAATATCCTGATCTTGAAATACTCTGTGAAGAGCATCTCTGTCGCCAGTCCCATGAGAATCATAGGCTGCAATCTCCCCCATGAATGGAATGCACAGAATCTGCCACACATCCTTAGGTGTGACCATCATCTCGTCAGTGGGTAGATGAAAGGTGTTTTGGTCACTATGCCACCTCTCAGCCAAAGCAATCAACAAACCCCGATTAATCCTAATTTGGGGCATATCAAGCAAGCTAGTAAGGCCGCATTGACCTATAATCTGAAGCTCATCTGGTGTCAGATGAGGTATCAACTCTGTAGTCCATGGAAACCTCTCTCGCATCTAGAGAGTACCCAGATGCTCCTATCATCACAATGAAAAATCTACAATCAGTAAACTATGTCAAGAAATCAAAAATCATTCTACTATCAAGTCTATTCCAAAAAATTTGGTATGAGTTTTCGATCAAAATTCATAGGCGAACATCAACAAACCTCGCTTATCATTAGGTTCATCAAACATTATCTAATCTCGCCTATCATGAGATTTATCGGATATTGAATCATTTCCTCGCCTATCATGATGATCATCACAAATAGGATTTCTTCTCACCTATCATGATAAGTTAGTCATATTTAAATCATCACAATCCAATATTGAGAATTTGGATTATCAATCATACCAATCCAAAGAATGTATTTTCCTGAAAGCCTTTCATTATGAAGAAAACTTATTTTCACTCTGTAACAGCTATTTCTCTTGAAACCTCAGCTTGTTTCACCTTACTATTATAGCTTCACTCCCTTGCTCTTAGAATGCAAACTCCACCTTACTTAGAGAAACTCTTAACAAAATAAGCTAAATTCTTTCACTTTTTTCTTTTCCATGCATTCAATGAAACACAAAGAAACTCCATTCATCCTTCAAATGCACTGTATGTAAATGCTTTCATTTTTCTTGTTTACTTTGTAGAATGGTATTTGGCTAGCATGGCACACTTGTAGATTACTTTCCACTTTAATCACTTTTCTTATTCTTTTCGCACCCTCATAAAATACAGCTCTTTGATCATATCCAAAATTTCCTTCAATTTGTAGAACAATCTTGCTATGTACTTAATTTTCATTATTTTTCTATTGGAGTAAAATTTAAACAATGCCTCTTCTTTTATTTCTAACTCTTGTAGCAACCTTGATGTTCTTCTAGGTTGCTTGATGTTTGTTACCACTCATTTCAAACATTTAAAATCTTCAGAAAAATATGCATTCTTGGCTCAAAATTTTAATGACATAAAGCAATGTTTATTACTTTTGTCCATGTGTTCCCAGCTTATCCTTGAACATAACCAGATTTGGCTTCTCTACTTTACTTGCACACTGCATTTATTTTGATCACCTATTTTTGTTTGTCCATATTGTTGTCTTAAGTATGCAAACTGGTCTTGAACACACCCAAAAATTTTCCTTTTGATACTTTGTACTCAAATGGATTGACAATGCCAATGTACTTGCTCTTCATCACTGCCCATGCATTTTTATGATCAAATGAAGCTGCTTTAAAATAGCTTTCAATCCTTCAATTCCGTAGCTTTTTTTCATGAATATTATATGTATGCTTGTTGACTATCACCATTATGAGCATAAAACACTTGAAAAATTAGAAAATATCACCATGGAACAGCATGAATAAAGATGAACAAAACACATGGCAGCAAAGATGCAATAAATTTTATAGTATTTAGAAGATGCATTTCAGTTGCTTTTGTGTCTAAAATGAGTTCATTGTCCACTTTTAATTTTCATTTTGTTGTTCAAATCTGACTATTATGAGTGAACAATTTCCTTGATCACTTTGATAACTGAAATATGTCTCACTCCTTAATGAATGGCTCAGATGAGCATGATAGTTGTATTTCCTTACTCAACCCACGTGTATGTTTAAGGGGTAGCATTCTGAGCTCTACCCTTGTGAGAGCCCGTTTTACTCCACATGCTTTTATGTCTTCATGAAATGATCAACTACAAAGATTTTCCTATACCTACACATGGAAACAAACAATGTTATATAAAGCAATATACTATTATAATTTTTCCTTCCTTGTTTCTATCCAACTCCTATTCTCTCAACTGTTTCAATGTATTATCGATAGAGTTTTACATTATTGTTGGTGATTCATATAGGGATGTTCATAATCAGAGCTCTAATGACCCTCCACTTCTCTTACAGGTCGATTGGAGATCGAGGATGAAGGATGGTGCACCACTTTTGCATCGACCAAACGCACAGGAAATGATGATTATGTGTCTTCCTTTCTTACATCATCAATAGTGTAGCATGCTTCTCATTATTCAATGTTATAGTTATTCCCATGGCTTGTGTGGGGCACTTTGACATCTTTTCTTGTTTTCCATCTTCAAAAGAAATGCATTAAAATGAAAAAATGTACAATCATTTTGTTCTTGCAAACAAATGAAATATTGTAATATGAATAAGCATTATGAAATAAATGAAAGCAATTATTATGCTTAATCATTTATTTATTTTGTCTTGTACTTCATTTGTACTACAAAGCACTGAGCAAAAATCTTGAAATTTTGTTCATTGAAAACACTTGCATAGTTGAAACATTAATAAATCTGGGGCAATACAACAATCTTAAACAATGCATCAACTAACTGAATTTTCACTTTAAAATGAACACACTAAATCAGCTCTTCCAATTGAGTTGTAGTGAAAATTGGTAATAGTAACTACCTTTACTATTTTGAGAGAAATAAAATAACTTTATTTAAGATAGGAAACTCTCAATTTTTTGCAAGGAAGGATAATTTTTAAAACTTTAATAAATATGATATAAAAAGTCACTTTTTTAAAAATATACCATTCAAACATAGCAAGTGAATTATGACTTGAAATTGAAGAATCAAATTGTATAATTGAATTCATTGAGAAACTCCTTTTTTACCATTTGTACCATCCTTGACACCTTCTATAGAAGTCCTCTATGATACAAGTTTCCTTTTATATGAATATTTTTCTCTTAATATCTTGCATAGCTTGACAGCTTGGGGCATGATCTTATTTCTAGGAATGATCGCATTGCTCATTCTCATTTTCTGAATATCTTCTAAAATTTGATAATAAATAGCTACATGACCATTACACATATTATTTGAGTAGAAATTTGTTTACTCAATCTCTTCATCACCTCCACATCGAAGACCTATTTATTGAACAATTATATAATGATCACATCGTGAACGTCTAGGTCCTAGATTCCACCTTTTCCAATGTATCAATTCCTAGTGATAGGAGACCATCTTGAACCTTTTTTTTAATCTATTCATAATTCACTAAAAATTTCTCTTATTTTTTCAAAATATAACTAATAATTGCAAGCTTCCATTCTACACTTTGAAACCACATATGAGACTTATTCTCTTTAATACTTGAGAAAATCTTCTCAGTGATCAAGATGTTAACATTTATTTAATTCATCTCTTGAAGGTCTTTCAAAATTCTCTACCACACCGACTCTTCTTCTCTCATCCTTCTTAGCTCCTTTGTAATTTCTTCCTTCTAAATATTTTCTTTGTCAAAAATCCCTTTATTTTTCTCAATGAAATCTAAAGCATTTTCTTTTATCTTATCCACCTATTTCTTAGTTTCATTTCCATATGATTGGTATTTGTGCACACTCTCTATAACTCCTTTCTCAATTATTCCTTTTGAAATAGGAATTATAGAGGCAAAAGACAAATCTATGGGTAAGTCAAATGTATGCACAATGGACCTAAGATCTAAGATGTCAAAACTTGCACCTATTATTTGAGTTGATCCTTCATATGCTTCTCTTTCTTTGTTGTTTGAATCAATTTGGATGCGAACACATGAAAGTTGTGCTTATCACCTTCATGTGTTGAAGGGACAACATCTACCTTTGTGATGTTAAAATTTCTTTCATTAAATTTGTCTACACTTTTCTATGAAATAGGCTAAGCCACTTAGATGCACATATTCCATGATGAAGAATCAAGTGTCAACCTCAATATAACTTTGGTCTTCCTTTGACTTGATAGATCTCTGAGTTATGTTGGAAACTATGTAAAGTTCAGGATAACTAACTAAATAATGCTTCTTTTCTTTACAGAGTTTTGTTATAACCATGAAGTAACAAGAGTCTATAAAGAGCTAGGAATGTTCATAACCAATGGATCAAATGGTGCTAGTGGATTGGAGACAACCAAGAAATAATTATCTTCTAGAATTGCATTCGTAGTAAAAAAATATGGAGGCTCTACTATGGGAGGAGAATGGGGTATGTCATGTTGAGGTGATATGATGAGAATAAAAGAAAAATACTAAAACTTGTTCTTCACCACTACCTTGATGACCCATAAGCTCTCTTTCTTTAGTTTCTTCTTGTATAGCGCTCAATGTCCTCTCTTTTGGCTTCAAGATCTCTTCTTCCTAATTTTAGGATCATCCCCATATATACTTCTAAAATCCTTATTTTTAGAAGTACCTTCACCATCACCACATCCTTGCATGCTTTTCTAAGAACTAGTGATTATAATTCTAGAAGCTTGACATATGGAAGAGGAAGAGGAATAACTTTCTTATTTTCCATTTTTTCTCTTTGATAGATCATCTTTTCTTGAAGGTCTAGTAGTTGTGGCTCTGATGAATTTCTTCCTTGCCTAATCTTATGATCTCTTGAGAATATGATAAATTCTCTCATCAATGTGCCTAACTTCTTCATCCACCCAAATAATAGGTGACAAAGGTTGTACCTAAATATTTTCAAAACATATGGGATCAATCAAAAAAAATTATATCATATTCAATTCCTTCTACATCCCAACCAAGCTTGAAATATTTAATCTATTTCAAAGTTAACCTCATCTAGCCCCTCTTTCACACTTCATAATCATCTTCACAATTTTCCCAAAAGTCTTCAATTTCAAGGAAATAATAAAATATTGGACTAAAATCCAAGCTATCTTTGACATAGTTCTTACTATCAAATGAAATTCTCATGGTGTGAAAATACATATTTTACTTTTCCAATGATTTCTCAATACTTTGAGCATCAATAGAAGGTTACACCTATAATGAATTATGCCAATAGGAAATGATATTCTCACTTTCCTCATTTCTTTGCATCATCTATTGAATACTCTAATTTTCCTGTAGAGCTCAATAAAGATGAGCTTATCATCCACATACTTGGGAATCATGTATGGAAATTTGTCATACCCTCCTACCCAAATGTAAGATAACTTTATGAACTAGATGTAATAGTTATTGTATTTCTTGATAAGAATATCTATTTCTAATGATATCCCAAGTCCTATATTCCCTTGAATTTTCCTTACTAAAACATAGTGAATGCATCATTCACTCTCCTAAAATGTTTAAAACATTATCCAACTAGAGATGGGTATAATAGTTATTAATCTGTGTCATGTTGTCAAATTTACCTTTGGTATCAAGACCTGGCCATGTCTTCACATTGGTGATTGCATATGTAAGATGTCATGTAGAAATATTGATACTCTTCAAAGAAATTCAATTGATTATGTAGATTATCACTAATAATACCTCTCCAATTAATGAACTGGTTTCCTAAACATATGATAATTATGAACAAGAACATCCATTTTTCCTACTCTTTTTATTTTTCATTCCCCATCAACCTATGAAGCAAAAAATCCTATTTGAGACATCTTCAATGAATATTGACCTATGTTGAACCTTTGGCAATTAGGATTTTCCTCTCTTTGGTACCTGTAACCAATTCCTTGCCACAGTGTTGAGACATTGAATGTTTTTCTTAACAAAGTGTGTTTGTGCAATTCCTTTATCTATACTTATAAACTGATCTTTGAGATGCAATCTAAGAATAATCCTAGTTGAAACACCATCTATCTTATCCACTAGCTTATCATTAATAGTCTTGACCTCTTTGGTTTTTGGATTATAAGGTTTGATACATTCCAAAACTAAATCTAGGCATTTAATTGATATCAAAAATCCAGCCTTGTGTGCCAATCCACTCTCAAATGTCCTCAGAGACAATGGTGATCTTCTAACCTCTTCAATGGTTTTTCCAAAAGTCCTACAGGCTAATGTGACACAAACTTTGTATTTTTAATTCCAAGAAGTGTACTCTCTAGCACTAACATGAACTCATACACATGATATTTGTACTTCATGATTGTGAATAAGGATGACACCACTTGATCAATTTGGCTGAAAAGAATATTTATATATGTGAACGCCATGTAATTATTTTCCATTCACAACATGAATTTTTCTAGAGTACATCATTAAACTGTCAATATGTTCATCTATGATTTCAAACTAGAATGCCTAACAATTCTACTTATATCACCTCAAAATATTTTAAAATTTTCTACAGACTTGCCAACAAACCCTTTGTTTAAAAAATTCTACATGCGAGGAAATCTCTTGAGTCATTCTATCAAATAGATTACATGCCTCTAATTTATTCCTTCACACTTTTTCCTAGCATGTGTATGGGTTTGGAGAAAATGATGGCATGGGGATTATTTAAAAAATTCTATAAAAAAACCCATTGATGCATATTCTTTGAAGGAGTCTATCAAAGAGTTCATATGCCATGGTTTCCTAACTACCCCATGCCAATGCATATATCTATACTAGATTATTTATACTAACAAAAATCTTAAAATTATGAAGCTCTCACTCTGGTATAGGTATGGTGTTTTTTTAGTTTAGGTTGACATGCTAAATCTATCCATTGCATTTGTCTAAACATTTCTAAAGCTTCTTATTCAAATCCATTTTACTTGTACCGCCACATTTCATGGTGTGAGATATCTTCACCATGGTAATCTCATCGCTAGTTTTATTGATTATGACTTGTTTCAACACCCTCACAAGTCTACATGCACATAAATAATGGAATGGTGCATTCCACAATTTGTTAATTTATACTTTGTTGGATACCTATGTTTGAGTCTTCAACTTCAATCACATGTTGTGAATTATAGTCTTAACCTCTACAAACTACATGTGGATGAGTTGTAAATCATAACTAAAACATAAATCACACATTACTTTATAATGGTGTGTACAATGGGATAGATGAAAACTCACACATTTTTTCAGTATTTTTTCCATGAGTTATTAATAGTTTTTTTAAGCTGAAAAAGGCAACTGAAATTGGATTGTGAATCTTCACAACCCAAATTTCTAAGTTAAGAATTTGAGTTGAAGTGGGTTGTAAATATTTGGGGCTTTGAATTTTCACAACCTAATTTTTGACTTGTAGTGGGTAGTGAAAATTCACAACCCTACTTTTTGCTTTTGACTTAAGATGTGAATTTTCACAACTAATTTTAATTTTAATCTTTTTAATTTCCCACTTTATTTGATTCACTATTAACTATGTATTTTATTAAAATAAATAATTATTAAAATGTAAACATTGAGAACTTCAATCTCATCGCCAACCTTCACAATTACTCTGTGAAAAAAAAATTATCCAAATAACATTTTGTGATTTGAGATATTTTTAATTATCTTAGAAAAATACAGAAAACCAAATGATTTGCAAGCCCATCAATAGAGAATTTGTGATAACTTTGGACCAGCTTCATATTTTTGACTAAAAAACTTTTCGTGAAGTTTCAAAGCATTAATTTTGACATATTTTAGACATAAATTAGACATAGGATATCTAATTCATTTTTTAGAGAATATAGATGGAATATTCCTTATGCTTTTATTCAAATATTTTGATTTATTTAAATTAGCAAAAGAGGAATAAATAAATTAATAAAGCAGACTATAGAAGTTGTTTATTAAATTAAACAGAAGAATATGACAATTAGTCAATAAATTGTTCTAATCTTTATTTAATCAATTTAAGATCGATGTGATAGAATAAAATAGGGATTTGATAATTAAATCAAACAAAGTATTTAATTTTTTTTATTTAATTAAGATGAATTTAAAATGTGAACTATATAAATAAATATTTCTATTTATTCAAACAGTAGAGGAAATTAGGATAATTAATCAAATAATTTGTATTTAATTAATCAGAATTCTCCAGACCAATTTTAGGTGTATACACAAATAAAGATTTTATTTTCCATTTTCCAAATCAAATAGGAAATAAGTATATTCCCATCTAACCTTCCCTCATAGCTTGACCCCTTGAAATATTTTCCTTCCTAGACCTTGCATTGAGTGATTTGTGTTAACATACGAGATGAAATAGTGTGCATCATGCATACATTCCTTTTAAAGAACTATATATCATAGTCATATTATCTCATATGTATATCATAAGTACATTAGAAACTATATTCTATATGACACCTATACCATAGTGACTAGAAACACACATTCTCCTTGGATAATACAATTATCCTTAGTTTAATCCAAGAAAAAAAGGAATTTTGGTGTATTATGTACTACACTGTGGGTCCCATCCTTCCTTTTGGTTATTACACCACCAAGTAGCTCAAAAGCCAAGATTGTTTATCACTAACTCAAATAATTTCCTTAAGCTTAATATTACTTCCCTTGAATACTGTCCATCTTGAGCATAACTTTTCCCCTAGATGTCTGTCAGTTCTAAACATAATGATAATTATTTTTATTTCAAGCTTTGTATTAACAAAGTTTCTTTGATCATTTTGATCTCTTATTCCATTTTTGCAACCTTTTTGGTCTAAGTTTATTCTTATTCCCTAGCTTATCCAAACTTAATAAAGATTCAACCCTTTTTTCTCATATCATGAACCAGTTTCAATGATTGAAGTTTTATTGTAATATAAGCATCCCACAAATCCTCCAAGATTTGATTTATTCCTTTTGCCTAACTAGCTAATGTAAAGTAATAAACTGATCATTCATTCAATTGAATTATTATAAGATGACCATGGTTTACACAAAACCTAATGTCACTTGTGTGTCTCATTCTGAGATAACCTTCTCAAGAACATTAAGCAACTACTTTCCACAATATGATGTTTAGTACTGATATCCTATAAATCAAAATTTCCAATCAAAATTGGTTACCTTCGTATATCTAGTCACCATAACATTATGACAGTTCTATTGACATAGAAAGATCAAACTTTTATCATTATCTACCACTTCCCTTTTGGAATTCCATGGGATTATAGAATCCCTACTATTAATGACATTTTGTCATCATCTATTAGCATACTAGACAATAAATTACTACATACCTTGCAACGTTATACTCTATCCCCTTCAAGATTATAGTGGTTCCTCATCTAAAAAAATTTGTGTTCCCTTGTGTGTCTGAATAAGACATCAACTTACCTCATTCATTCTTTCATCTCCCAAAATTTTGGGTATATAGCTTCCTTCTTGGTTTATAATAGTCCATCCTGACTAAGTGAAACATATTTTATTAACTTACGCCTTATTCAGTTCTCAAAATATAATATTTAAATATTAAAGGTGGAGCTAAACCTCTTCCTCTTAGGACATCCATATCTTGGATTTATTTTTTCCTTTAATCATTCCCAAGTTGCAATCCAATTTGCAGCTCATACTATTTCTTTTGATGAGAATTTATACCATTTTGAGTAATAATTCTCATTTGATCATGCTGAGTCGATATTATCTTCCAAAATATATCAGCAATTATTACATACTTAGCTACCAAGCATGTGCATTCCTCGATAACTCAAGATCATTATTATATATATAATTCTTCCCTTTCCGATTCCATAGGAAATGATTTTTTCCTTTCATGACCAAGCATACTTCCTATCCTTTTCCAAAACATTATTGATAATATTAAATTGATCTCCAATTCAATTACATAAAGAGTTGTGTTGGAAATATTTATTTCTTATTGGTCATATGCCTTGATCTTTCCACTTCCTTTCACTAGTAGTTCTAATAGTTTATCTTATATCCTTTCCAACCTTGTGGTTATTGAGGACAATACTTCGGTTGAATCATGACTTATGAAGAATTTAAAATTTCTTTCAATACATCAATGTAGTTCATTGTATAGGGTAGTTTATCCGAGTCTATCTACTCTCCTTCTTCCCCCATTAGTGTTTCCATTATATTAGATCATCCTAATAGTTGAGCTCATAAAAATATTTTATTCTCTTCAAATTGGTTGAATTGATTTAACATTCTTCGTTGTTGGCTCTTCATAGTTGAACGGTTGTTATCCACCTTACTTACCCTTACTTTGTTTCTAAAAATGGTTTCATCATCACCTTCTAATCACTTAGATTCAATAGTTGGATCCCTAGTAATGAGATCTAATGAATAGTCAACAACTTTACAAGCAAAGAGGTACTCTAGTGTTTCATTCCAATTCTTTCTTCCATGTATATGAATGGCCTTTTAACCATATTTAATTTCTCATTGCATCATCCTCAAATGATCATTTAAAGATCTAACATAAATTTACTTTCATTTCCAAGTTGGTAAGTTCAATCTATACTTCAACCAAACTCTTCTCTTAACCAAGCCTTTGTCGGATTTAATCCAATCCACTTTTTAGCTAAAAATCATCTTTCCAAGTGATTTTGTCCCTATTCTTGGTAACTTTATTTTCTCATAACTTTATAAATTCTAGTGTTGTTTGTCTTATTTCCCCATTTTTCAATTGGAATATCCAAATTGACCTTGCCTATTCCAATTGGTGGAATCATGTCATATTTTATTCTTCATAGGTTTCTTGTTTTCTTGACCAATCTGATCTCTAACCTTTATTCAAAAGTATCAACTTTCTCTCTTGACTCCAATTTTTATTGCAAGATTTTAGCCTTGTATCAAATCAGGTTTTTCAAGGGTTTATCCAACCTCTTGTTACCTCTCTATTTGTTTTTGATTCACAAAATGTTGACATCCTACTTCGAAAAAAGTCTCCAATTTGTGCTATCCATTACTTATTTTCAATAAAGCATACTCAGATTCATAATATCCCTACTCAATCTAAATTCCTTGACTCTTTGCAACTAATGTTTTCTATTAATAAGGGGGTTATTTCAATCATTCCTATCCCCTAGATTCATTTAAATAAGTTCGTAGGATGAAGGTACCCATTGGTAGACCTCCATAACCCTCCTACTAATCCTAGTTGCATAATATTCCACCATCCAAGGTGTATCATATTAATTTATTGGTTTAAGATTTTTCAACCCCAGGGATGATTATTTCCTAGTCCCAAAAAAAATTGGAATCTCAACTTCTCTTTTTGTTTCCACTTTGTTCTTTCCATCTTTCGATCTTGGCATAAGAAATTTTCAACCATTATATTTCGACAAGGTTTACTCATCACTTGTGTAATGAGCTCATAGTTTCTAGAGTTGAACCCAGTAGCTCTGATACCACATGTAACATGCCCATTATTCTACTCCAAATAATTTTCAATGTTTTAACCACAAGTGAAATCATTCACGATGCCATCACATAGCAATAATTTTTTTCTCTTTTAAACAAATATATCATTCACATTTAAAATAAGAACTATTCCAAACTTCCATTGCATTACATTGTGATATAGCAATAATTCATCTTTCTCATTTCATTCAACAAAATGTTACAATCTTTCCAAATAAATGATTTTGTAACATGATACAAAATAAATTTTCCATCTTTTCCTATAAATAGATACAAGATACATAAAAAGATCATCTAAGCCTCATTGGAACTAGAAATACAAATGATCTAGGAAATCCCCTTTCAAATCTTGGCTCACCGACTGAGAGGAGAAATATCACTCGAGCGCTTTTCTTCCATCCTCAAACTTACTGTGGTCCCTTGCACATATACCACATATGGTAAGATGGCCCTACACTTCAACAAATATTTTGGTTCGTAAACCTCAAAATATTAGCCAATCTTGAACTATTGTTGTGTGCTACATAACTTGAACTTTACCATATAAATTATCTATATTCTACGTGCATGAAAATCTTGAACTAGCATGTTAAAAGGTAACACAATGAACTGACAGTGTAACCAATGATGAATCAAACCACTTTTTCCAAAGTATTCATCACCCTTGATTTAGAATGGGTGTCACACACTCATCCACCATTCTAGCTCAATTTGTTAAGACCATTCATATTCTAGGCATAGGAATTCCCTCCATTGGGTAATCTTTAACCCCAGGAACAACCTATATACACTAAGTTCATTATGACTCATCTAATAGGCAAAAAATGTATTTCCATAACCTAGCAATTCAAATCTAGCTTTAGCTATATGGAATCCACTCTATTGAAGTACTTATTACTATGTATAAGTTATTCACTTCATTGGTTTGTCCTAATCCCAAGATTAACCTATGAAGGCCTCATGGTTCTAAAAAATTTCTTTGTAACAAACAACTTCATAATTTAATGTATAGCTACATAAGATTCATTTTATCATAGTATAAATACTCATGATTAAATGACTCCAATCTATAATATATCAAATCAATAATTTATTCAAAATTATATCCTCATCAATAAATTACATTAGTTCAAAGGTATGACCTCAACAATAAATGGCCTCAATCAAAAGAGTAATTGTATCAATAAATGACTCAACCAAAAGTATAGTCCAAGCACTAATGGACTCTTAATTCATGAATATAATTTCATCAACAAAAATTCTATTCAAAAAGTAGATTCACATCAATAAAATGGATTCATGTCAAGAGTATAAAACAACCAACTTGGTAGGGTAATCCCATCTATGGCTCCAATCAAATAGTAACTCAAAAATTTAAGTGATCAACATAATCACATAGGTTAACCTCATCCTTAGTTTAACCTAATCCCAAGATAATAGTAGAAATCAATGATCAGTATGATCATGTAGGTTATTCTCAACCTATGTGCTTCAAACAATGATCAAATAAACAACCTAATCAAATAGGTTATTCTTAACCTAGGGTTTCAATCAATATTCAAGTAAAGAAATGATCAAATGATCATTCTAGAATAGGGTTAAAAAAGATCCACATGATGTCACATCCTATCAACGATGACACATCTTTCAACCATCACTATCGTTGTGTTGCTAGCATTATCATCTACAAGTTTTTCTTATAATTTAAGCTAAAAAATTCAAGTTATTTTCCCCTAAGCTATTGATATTATTCATTTCTCTCATTTCAATAAACATATAGTATATACTAAATACATAAATTCCACATCATATAAAATCCCATATAGGGTATATAAAATAATTAACCTAATAGATAGGTTCCATCAGAGCAAGTAGTATCCAAGAACATTCAAGCATCACATAAAAATTCCAAAATCAAACAAAGAATAAGGGAGTAAGATACAACATGCCTGCAAGTACAAAGCTCCAAATCCATCTAGTTGTATTCCAAACTTAGCCTCCTCAATTCATCTTGCATCTTGGCAAAAAATCACTTCCACTTTTCCCAAATACCCTCACAAACTCTCTCACTTAAAATCTTACACAACCTCTCTCAAAATCTCTCACAAAAACTTAGAAGAAAATATCAACTCTCAGATAATAATAGAAAAATGTAGATATATGTGTCTCTTTGAGGTAAAGAATACCTCTATTTATACACAAAAATCAACATCTACAAGATGGAAACAAGGTAAATTAATTGACACTTCTCAACTTATATGATTCGACTCAGCTTGATTAATAAAAGGTGGCAGATTTCAAAATTAATACTTAACAAAATAGCACAATAGGTTGCTTCATTCATGGACAACAAGAATGCATTTTAGATATGAAAGGTAACTAATCAAACAGGTTGAATCCATTCTTGCTAGCTTCTACTTGACTTATTCTCCAATTTACTTTGGTTTCCATCGTTGGACAAAGCTCATAAAATAGAATTTTAAAGCAATTGATTTATTCATAATTTGGAACCACATAAACTTCTTATGTGTTGTTGTTGTTGTTTGCAGATTAAAGACCAAGTTAAAGTTTTTAAATGCATTTCAAACTACCTTCAATACTCTTGACTATGTCTTATATCTTTCACATGTGCCTTCTTTTGTATTTCATTCCATTTGCAAGCATGGTAATTCATAATAAATGTTTATAACGGTGTCTTAGTATGCACTCTTTATTGTTGTTCCTAGCATTATATAATATTTGCACTATATACTATAGTTTGTATAGTATGCTCTTGGCATTTAAAATATCAACTCTTATATATAATTAGCATTTATTCAAACATTATAGTATATCAATAATACATATATGCATCATATATTCCATTATACATGTATATATAAATAACTTAACATGTTATTATATATATGTATATATTTATCTATTTATATATCATCTCATACGATTATAAATATACATCATTCAATATTTGAATGCATAAACTCATATTCTTTCACTCTTATATATGAGTTCTCAAGCATAAACCCAACTATATCAAAAATAAATTTTAATACCAAAACCCTAATGGATAAAGCTATCACAAGGAGATCTTAGCAATAATCCTATCAACCCAAATGAAATCGAAGACCAAAAACCAAAACCCTAAATCTTCCCAAAACTATAGTCGAGGGTACTTACCCAATTCATGGAATAAGCCGACTCAAGTAGACAAAATTGGAATGTGAGTGTGTGTGGTAGCTCAATATTGGCTTATTAAGGGTTACCGAACCAAATCCTTCTCTTGAGTGATACTTCTCCTCCCTTTCAGAGGCGTGAACTTGTACCTGCATCCAACTTGGCACATTTGTAATGGTAGTTAGATGTTCACATATATATATGAATCATCAAAGCATTAACATATTCACAGTGTAATACATATTTTTTCATTGTACTTCATCAATATAAACATAGTTACTCCTTAAAATAAATAACATCTTAATATCTATTTTATTATTCAATTCATTTATCAAACATATAAAAATCATGATTTTCATTCATCATCTTATTTACCCATGAAGGTAAAAGTGGGAATAGAAGGCATTGTTGTAGGAGAGGAAATTATTTGAATCTCCTTTAAAAATCCTTTTGATTTCATCAATTTTGAGTACAAAATAATTCATTAGCCACATGGGCCATCATATCACTTACATATCACCACTTTTTGGCCCATTATGATCTTACACATACCCACCTATATCATTAATGGTTGAAATTTTTGTATAATGGCACCGAATTCATGATCATTGGTGATCTTGATCCCTTCCAATATTGTGCTAATTTAAGAGACTTATTGAATGCTAAGTTCCTATCAATTGAGAAGATTTTGCATCTACTTCCATAGCCACTTCATCTAGTTATGTCGATCCCTCCACCCTCATTAAATTATCCAAATCCTAAACCCATCCACCAACCCCAAAATCAAGATCCAAGAAAAAGGTTATGATGAGTATAAACTAAATACTACCTATTGCATCACAAAGCTACCTAAGTCTCCCAAGTATTATGATAGGCCTTGTTTCTAGAGGGAACCCAAAGTTGTCTTTAAAATTCCTCCCACCACCACCTTCACAAAATGGGGAGAGGTAAACAAAGAAGGCATTGATGATATTTCAACTTGTATTTACAAAGATGAGGAACATTTGTCGCCACTACCAATAGAACAATATGGAAAAGCTTTTTCACTCATGAAACAAATTGGTTATGATGAAATTAGTGGACTTGGTATACATATAAATGGAATGAGATAACCCTTTGTGCCTCTTAAGTAGCTGAAGAGCTCGGGGTTAGGGTTTATACCAATTAAGATTGGTCCTCCAAGTACTAAGGTGCTTTG
This sequence comes from Sequoiadendron giganteum, assembly GCA_007115665.2. Taxonomy (NCBI): domain Eukaryota; kingdom Viridiplantae; phylum Streptophyta; class Pinopsida; order Cupressales; family Cupressaceae; genus Sequoiadendron; species Sequoiadendron giganteum. The sequence continues at coordinate 614,906,261 of CM021106.1, forward strand.
AAATAAGGATGTGAGTGCTTTGGAAGACATTGATACATCTGAGGATCCTACCTAGATCTATTATGATGACACCAAATCTAATGAATATGGTTGGGACTCTTGCACCACCAGTGACTATGAGCTTGATCATGTCTTTTAGGAATTTTACATACCCTACCCATCCTTTACCAACCTCATGAATATCAATATTCATGTTGACTTCTTTTATAAACCTGACCCAACAAATATCAAAGATGAAAAATCCCAAATAGAATACTTTTGGGACCTTGATCATACCTCTATTTTTACCGTATATGTTGCTTCCCCATTCTTCACTAAAAAAAATAATGGTATCTCCCTTGTTTACCCACAATTGATCAATTGGGACTAACAAGATCCACCTACCTTGGACACATTTGAAAATGATGAGTCCATTGTTGAATTTATGGGACTATGAGAGGGAATACCACATGGGGACCATAAGGTTGGCTTCACTATAGATCTTGATGCTGAAAAATATTTTAGTGAGACTATCCCACCCTCTAGTCGCAAAAAAGAAAGGACACATTTGAGGGCAAAAACCTCTTTGAGGAACCTAAGGATGGAGAGTTGGAATTTCTTCTTGTCAATCAAGAGATATCGCCAATGTTGATCGAAGACATAATAGAGGTCAACATTGGTACTACAAATAATCCTAAGATTCTTCTCTTTGCAGCATCCCTGACAGAAGAGGAAAAAATGAAATTTCAAGCATTTTTCATAGAATGCCAAATAAATTTTGCATGGTTTTATGTCGATATTCTAGGTTTGGATCCTGAGTTGGTCCTACATCATCTACCCTTGCATCCAAATGCAAAGCCCGTCAAAAAAAATCTTAGAAAATGCACCCTGAAATAGCTATGTTGGTAAAAGTTGAACTCAAGAAATTATTGGATGTTGACTTCATAAGACCTATTGGCTATGTAGACTGGATCTCAAGCCTTCAACCAGTGACCAAACCAAATAGCCAAATTTGTATCTACACAAATTTTTGGAACTTAAACAAAGCATGTTTGAAGGGTGACTTCCCACTCCCAAATATAGACATCATAGTAGACCTCAAAACTGGCTATGAGATGTTGTCCCTCATGGATGGCTTCTCAGGGTATAATAAAATTTTTACCGCTCCTGAAGACCAACAAAAGAAAACATTAAATTGCCCATGGGGTACATACTACTAGAATGTCATGCCCTTTGGATTGAAAAATGTAGGTGTAACCTATCAAAGAGCTATGACCACCATATTTCATGATCTCATGCACACATTGATGGAAGACTATGTTGATGATATTTTGGCCAAATCATTGCCACATGGTGATCACTTAAGAGTCTTGGACAAGATTTTCAATTGGCTAGAATAATAAAAGGTTCATCTAAATCCCAAGAAATGTGTCTTAGGTGTGACATCAGAAAAGATTTTTGGATACATTGTATATCATCGAGGCATTGAAGTAAACCCAAAAAAAATCAAATTAATGTTAGACATGCCTCCCCCTAAAGGAATTAGTCAACTTTGAACACTCTAGGGCCAACTCTAGTCCATTAGGCACTTCATTGCACAACTTGCAGATAAATGTCAACCTTTTCAATATTTATTACACAAGGGAGTTCCTTTCATTTGGAGAGACAAGTGTGAGGAATCTTTTCAATAGATTAAATAGTATCTCTTGATGCCTCATATCCTAATGCCACATATTGATGGAAAACCCCTATTTTTGTACATCTCAGTCACTACAATTGTATTGCAAGTATTGTTGGCTCAAAATAACCACGAGGAAAAGGAATATGCAATCTATTACATTAGCTGCACTTTGGTGGGGTATGAGATTAACTACATTCCAATTGAATGTGCTTATCTTACAATGGTATTTTCCACTCAAAAGTTGAGACACTACATGTTAAACCATCAAACTAAGCTTGTGGCCAAAATAGATCTTTTGAAATATTTACTCAGTAGGGCAGCATTAATAGGATGATTGGCTAAATGGGTCATGATACTTAATGAATATGGTATTCAGTATGTGGAATGCAAGGAAATAAAAGGATAAGTCATCGTTGACCAACTCGCTGATGCAACCACGCAAGTTGATCAACGTTTGGTCTCAGATTTTCCTAATGAGTCAATATTCACACTGGACACAAGAGTAACATGGAGATTGTATTTTTATGGCTCACATACTAATCATGGATCAGGTGTAGGTATATTATTTGTTATCCCTCAAGGTGATACAATCCCTAAATCTTTCGGGATAGCCTTCTCGTGCATAAATAACATTGCAGAGTATGAAGCCTTGTTGACAGGATTACGCATGGTGATAAAATGGAAAATAAAAAGTCTACAAGTCTTTGGCGATTGACAATTGGTCATTCGATAGGTCAACGATGAATATGATCTTAAGGATGAGAAATTGAACCCATATAAAAGAATGGTTGATAGTTTCAGGAAATACTTTGCAGACATCTCCTTTTTCCAAGTACCACGTATTCGAAATAAAGCAACAGATTTCATGGCCACTATTGGGTCTCTTTTGGATATTCCTAACAACATGTCATAGTATGATTTCTTAGTGGAACAGTTGTTGGTCCTCAACTTTGATGTCCCTGAGTCTGAGATGGTATGTGAGCTTGTTGGCCCCAATTCCCCCTGGTAACAAGATATTTATGATTAATGACATGCCCAGATCCTACTACTCAACGTTTCCAACAATCAATGCAAGTCCATTCGTAAAGCCGCTCGCTATGCCATCATCAATGATACCTTATATAGACGTAGCTTTGACACCACCTTGATCAAATGTCTTGACACTAACAAAGCCCAAACTACCTTACATGAAGAACACAAAGGTATATGCGAAACCCATTCTAGTGGTCTAACCCTATCCAAAAAGATCATGAGATTGGGTTAATACTAGCCTACACTGAGCAAGATACCTATCACTTTATGTGAAAATGTTGATAGTGATAGATACATAGTGATCACATTCATGCACTTGCACAAGAGCTGCAACATATCACTTCACCATGGCCCTTTTCCCAATGGGGACTTGACCTCGTAAGCAAAATTCATCCCACCTCATCAAATGGCCATAAGTTCATCATCACGACAACCGAATACTTCACGAAATGGGTTGAAGTCATCCCTATGACATACATCACTAATAAAAAAATCTCCAAATTCATCCTCAATTACATCACATGTCGGTATGGTGTCCCCAAAACCATCATCACTAACAATGGTTGTCCCTTCAAAAATTAGGATGTTTATGAGTTATGTGAGAAATTTCACATTCAATTCCACTTTTCCACACCATATTACTTGCAAGGAAATGACCAAGTTGAGGCATCCAACAAGACCATAATCAAAATTCTTAAAAATATCGTCAATGATGTTGGTCATGACTGGCACATTCAACTTAACCCTATCCTACAGGCATATCACACGAGCATCTGCATACCCACGGGCATCACTCTACTTTTCCTAGTCTTTGGTTTAAAGGCTATCCTTCCTATCGAGGTTGAAGTACCCACCCTACAAGTCTCCATAAAAGGGCTTATTGATGACGAGAAGTATCGAATATCTAGGTTGCATGAGTTAGAATTTCTTAGTGAACGTAGACAGAGGGCCTTGACTCATCTATAGGCATATCAAAATTTCCTTTATCGCAATTACAACAAAAAGGTTTTTATTAGACACTTTGACATTGGTGACTTAGTGTTGATGGAGAATCCAAAAAATCAATCCGAACGTGAGAAACCTGGCAAATTTGAGCCCAACTAGCTAGGTCCATAAGTCATAACAACATCATTTGGTTTTGGCACCTATCAATTGTTTGCACTTGAAGTGGAACCTATGTCAGAGCCTATCAATAGCTTGCACTTGCAGAAATTCTATACATAGCTCCAAACTGCCATGCTAAAAACATAAAAATACAAAAAATAATTACCTAGATGAAAACCTGGAAAATAGGCATCTTGGTGACAACAAAAAAATCAAAAAATCATGAAAATAGTAAAGATAAATAATCTGTCCAATAGTGAAAACCACTTCAGTGGTGCTTTGGATAAGTAGCATGGTGAAAACCTAGCAAACAAGAGCCATGTGTATTCAGTCTCTACTTCGTCATCTACTATCACTCTACTTGGTCTTCTACCCTCATCTGTCACAATGCCTTACCTCCCATCATCCCCCATTTGACACCCTTCATAAGGCCTGGTCATCTTTATCATGAATTTCAAGCGGTTGACATCTTGTGTCCTTTCTCCTCCATTTTCCATCCATAATAAACCCTAGTCCCATCACATCCCTGATGGTTAGTCCTAGACCTAGCTAGGGGAAAATTCCTAACAACTAGTTTTATTGGATTCTACACTTTTCATTGGAGGTTAGAGTATTCCCAAAAAGATAAAAAATAATCAAATATTCCCAAAAAGACAAAAAAAATCAAATATTCTCGAAAAGACAAAAATCAAAATATTCGACAAAAGACAAAAAATAAAATATTCAAAAATGACAAAAAATCATAAAACTCCAAAAATCCAAAACAAACCAAAACATGTCAAAAATACAAAAGATCCAAATAAATTTCAAAAACAAAAAAATATTCAGAATCAGTCAAGTTAGTCTTTATCATTGTCAAACTGTGTTGCTTATGTGACTGGAAGTAGGCAAGGCCATCTGTCAATGTTCCCCTGAGGCATTAGGTCAGTCCCTTAGGCATTAGGTCAGGTCCTTTAAGCATTGTCAACTAAATTCATGATTTTAGTCCTTTTTTATTGCAACAAAGTCAAGAGGCATGTGGAACTATGAGGTGTCTGAGTGCATGACGTAAGAAAGGCCATCATTCGATGAGCCCCCTAGGCCACCTAGGTCAGTCCAATAGGTCAGTTCATTTTGTCAGTCCAATAGGTCAGACACTCAAACTCAAACACAATATAATCATCAAAATTTTAACATTCAAATCGTGGACCAATCCACAACATAGTCCAATTAGTCGTCAGGTCACAATCAGTCAAATTTCCAACAAAAATTTAGCCTAGCCAATTTATGGTCCCCTTCAAGATGCGTATTTCTTGGAATGGGACCCCATCAAAATGTCATTTTCCTTTTCAATATGTGTCTTTCTTGATGACAAGCTCTGTGACAATGTCATTTCCTTTTCATGATGTTTCTTTCATGACGATAGGATCTATCACATAGTCATTGGCCTTTTCAGTATGTGTCCTTCTTGACGACAGGCATCATCAAACTGTCATACTATCAAATCATCAAGCAATCAACTTTAGACAAACAAACATTGGCGAACACATTGAATGGTTGTTGATTTTGCTAGTCTATTTTATCTTATTTTTATATTGTTTTGTCTCTTGGTCATGTTACTAGCTACCTCGAGGATGTCCCATGAAATATTTAGAGGTGCGATGATGCCTCATGACATATTTTTCCTTGATTGTTTTGATAAAAGGGTAAAACAGGTTTTACAGGAACCCGAAACCACAAAGTTTACAAAGTAGAAAAAATGACACTAAAGTCCCACCAAAAAAATAGCTACCCAAGGAAAGACCAGCAACAACTAAATAAAAAGGACCATAAAGGTCAAGAAGATAGGAACAGCATTGAAAGCACCATGTAAGCCCCAACCATTAATTCAGATTCTTGAGGATAGACTCTGTCTCCACCTCCAGATTCTGCGTATCTTTAACCCCCTTTTTGAAAGTTTGAATCATATTCAGAGTAAGAGGGGCCTTGCACTTCAGATTGGCTCTGGTTCTTCTAGAAATGCCAGCTTTCGTATCTTGGCTTTTATCCTCAGGTTCCTCCAAATCCACCACTAGAGACCCCTCCTGGGATTTATCAAGCTTCTTAGTCATCGCATTAATGATTATGGAATTATGTCTTGCCATGCGGTTATTTTGCTTGACGATGGTTTTGATGGTATTCCATAAATTCTCAGCTTTGGAGTCGATATATCTATTACTATGATCCTCATCTTTCTTTTCCATCTCAGCAATCTTGCTTTGCAAGGCCCAGTGTTTAATTTTTAGCTCATTAATTTTAGAGAAAGTCCAATCCAAGAGTTTGGATTGGGACTCAAAATTGGTTTTGGCAAGGTTAAGATAATCCAAAGAGGGCTCTTTTCTAGTATTAGGGCATGAATTTTTAGGGTTAGGAGTAACAGGGGATTTATCATTAAAGTGTATGTCCGACAAAGGATCAGCACAAAGTTCAGTTTTGTTGGCATCAGACTCCTCTGACTCAAAGGTCTCTTCAGAGTAGGAAATAAGGCTTTTGGCTTGGGTTTTCTTATCAAAAGAGCATATCTTAAGGGAGGGGCTGTCAGGCTCAAGCTCAACACGTGTTTTACCAGAAATCCTGGAAGGAACAACATGCAAGGTAGGGATATTTCTAGCTGTACTAGACTTAGGCAAATACTCTGAGCCACTGGGCTTAGTATCATCACTCTTAGAATTAGGGTTGGTTTCCAGAATAGCAGGGGCGGGTACATGGAGATATTCCACAATCAACCTTATTAACTTAGTATGCAGAATGGGGAATATTTTAGGGTTTTTCTTATTGTCCTCCAAACTTTTCTTGAAGGAGTAGTAAAGATAATAGGGGATAGAGACGCTTACCTTGTGACGAAAATGGTTGAGAAGAGCAAAGTCGTAGCCATAGACTTTTGTGAAGCGCTCATCCACCGTAATGTACTCCATGATGACCCGCATAACCTTTCTCCAAATAGCCTTTATGGTATCAACATCAAAGTAGCTATTAGCAATTTTAACCATACTTAGTCTTTCCTTGTCCTTTTTATGAAATCTAATCACTACTTCATCAGAAAAAGCCATGTCCCTAGAGAACTTCTTCCCTTCAGTGGATAATCCAGTAACATCAGCAATAATATTTTTGCTGAGTTCCACATTCCTACCAAATAGGGTTAATTTACCATCATTCCAATTTTTGGCAAAGAGATCTGTAGCCTCCTGGTTAGAACCATGAAGCTTCTCCAGGAAAGGGATTAGCCCTTCGCTTTTAATCTTGTTCCAAACCTTGGAATTTTTCATGTGTATTTCGTAGTTGTTCGGCTCAGTTCACTTTCTGTCTCCTCCCATATAGGCCAACACAGTGAGGTAGACGCAAACACAAACTTTACTAAAATTGGGCCCGCCAAATCTAAGAACCCACAAAGCATGCGGAGTTTGCTTGCAGATTACTCCACTATGCTTGATCCCATGCATTCTAATGATTGTGATGTGATAGATCCAACCTGTCCTCATTAAAGGGATAGCATCTCACTTTTCCATGTGATTTATCATAATTTAATAGGGCACAGACATTAGAGTTAAGATCGCTAATATTTAGCCAGGTGCTCACTTCTTTACTCCTAACTCCTTCATTAGCAAAAAAGTCTGCAACAGCATTGGCTTCTCTATAAGCGTGTGATATTTTAACTTTTTCAAATTTAGCCAAGTTCAATCTGGCTTCCTCAATCCACGAGGGGGGAGACTTGCCACGGAGGTAGTCAATTATGTTTTTGGAATCTCTTTCAAGCCACAAATTTTTAATGTTAAGGCTTTGAGCTAAATTTATGATATGATAAGCACCAGCTGCCTCTGCCAGATGATTAGTTTGAGAGCCAAGAGGTGAGGCAATCACTCCAATGAAATTGTGATAGGGGTCCCTTATAACTCCTCCACAGCCTGCCGCCCCCAGATTGCCTTTAGCCGCACCATCAAAGTTAGCTTTGATCCACCCATTTGGCGGAAAAGCCCAGCACACTCCCTCTTTGTCCTTTTTGGCCTTCATAATAGGACTAGACAAATTTAGACTGATGTTCCATTCCTTAGCAACAATTATATCATAGTACGAATACTCCACATTCATGGTCTTCCTATCCTTCTGGGCCATAACATTGAAATTTTCCTTCAGGGATCTGACAATTTTATCAAAGATAATATCCACATAGGCTTCTTTGCCCCTAAAAATTCTATTGTTGCATTCTTTCCAAAGGCCCCAAGCAATATGAGGAAAGGATAAATCCCAAAAAACCTGAACAAGGGATTCCTTGTCTGGGCTTTCCATTGAGAGAAGAGATCTTCAATGGACAAAGGGAAGACCCAAGAAAGGTTCCATAACCTGATGGATTTTTCCCAAAGAGAAGCAGCAAAAGAGCAATGAAGGAATAAATGACACACAAATTCAGTCTTCAACTTACAAAGAAAACATCTATTTGGCATTTGAAATCCGCATTTACATAGGTTGTCAATCATGAGCACCTTATTTTGGAGCAGGATCTAGAAGAAAATATTAATTTTAGGTATTAGATGTTTGAACCAAGCTTTAGACCAGAAGGGAGGATGATCCAGAGGAGAAGTGATCCTGGAAAAAGCGGATAACACAGAGAAGTTTCCAGAGGGTTCATCGATCCAAACCACACGATCATCCAATTGCTCAAAACTAAGTCTAACAGCCATCAGTGAAGACTTGATGGGAGCCAAATCCTAATTGACACTGCACAAGTCCACCCAATTACCATTCACTCTATAATCTTTCACATAAGATCCAAGCCATGCCTTGCAATTCTCAGCCCATTCTCTAAAGGAGTTGATTTTTATCATGGGTTCCTTGAAAAGCCATCTATCCTCCCAGAATCTGGTACGATTACCATTTCTCACTTGCCATCCAATACCATCCTCCATAATCTTTTTTCCAATGGTTAAATTATTCCAGCATATAGACCCTCTGGGAAGAAGGTGGGGGTCCTTCTTAATAATGGAGGAGCAGTTGTTTTCTAAGTATTTTTTATCCAGAATATCAATCCACTCCCCAGAAGAAGAGAAGATTCTCCAAATTTGTTTAGCTAAGAGGATTTTATTGACAGTTTTGATTCTTCTTAAGCCAAGTCCACCATTCTTTTTAGGTCTACAAACAAGATTCTAGTCAATAAGGGGGAGTCTTCTATTTTCCTCAACACCCAACCAAAGAAATCTTTTATGGATTTTTTCAATGGCTTCAGCAAATTTTGCAGGAATCTTAAAAAGGCTCAGGGCATAGATAGGAAGATTCTGGAGAGAGGCTTTGAGGAGTTGAAGCTTACCAGCTTGACTTAGCAGGGCTCCTTTCCAACCCGTAAGCTTCTTGTTGAATCTTTCGACAAATGAGAGCCAGAAAGACTCAGGGGGTTTCATGCTTAAAGGAAGACCAAGGTAGGTGGCAGGAAAGGAATCCACCCTACAACCCAAAATACTGGCAATTTTGGCCTGTCTATGAACCAGAGTATTGAAAAATAATAGAGAGCTTTTTCGATTGTTGATCAACTGTCCTGAAGCTCTTCCATAGTTGTCAAGCAAATATTTTATAGATTTTCCTTTAGACACAGTAGCTTGATCCATAAGCATAGTGTCATCAATGAATTGTTGATGGGAGCACACCAGGTTGCGCGAGGAAGGTCTGAGACTAGAAAGAGATTTAAAGTGAACCAAATTTTTTAGATTCCTGCCTAAACTTTTAGCCATAATAGTGAATAAAATAGGAGATATAGGATCACCCTGCCTTAGACCTCTGGTGCTCTGAAAAAAGGAAGTAGGGGATCCATTGATCGTAATTGATATGGAAACTGTGGACACAAGTTGTTCCACCATTTGGATAACCCTATTATTAAAACCAAAAGCCTTTAAAATTTTAAATAAGAAAATCCAATCGACTCTATCATAGGCTTTTGAGATATCAAGCTTTAATAAAAAACCTTCGGCCTTCGACTTAACAAGGGAATGAATGTTCTCGAGAACCGTAACAATATAATCAAGGATTTGTCTACTAGGCACAAAGCCATTCTTTTGAGGAGAAATCAAGGAGGGTAGAAAGTTAGGAATCTAGAGGTTAAGACCTTAGAGATGATTTTGTATAAAGAATTAGAGAGACTGATGGGCCTAAAAGCCTCAAATTTATTAGCTCTAGGTTTCTTGGGGATGAGAATCAAGAAAGTAGCATTTAATTCTTTTAAAAGACATATAGATCCAAAAAATTCCTTAATAGCAATAGGCACATCTTCTTCAACAATCTCCCAGAGCCATTGAAAGAAAAATAAAGGGAAACCATCAGGACCCGGAGCTTTACTCCCGTCGAAGGAAAAGACAACCCCCTTGACTTCCTCATTGGTGGGGATAGCTGTCAAAAAAGAGTTGTTTTCCTGGTTGATAATTCTTCGTATAGCCTCAACAAGCTAATCCTGCTCATTTTGGTTTATTTCATTACTTTCCGAGAGAAGATGATTAAAGAAGGAGCTTGCCTGCTTTCTAATATCCTCCTCCTCCTCATACCTAGTTCCATTCACATCTATATGAGATATTATGTTAACAGCTCTGTGTTTCAAGGCTAAAAGATGGAAGTACCTATTGTTTCTATCTCCAGCTAACAGCCAAAGAGCTCTTGATCTTTGTTTCCAGAACTCCTCCTCCTTTCCAATTATGTCATGCATCTTCGTAAGGAGATCATTCTCTTTTTCCTTAGTATCATTCGAGTAGCCCTCCTTTTGAATTTTGAGTTGAATTTCTCCCAGATCCATCTGAAGATTAGACTTAATCTTAAAGATGTTCTCAAAAGATTCCTTTTTCCATTTTTTTAAATTACATTTCACTTCCCTTAATTTTTCAGCAATTCTGAACATAGCAGTTCCTTGAATTTTTATATTCCACCATTTCCTTATTTCCTCTTTAAGAGCAGGATGAGAGGTCCACATTTTTTCAAATCTGAAAGGAGTATTCTTCTTCTTTTTTATTGGATCTGCAGTGAAACTGATAGGAGAATGATCATAACCAATTCTAGTGAGAGCTTTAAGGGAGCAGTAATAATCAAAATACCAATGATTGGATATCAAAGATCTATCTAATCTGACCTATATGAGATCCGTCCCCTTCCTACGATTGGACCAAGTGAAGGAGGCTCCATGAAGATCCAGATCAATCAGCCCTTGATTATTAATGAAATTCTGAAGACCCTCTTTACTCTCCAAATTAATTTGGGATCCCCCAAATTTTTTACCGTTCATGAAGGGTGTGTTAAAATCCCCCATAACAATCCAAGCTTCTTTATCAAAAATCCTCCTAATGGCAGCTAATTCAAACCAAAAAGATTTTCTCTTTCCTTTTCCATTAGGAGCATATATGTTCATTTGAATCTAGCTGAAGTTATCTCTAATATGAGTGAATCTAGTAACTATGTGATTTGTACCTTCCAATATCGGATCTCCTTTGATGTTGTGTCTATTCTAGAAAGTAACAATGCCTCTCGAAGCACCATTCGAGTTATTGCCCTAGTTGCTGTAATACTGGAACAATTTCATCTTTTCAATTTTCTCCTTAGATATTTTAGTTTCCTAAATTAAAAGAATGTCAGGTTTGTGATCTCTAACTAAATTGCAAAGAACATCCTGCTTGTGGGGGCTATTGAGTCCCCTGATATTTCATGACATAATCTTCATTATATGTCAGGGGAGTTAAGACATTCTAGGATGGTTTTCTAAGATCCATCTGCTATATCCTGAAAGCTATTCAACTCTCTTTTCTTTTTCGATGACTTTTTACCTCTTGAATTCTTTACTGCTCCACAATCTGCCTTAACTCTTGATCTGGTTGAAATGCCACTTGGGGTCTTCCCTTGTTTGTTTTTTTCAGTCTTCTTCTTTGCTGTATTCTCTTCTTTATCAGTCTCATCTTGACTATCCATCTCTCTACTAGATTCCCAATGCTTTCCATTTGGTATTCTTTGTTCCCAAGGTAAGGTATCCATATTACCGTTCTCTTGGAAAAATAAGACATTACTGGATAGGTTAGCTAAGTAATCCTATTTTTCAAGGGATTCTAAAACCCTAACAGCGGAGTGATCCATCAGGTGCTCTACATCCATAGGGGGGAGATTATCAGAAAATGGGGGAGGGATTTTCAGAAACAAGGATAGGCCTTCACTAGGAATATCCTCTAGACCCGGGATCTCTTCATTTTTATTAGAAGGGACTCTCATTTGGGATAAGGAGGGAGAGAGGTTTTGATCTCCTTCTCCAACTAGGGCGCCCTCATTAGAACCCCTTTCCTTTGAAGGAGACACTTTAACAAGATTCAAGTTATGAGGATCATTAGGGATCTCACCTTTATACTCCAAGACCACCTCAATCTCTGAGGAGCTTTTCTAAATATCAGTTTCTATGTTTTCCAATTCTTGCTCTTTATTTTCCCTCTTTTCTTCTCCTAAGTCATTCTTTTTTTTTTTCCATTCCTTTTTTCCAAGTTCTGTTGGTTTTTCTTTCTCTGAAGAAGCATTTAAAGGGCATTTTTTTGCCCAATGGCCAAATTTCCTGCACTTGAAACAAGCAAACGGGATGGTTTCAAACTCTATATTCTATTCCCATGAACCCAGTTTAGATTGTATCTCAATCGATGATGGTAGATCTGCTTCCTGAGGAACTCCCACACATATCCTCGCAAAAACCAATCTCTTTCTAGCAGCTATCATTGTGTCGATCGAAAGGAGCTCGCATTACCATGGAAGATGTCTTCACTCCAGTACTCCAAGGGCAGGCCTGGAAGTCTGACCCAGACTGGGACATTCTCAAAGATGGAGTCCAATAGATCCAAGTGGGAGGACCACTTCTTTAGAGCCAGGGAAGATTTCTCTATCACCCAAGGACCTCCACCTCTTACAGCTATGATGTCCTCTTTGCAAGTAAATTCAAAATCAAAAAAACCATTTGGAAGGGCAGCAACTGAGACTTTCCCACGGGTTCTCCATCTATTTTTAACAAACTCCCTGACCACTTTGATATTTGGTCTAAGGCCCATGAACTTCTCAACAAGCGTTTGTTCCATTAGGGCTATATTATGGTCTATGATCAGATCTGGAATGGAAATAACGAACTTACCTCTAGCAAGGGATGAGATATTTTGCACTAGAGGGAAGGAAGAATTTCCATTAGGTTTTACCCCAAATAGAGAGGTCCAGGTTTTGCAATTTCCTCCAAAACGGCCTATGGTCCCTACTCCCCCTCTATCTTTCACATTTTTACCAATGGAAGAAACAGCAGGGATATTCTCCAGATTTTCCTTTCCCCCGGGTTCCACTTGCATTTTTTCTCTGGAGTCCACATCATCCTGGTCATCCTTACCTTACTTTTGGCTCGATTCCAGCTCATGATTCGACTATCAGTTTCTGATCTTGCTCCACTTCTGATTCCACTTCCAATGCTTTAAATTTTAGACTCCTTTTTGTCTCGCCCGTGTTCGCGCTCGTGATCCGCCATCATCCAAAATTATTTTTCTTTGATTGTTGTCTTTGGTGTGTCTTGACAAAATTACTGGGGCAACTTAACCCTTACTATGAGTTAGGACATTCCTTGTTTGTGATTGTCTGTTTTCACAAGTGGATGACCTTGCATACCTTGATCTATTTCATATCATGGTGTGTGTTCTCCATTTGTCACATTTTATTGCCCAATGATGATTATGCAACACCTATTATGTTATTTGGAAAGATATGGAAGTATTCATTTTTTGTCCTAACACCCATCTCTTCCACGCTAATATTTATTGTGTTCCTTCATCCTCTAGTCTTCTCATCCATTTTGAGATAACACTCATATTATTTGAACCCTCCTATCCTCTCAAGGGGGCATACCACTACCTCCTCATCATCCTTCCTCTCCCTACTTTCACACTAGGGCATTTTTTTTTACTTGGTTTCTTTGACACAATGCAATAAATTGTGTTATGTCAAAGAGGGGGAAAATGTGGAGACATAAAAATGACCTAGTTCCCCAAACTACATTTCTTTATATCAAACGTCCTCCTCACATAATTAAATAATTTAATTATCTCCTAATGTCATATTAATTTCTAATTATTCATTTGTGATTAATTAAATAAATAAATTACATTTATTATTTAAATACGTCACTAATAAATCCCTATTCCTAAGTACCATTTATCCTTCAATTAAATAAACTTATTCATTCAACCCACTTTCCATCCCACAAATAAATAATTAAAATAATTATTTATTTCCTTCTATCTTATTCCCATTTATGACATTAAACCATTATTTTCCAGAAAGTCAACTTTCCTCCATAAATGAAATAATTTATATTATTCCAACTACCTATTTTTCTCCACCATTGATTTAATTGCTTTCAATTAAATCTCAACCCTTCATTTCAATTTTTTCCATTCTTGGCATATGGATTCTAGTGTTGTCATTGATAACAACCTAGGTCATTCATCCGGTCTACAGTCTAGTCTTGGCTCATAATGGCATAACAGAATGAAGAACAAGGCATTCAATTAAAGGAAAAAATGGTGATATGAATACCTCACCGAACTGCTATTTTAAATTGTGGATCTCAGAGAAGGGTATGTTGATGTTTGTACTACCTTATTCTATAAGTACCTTGATGCGCATTCACTGGTGTATGATCTGGGAGATTCGGTACTCTAATATTTTGGTTATGTGGTAGAAGGATGACTTTTCAAATATAGTAGTTGTCAATGTTTAAAGAATAATAGATTAAATGTTTTCATGTTTGAATATGTTTATTTGGATCCCTACTATTTTTTTGATAAAAGGGTAAAACGGGTTTTACATGGACTCAAAACCACAACGTTTACAAAACAGAAAAGAGGACACCAAAGTCCTACCAAAAAAACCAACTTCCCAAGAAAAGACCTGCAACAACCAAACGAAAAAGACCAGAAAGGTCAAGTCGAAAGGAACATCAAAGTAAGCACCAAGAAAACCCTAGCCATTAATTCATAGTCATGAGGAACGAATCCATCTCCACCTCCAGATTCTGCATATCATTGACACCCTTTTTAAAAGTTTGAATCATCTTCAAAGTGAGGGGGGCCTTGCACTTTAGATTGGCTCTGGTTCTTCTAAAAATTCCAACTTCCGTATCCTGGCTTTTATCCTCTGTTTCCTCTAGATCCACCACTAGAGAACCCTGCTAGGCTTTATCAAGCTTCTCAGTCATTGCATTAATGATAATGGCATTGTGTCTTGCCATGCTGTTGTTTTGCTCAGCAACAATTTTGATGGTGTTTTGTATGTTCTCAACCTTGGAATCAATATTTCTATTACTCTGATCTACCTCTTTCTTTTCAATCTCTGCAATCTTTGCGCCCTGCTCATCAATCTTGCTTTGCAAAGCCCAATTTTTTATTTTCAACTCATTAATTTCAGTGAAAGTCCATTCCAAGAGTTTGAAGTGGGACTCAGAATTGGTTTTGGCTAGGTTTAGGATATCCAGAGAGGGCTTTTTACCAGTCTTAGGGTAGGTATTCTCAGGGTTAGGAATAGCAGGGGGGTGATCATTAATGTGTTTATCCAGCAAAGGGTTAGTGCAAAGCTCGGTATGGTTAGCATCAGACTCAGAGGACTCAGAGGACTCTTCGGAGTAGGAAACAAGACTTTTGGCTTGGGGTTTCTTATCAAAAAAGTAGTTCTTAAGGGGAGGGCTATCAGGCTCAAGCTCAATGCGGGTTTTACCAGAATTCTCAGAAGGGACAGCGTGCAAGCTAGGGACTCTTCTAGCTGGACTAGAGCTAGGCAGATACTCCGAGCCACTCGGCTCAGTGTCATCACTCTCAGAATCAGGGCCAGTTTCTAGAATAGCAGGAGAAGACACATTAAGATATTCAACAATCAACCTTATTAACCCAGTGTGCAGGATGGGGAATCTTTTAGGGTTTTTCTTATTATTCTCCAGGCTCTTCTTCAAGGAACAAAAAAGATAATAGGGGATGGAGACCCTTACCTTGTATCGGAAGTGGTTGAGGAGAGCAAAGTGGTAGCCATAGACTTTAGTGAAGCGCCTGTCCACCGTAATGTACTCCATGATGACTCTCATAACCTTTCTCCAAATAGCCTTTATAGAATCAACATCGAAGTAGCTATTGGAAATTTTAACCATACTTAGCCTTTCTCTGTCCTTTTTAGGAAATCTGATCATAGCTTCATCAGAAAAAACCCTATCCCTAAAGAACTTCTTCCCTTCAGTAGATAATCCCGTAACATCAACAATAAAATTTTTGTTGAGTTCCACATTCCTACTAAACAGGGTCAAGTTCGCAATATTCCAATTTTTAACAAGGAGATCCGTAGCCTCCTAGTTAGAGCCATGAAGCTTCTCCAAGAAAGGAAGCAACCCTCCGCTTTTAATCTTATTCCAAACATTGGAATTTTTCATGTGTATATCATAGCTATCTTGCTTAATTCGCTTTCTGTCTCCTCCCATATGGGCCAACACAGTGGGGTAGACCCAAACACAAGCTTTACCTAAATTGGCCCCACCAAATCTAAGAACCCACAAAGCGTGCAGAGTTTTCTTGCAGATTAAGCCACTGGGCTTGGTCCCATGCACTCTAATGATTGTGATGTGAAAGATCCAACTTGTCCTCATCAAAGGGATAACATGTCACTTTTCCATGTGATTTATCATAATTTAATAGGGTGCAGACATTAGAGTTAAGCTCACTATTATTAAGCCAGGTATGCACATCCTTACTCCTAACTCCTTCGTTAGCAAAAAAATCCGCAACAATATTGGCTTCTCTATAATCATGTGATATTTTAACTTTTTTGAATTTAGCCAAGTTCAATTTGGCCTCCTCAATCCACAAATTGATGGTCTATGAGGGGGGGGACTTGCCATGGAGGTAGTCAATTATGTTTTTGGAATCTCCTTCAAGCCACAGATTTTTAATGTTTTTGGATCCCTACTATGTTATGGCCTACTATGGTTGGTGTTCATAAATATTTAGTTGAAGATCTAGCCGATAGTTGAAAATCACTTTATGTTTTGTGAAGCCGACATATGGATGGTCAAATATTTGATAGCGGATATATATATGAGATCAGTTCTATCATTTTGAGGTGTGAGTGTGTGTGAATGTGTGGGATGTGAACTATCTTGGTGTACGGTGAAAAAATAAAAAGAGTAGTGATGCAAATTGTAGAGCAGAGTAGAGTGAAGAGTAGAATCGATCAGTAGATTTAGAATTTCATCTATGAGCCCAACCAAATTTGCAATCATGAATAAGTAGATGTTATTACTTTAGTTCAACCATTAGATGGTTTTAATCTGAACTTTTGTAAGGTAGTGAGTCTTCCCTTTTGAGAAGTGAGCTCTAGGCAATGTGCCTGAATGCAAGTGCATTCTCTTTTGTAAGAAAATATATTTTACTCAAATTATGGATTAACCTCCACCGTGGTTTTTCCCCTAATAGGGTTTCCATAAAAAAATCATTGTGTTATGGTGTTGTGAATGATTTATTTTAATGATTGCATCTTTTATTTGATTTAATGTTAGAATGGTTTAAGTTTCTGATTAATAAAATTTAGATTTGTAGAACACTAATTCACCCCCCCCTCTCAGTGCTAACACTAATTCACCCCCCCTCTTAGTGTTCCCTTGAGTCAAACAATTGGTATCAGAGACTAGTTCCTCTGAAGAATTTTAGTAGCTTGAGGAAGATCTTGAAATGTAATGGACTCTGATGGTCTTCAACAATAGCTTCTAGTGGCACTTGATGATCTTGATCAGTCTAAAGTAGAAGTAAGGGAATCAAGAAAGAATCTTTAAGATGCTGAGAAATTCATTCAGATATTGAAGGATAATATTGTTAAATCTAGGGAGAAGAGAAGGTATCTTTGTGATAAGGTACAACAAAAAGAAAGTAGAAGCATGGATGATGTTCACCTAAATCAAACCTTGAAAGAAATAACTAAAGAATGTGAAAAGATTGCTACAGACAATGCTACCCTAAAACATGAAATGAAATCTATGGTGATGAAGTTGACTAAAGATATTGAAGAAAGGAAGAAGAATGAGGAGAACCTTGCTCAGTCCTTAAAAGAGAAATCTGATGAACACAAAAGAGTAAATGAAGAATTCAATCAGCTGGAAATTGAACCGCAATGATCTAGAAACAATGAAGAACTTGGTAAACAAACTTTGATTCTCAAGAATGAACTCAATATTGCGAATGAATACAATGAAATTTTAATATTAGTAGAGTTAAGATTGATGAGCTTACTCAAGGATACAAGAGTGGAAATGACAAGAAAGGTCTTGGATATGAAAAAGGAGAAAGATTCAGTTTCGGAAAAATGAATTTCAGACAAGATAACTAGACGAACAAAGTTGGAAAGTATCTAGTAAGGCAACCTAATGCTCAAAAGTGTAATGGATACTATTTTTCTTGCAAAAAAAATTTTCATATGGCTGCTCAGTGTAGAAGTAAAATTAAATCAAGCAATTCATCATTTTTTGGTCAGTGTTTCAACTACAAAAAGTCTGGTCATAAATCAATTGAATGCAGAAAGGTTTTCTAGCTACTCTATCAATAGAAGGAATGTTGAATGTTATACTTGTGGAAAATTTAGGCATATTGCTAATCAATGTAGATCACGAAGAATAACTGAAATGATTGGTCTGGACAAGGAAACACTATGTGCTACAATTGCAACAAATATGGTCACATTGCAAGATTCTATAGAAACAAAAATATGGATAAAAGAGGTCTGATATAGAAAGGAAAAAATACACAGAAAGATGATAAAGGAAAATGAAAAGTGACTGTGGATGAAATAAGAGATCAGATAAAGAAGACATGGGTAAGGAAGAATGATTCTGATGTTAGAAATGGTTCTACACCGGAACCTACTTCTGATAATTCCTCCAATAATTGATCTCAAGCCACTGACCTAGGGGGATTTTTTAAGAAAATATTTTTCGCCTATTCGTAGATGGCACCAGAACACAAAAAATTGTCAAAAAGGGTATATTAATGATATGCAAATGTTTTTGGAAAACATTCATGAGAAAATTCAAAGAAGCATAGGTCCATGGAAGAATTTTTCTCTCACTGTCTAAGAAAACAAAGTATCAAAAAAATCTAGGGCAAACACATTTATTACAAGTGTGTGAGCTATAAAAGACAAGTTGAAACTCTTATTTGTCACTTTGCATCAAAGAAGAGAAGGAGAGCACTCAATAGAAAAAAATTTAAGCAGTGAAGTTAATTCATCGATGAATCTTGAAACATATCAAATTCGGTACTCTAGTCATATATGTTTGGTGATGTACTTCTTAAATTGTTTACCAATGATCAATAATGTGGTGTAGAAATAAAATGAATTGGTATGCAAACAAACCTACACATACAACCTAAAGAATTTGGCAAATTGTGATGAAGAATTTGGAAAGTTTAATGAGAATAAGCTAGGGAAGTTTAGATTAGTAGGTGTTTCTCTTCTGGGAAGGACACTTGAAGTTGGTTCCTCTTTCGATGGCATGGAGAAAAAGAAGAAAAGAGAAAAAGAAACTATTGAATACAACCCTATGGAATACAAGATTCCCATAACTGAAGAAAAAGGAAAGGAACAGGAAATTTTTGATAGACTAGATGAAGAATCCGATGAAGAAATTAAGGACCCACAGGGAAATGAACTGGAACTTGTTGAATCGGGTCAAGAAAAGGAAATTTCAAAAGCAAGTGAAGAAGAAGATGATCTAACAAAATAAAATCTACAATTGATCATTCACAAGGAAGGTGGAATGCAAAAAATTGTGAAGTTATGGTCTTGTAAACCCTCATATGATCAAGATATGATCCTAAGTATTCTAAGTCCTCATATTGTACAAGATTAGATCAAGTTGGAAATTTTACAGAATATTCTACTGGAAGAAAGGATTGAATGCATAAAAGAAACAATGGTTTCTAAGTCTCAAGACAAAGAAGAAGGTCTTCAAAGTTATCTCTTATTTGAAAGGGAAGTTGAGAAAGAAGATGAATGAGCTGAGGCAATGCATAAGTGAAGCTAATAACATCTATAACTATTGCATTCATTGGCCTCATGTAGTTGGAAAATACAAAGAGAAATTGGAAATGATTGAAACAGAGTTGAATGAGATCGGAAAAAACTTTGATATGTTCTAGGATTAGGATGGTACAATCAAGAAAAAATTATGAGCTACAACTTAAACACAGAAAAGTTCACTTCACCAAGAACACACTTATGGACACTTTTGGAAAGTGAAGGACCTAACTAAATGTGGATTGGAATAGATGGTTGAGATACTAAGGGCAGGTGAAAAACTAGAGGAATCAATTATAATTTTGGAATCTATCATCGAGATTTTCAACAAGACATCCAATAATAACAACATGATCATAATTATTGGGATTACAACTAAAGCTTGGAAGAAATTTCTTCTGGAAATGAAGGAAAATCACAAGATGACTTTCTAACTCTTTTTCAAAAAATTTGAATCAGTTTTGAAATTTTGGAAGGGTTGAACATGTGTTTTTTTCATTGATTTCAAAGGGGGAGAGAGTGCAGTGAAAAATTCCTCATCAATCTAAGGGGGAGCCATGTTTTGGAGTTTTGATGTTTGACAACATACTCATTCATTCTGACACTTAATCATTTTTCACTAAGTGTTGCCATCAATGCTGAAGGGGGAGATTGTTGGCATATGGATTCTAGTGTTGTCATTGATGACAACCTAAGTCATTCATCCAATCTACAGTATAGTCTTAGCTCATACCAGTAGAATATAATGAAGAATAGGGCATCCATTTAAAGGAAAAAATATCAACTTGAATACCTCATCAGACTATAATTTTGAACTATGGATCTCAGAGAATGGTAGATTGATGTTTGTACTACCTTATTCTAGAAGTACCTTTATGTGCATTCACTGGTGTACAATCTGGGAGATCAGATACACTAATTTTTTGGTTATCTTTGGTAGAAGGCCGACTTGTCGAATATAGTAGTCGTAGATGTTTAAGGAATAATTGTTTAAATTTTTTCATGTTCAAATATGTTTATCTGGATCCCTACTATGTTATGGATGACTATGGATGGTGCACATAAATATTTAGTTGAAGATCTATTTGATAGTTGAAAAAAACTTTATGTTTTATGAAGTCGACATATGTATCATCAAATCTTTGATAGCAGATATATGAGATTGGTTCTATCATTTTGAGGTGTGAGTGCATGCGAAAGTGTGAGACTTATGATGTGAATTGCAAAGCAGAGTAGAGAACAATAGAGCAAAGAGCAGAATTAGTCAACAGATTCATAATTTGATCTATGAGCCCAACTAGAACTGCAATTAGGCATAAGTAGATACTATTACTTCATTTCAACCTTGAGATGGTTTTAATCTAAAATTTTGTAAGGCAGTGAGCCTTCACTTTTGAGCAGTGTGCCTGAATGAAAGTGCATTCTCTTTTGTATAAACTTATATTTGAGTACTCAAATTATGGATTAACCTCCACCATTTTTTTTCCCCTAACAGGGTTTCCATGCAAAATCCTTTTGTTATGGTGTTTTGAATGATCACTTTGAATATTTGATTTAATGTTAGTATGGTTTAAGTTTTTGATTTATAAAGTTTAGATTTGTAGAACACTGATTCACCCCCCCCCCCCCTCTCAGTGTTCCCTTGAGTCCAACAACCCTAACCATAATTATTATTATCACATTCAATCCTAGTCATTGATCTTAGGTTTTAATCCACTTCTAATCCTGGCCATCCATTCTCAAATTAGAATTCTTTAAAAGGAACTATTTCAAGCCATTTTGGAAACATAATTATTTTGACCATGCTTGCGAACTTGAGTACATGAGTACACATTACTTCAATATTTTTCTTGTCTAAGGCATAGGTGATAGCTGCACTTTAAATATGAGGGCAATTATACCATTTCCAACATGATGGAGAAGGCCAATGGAGGTCACTCAATGGAATCTTGAAGACCAGGTGACTTTGTTTCATATTTATTTGCTTCTTGTTTTTTGTTGTTCTCTATTGTTGATTGGGGTTTAATGATCTATTATGGTATCTAAATTAAGCTGAAAATTTCTCTCTAATACATTAGCTACCCATATTTAATGAAGAATAAGACAAATTAATTCAGCCTTGAGAATCTTATCAACCTCATGGAAGATGGAATCTATTATTCTTATGTTACAAGGGTGTTGTTTTTGCATCAATGGGTAGCTTTAGCTTAAATGGGATATGATTTCGATAAACCCATCCATAAATATATTAGTTCATCATAGTAAAGGGAAAAAATGTATAATAAACCATAAAGGATATATAATGGTTCCTCTCTTTGGTATTAGTAATTATTTCCTCTTAGTTGAATCACCTATCTAGAATTTGAATTAGGTGAATTAACTATTCTAGTTATTGATTCATTAATTTTAGAGGAACTACCTTCAAAATAAAAATCAGATTTTCTTTAATGTCTCAAAAATCTAGAATCTAATAAGAATCATCCTTGAAATATGGATTATAGAGGAACAAATAAGTTGAAACCAATAATGAATTATCTTTATATTTTTTCTCCTCAAGAATAGATTCTATTAAAAATGTGTCAAAGTAGCTAATATTATCCAAAACCCTATTCTTGTGTCACTTGATCCTATCACTTTAAATGGTAAAAATATTAGTGAACTATTTTACAATTAACTCACCATCTCATACAACTCATAACTTGTTTATATCATTTTCCTTTGAAATGAATGACTCAAAAAGAAAATATTAACACTTAGCTATGTTTGTGTTATCAAATTATAGCTTGTAAGACAAAGGATACTTTATATATCATCTAGATAAATCATCACAAAAATTTCTCATGATCTTGATTTCAATTAGCTACCATAAATCTATAATTTTCGTAATTTAAAAGATATATATAAGCCGGTCACTTTGGGAATTTCATCACACGAGGAGGAAGAGACAAAATGATTTTTGAGACCAAATTTTCTATATAACTTTAGACTTGAGATATCAAGACTTAAGAATTGTTATTTTTTCTTTAATTCTAGGATCTAATCTCACATTATTCTCACCAAGGGGGATAATTTCATTAAACATATATATTTTTACTTCTCACCCTAAATCCTTAAAAATTATTTGATTGAGAAGCATACCATAGATAACTGATATATCAACAAAAATAGTAATTTTCAATCTCTTTCTTGGATAAGTAGGTAGTGCTACTTATCTATTTTTAATTTTACAATAAGAGGAACCTATTTGGACCCCATTGAATAAAAATTTCTTGTGTAGTTTTGTGAAAAAATTCCAAGAGCTTGAGAATCTTTTGATGGAATAAAATTATTGGAAGCCCCAAATTTAATTATATCATTGCTCAATCTATACCTAATAATGAAGAGAGAAATATGGAAAGCATTATTTTTTCATATGAGTATTAAGAAATTGCATATTTATAATTAGAAGATAGAATAGTATAAGGCTATTCACTATTTTTTATATTCTTTGAGTATTGATTATTAACATGGGAATAATTTAAGTTTTCTATTTTAACATAGATCTAGTGTATTTAATTAAGATGGGTTCATTCTTAAATAACCATCTTGAGAAGTATGATTTTTTACATTTTATAGCTCTCAATAATATCAAAATAATTTGAGGATTTATTATTTTTTGAGGAAGAAGTGGGTACCTAGGTAGTACAATATTTGGGACAAGTTATTTCTAAAGCCTTAGGCATAGTAGAGGAATTTAAAGATAATATTTATTCTGGAGAAGCAACTATATTCCTCAAGATTAAATCTTTTAATTATCATTTTTCTTAGAATCTTATTGACTGATAATAAAAATTGAACATCAATGATTGTCTAGTTCAATATATACATCATCTTGCCTCTCCAAAACCAATTTATGATCAAAGAACGTAAACTCATAATCATCAATATAATTATTGATTTCTTCTATGTAACAAGATCTTCTTTAAATGTTTCCTTAATGGTTTTCATTATCATGAATCATTTCATTTCTAGGAAATAAGCTCCATCATATTTGTTTTAAAATGAAAATTACATATCATGTTTTTTTCATTTTACACTAGTCATATCTTGGGTTGCATCCAAATATTATACTCTTTATCTTTCTATATAGAAAGTAATGTTAGGAGTTATAAAATATGAAATATCAATTGTACACATGATTTAATGAGAATTATAAGGATATATGTTAGGTTATTTAATTCAAATCTAGATATGTTATTACATTTATAATCTATCACTATCTACTATAAAAAAAATTGTATCTCTATTTCATGATTGATTATTATATTTTAAACTCTAGGACCACCCTTTTTGGCCTTGCAAGATAGAAAAGCAGAGGATCTTAGATGCATTATTATTTAACCTTTAATTTATATGAATTAATCATGATACCTATCTCTTTTATTTGGGTAAATATGAATTTAAAAATATAGATATTGAGCATGTCGTCTAGGATGGTTGAAAATAGATTTAAAAGATAAGAAAACCCACACATAGATTCTTTTTAGATTCCCTTGATCTCTCCAAGTAAGATAAATAAGGTAATTTGTACAATAATTATAGAGCCTGTCTCCTATCCAAACAATCTAAAACTAGAGAATCACTCTCCTAAAAAAATTTATACTATTTAGTCTTATATATTACCTTCAATTTTGGTTTTACCCAACCCCTAGGGTACACTATATCTCGTTTAATTTAAAGTTTGAGGATCCATGATGTATCTCAAAATATTTTATGATTAGATTTATATTGAAATAAACCACCATACACCTTCAGAGCACCATGTTTATTAGATACTCTTTTTACAATCCAATATCTATGAACATATTTTACTTTCATATGGTCTACATATTGTGAGAGGAGAATTTTTTTTTATATGCAAGGGTCTACCTTGTTTGTCTAAACAGGGGTATTACATAACAAGCTCCACTATTAGGTCCTTTTCACACCTTATCCCTTAAGTTTACCTAGCGTACACATAGGATACTTATCACTTTATGTCTCATATCATAAGCTTAAGACAATTTTTATAATATTATTGTAGGATGCTAAATCTGCACATTGCTTTGCGTAGACTAGCATCCTCATAGAATAACATATAACATTCCTTCAAACAATTGATAAAACCAAATAAAACATGCAAAGAAGAAATGAAATACAACCTATTCTACGGTGGATTGGTGCCCTTTGGATGTGTAAAAGAGCCCTTTCCCAACCCTTTTCCAAGCTAATGAGATAGACAATGAGATGCTATGAGCTCAAGTTGCCTATAGTGTAGATGCTTTCAAAATGTGGATTATGAAGAGCAAGATTGATTCTCAAATGAAGAGAGTAACCTTGCATCAAGATGTGTTGTTAAATTGTGTTGTAGTTGTTTTGGAGAAAAGCATTGCTTTTATAGATTCAAGGTTGAGAGATTGAGTGATTTTGGATGAATGTGGGATAATTCATAAGCCAATGACAAGATGACACTTGTCAAGGTGTGAGAGGGTGAGGAATGTGCAAGTCTTGGCCAATGTGCCAATTTCAAATTTGAATTTTGGATGAAATGACATGAAAGGTGCATTAAATGCCAAGTTTGACTTGTGCAAGAGACATGTGTAAGAGCATTTAATGCTTTTTTGGAAGGGACAAATCCTTTGGAGGGAAGATTCAAATTGGAAGAATATTCCATCTTGATGCCGTTTTGAAAGTAATTAGAAGAATTGATAAATCAAATAACTGATTTATTGGTGCAAGTGGGTGGGTTAGTTGAGAGTTTAGATTTGACTCTAGTTGAGTCAAAAGCTAGAGAATGACTGATTATGATTAGAAGTTCATTAATTTAGATTAATTAACTTAGGGGATTTTAGGGATTTGATATTTGATTTAAATAAGTTTAATTTATCAAATCAAATAAGAAGAACTTAGGACTTAATGAAATAATTTGATTTATAAAATTAAGTTTGATGAACATTAGGGATTTAATCAATAAAATATTTTAATTGATTAATAGAACAAATGAATGTTAATTAGAGCGGAATGCATGATGCATGATGTTAGTTTTACATGTCTACAATTATGATATCCCATGTCTCAAATTTTCCTATATAGCCAAGGATTTCCCTTCGTAATTTTCAATTTGATCATTCATTGTATTCTTTCCATTCATTGATATGAATAAAATATATTGATCTTCTCATTTTTTTATTTCAAGTAGGCCTCTATATCTTAGATGGTTATCTCCATAGTAAACTTTTACACACTTGAATCACTTTATGAAATCATTGCTTATGAGGGATTATAATACTTATCCCTTTTCCTTGACATATTTTTCAACCATTGCAAAGTGCTTTCAAAAAATAATTTTCCTATATATGGGTTTGCATCAAGAAAACTACTTCCTACACCATCCCTTATACAACGTTAATAAGAAGAGGACCAATGGATAAATTCCAAGATTATATCGTTTACCTAATTATTGACACAATGTATTTAGAAAACACTTCTCTACAACTTTTAGTACCAAAATTATTTATTTAAATCATACCATCTATTTCTATTTTTAGGAGTCTCATATATTTGTCTTCTTCATCGATCTCCATTTAATCAAATTGGTAGTCTTGTGGTTATCTTCCCTTATTTTAATTTAGTTTATTTTGTTTATGTCTTCGGATATATTTTGTGCTCCTTTTTTTTTCTCCATATCAAGTGTATTTATAACTTCATAAATAATTTTTGCAAGTTATTAGGACATAAATATATAACTTAAATTAATATAAAAAAGGATACTATAATTTTTTTATTATTTAAAGTAGTAATATAATTGATTTTCTTAACATATTTGACATGAATATATGTAATCTTATATGATCAACTTGATGTACTATCGATGTAAGAGTATTTGAGGTACAAGAGAAAAGTTGCATCAACCGAAACCATTTATTTTAATATTTATTTATGTACATATTTCACTAAAAAAATAGTATTATAATTCAATTTTAAGGAACCACATCTCACCACACTCACTTTTTATGATTCATGATCTCATCACTACAACCACAAGCACAATTGGGTAATTAGAAGCACCACAATTGACTTTAGCTGTTCCCATGGAATGTAGTTAGAATCATACATTGTATTGTGTCTAGAACCTTACATTTTATTTTTAATGTATTATTGGTAATTTCATGTGTGTTATCTACCCAAAGAATTTAGTTAGACCTAACTAGGTATTTACTATATAATAATAACTTGTTTGATTGATGTGAAAGAAAATTGAAACTTGTAGTGATTCATAATATACCTACAACACTATAAGTCCTGGAAAGGGTTATATATGGAACTAAATTACATTTGGAGGCTTGTAAATCATTCTATATGTTAACACTTGTACTAATGAGCTTGCACACTATATAGGTTAGTGTGCCAATTCAAAACGTAAATTACTAGGAAATACATTTAATTGGGTTTGTATGATCATCATCACCTTATTCTAGGAGCATAGTTCATGATATCAACCACCACATTATCTCCTATTTGAGAGAAGTAAGGCATGTGGTTTGAAGATAGAGAAAATAGATTAGAGATAAAGGAGGAAGATAGAAGACATAGGTTAGAGAAGAAGCTAACTATGAGTCTATGAAGAAAGAAATATATTGGGTGATCTTATATGACATATTGTGATTTTCTTTAATTCATGGCTAGTGACTTGAAGTTTTAGTATAGATCTTTGATTAACTCTAACAATTTGTTATTTCTTGTAGAATTACATAAGGTTTATATAAAGAGAATGTATTTGGGTGAAACATTGGACAATCCTTAATTGTAGCCTCCAACCTTGACAATATTAACTATGCTGAATTTGGAAAATCCTTTACACCATTTGGATGGAAAGGATAAATTATATCATAACAACAATAATGAGATTTCACATGAGCTCCTAAATTTCATGCCCAAACCTACTTTGCCATCAAGATTTTTGATATCTTAACTATATAGAGGAAGGAGGTAAGTTAGAAAACATAATCATCACCCACATTGACATGAGAATCATAGTATATTGGATTATTTATATATTTCTGGATTACACTTTCTAACCAATGCATAATTAAACTTTTGGATGTACATATAAAAATTTGATACTTTTGTTTAAAGTGTATGAAAGAGATTTTTCAACAAAATAATTCTTATATAAATATGTGAGTCACTTTCATCACCATCATTAAAGTAAAAATCGTATTATATAAAATTATATATATTATTGCTCATCAAAATTTCTATTAATATTGTGAATAAGAATATACAAATTGATTACAACAAATTTCAACAAAAACTTTGTTTTGGTGGGACGAACGCTTTTATTATTATTCTATAAAATTGATAATAGCCCTAGGTGATGCTAAACATTTGAAACAAAATCTCTAAACATTATAGGCCCCAAAACTTGGACATAGTTGCTGTCAGTTCTATATCTAATCATTTAATTAGAAAATCCAATATTTAGAATTTTGCCAGTAAGTTTACTAACCGTCATCTGCTGGGAAAATAATTAGAAGCATAACCCCTCAAATATGAGACCCCCTTTCTTAAGCCTGCTTCTCGACATTTTTAGAAGCCGATTTTATGTTAAATTCCGTGAATCTGTTTTGCTGACAATAAACATACGTAACTGGATAAATCTCGTCTAGAAATGTATTTCAGCCGCAGTAAACGAAATAAATTTGATATATAAACATAGACAACTTTCTACCTTGAGCCAAGTCACTCTGAAACGAGGCAGTCATTTGATCAGATGATTGAGAAAATAAAATTTCGTCCAAGTAGTTTGAAGCTGGATTAGAATTTTCTTTACAACATTTAAAATCCGTTCGATCAAGCTCGTCGAACATGAAACGTTGCTTGTATAGCAAAGTAGTTCTTTGAGCACCGGCACTCAGAGTTCAGACAAGTTTGCCAAATATGATACAATTTTCCTTAAATTTTGCTGCTTGATTGCACAGTCATATAAGGCAATTTCTTCAAAGGTGCAGTTAAAATGTCTTTATAAAGGCAACATTCTGTGACAAAAGAAAATATAGTTCTGTCCAGTAGATTTCTTTTCGTTTCTCTGTAGCCAGTCGTTGTTTCACTTTAAACTGTGGAATGAGATTCATGACATCAATAGTTGCATTATAGCCCAGATTTCTGATAGCAGTAAATTAGATTTGATCTCCAATCTTTTGGCATAATGAAGAGTCAACTCGTATCATGCCGGCTGTTGATGCAAATCATAGTGCTACTGTGTTCGGTAGTTAGTTGCTTGAGTGTGCAAGGAGAGAATGCGCAGAAGGGAAGATGGGAGCTTCTGGTGGACAATGCTGGAGTCTGTGCAATGCATATGGCGCTCACACAAACCAACAAAGTGCTCATATTCGACCAGACCCTGGCCGGTCCATCACAGATAATGAGAACCGACCCGCCCTGTAATCATAATCGAAGCAAATTGGCAAAAGAAGACTGCTGGGCCCACTCGGTCGAATACGACATTGCCACTAACAAGGTCAGGCCTCTGCATTTAGTTACCGACACCTGGTGCTCTTCGGGCTCGTTTGCCAGCAATGGCACGCTTGTCCAGACCGGCGGGTGGAACAGCGGCAATCGGGTTGTTCGTTACTTCACACCCTGCTCTGACAGATCCTGCGACTGGGTGGAGTCCCGGACGCGGCTCTCCTCTCCACGTTGGTATGCTTCCGACCAGATTCTCCCTGACGACCGGGTCATCGTCGTCGGAGGTCGCAGAGAAACCAGTTATGAATTTGTTCCCAAGCGCCGACCCGACGAGGGAGCCTTCCAGCTCCCGTTTCTGGTCAAGACCACCGACGCCAAGGAGAACAATTTGTATCCCTTTCTCCATCTCTCTTCCGACGGTAATCTGTTTATCTTCGCCAATAGGGATTCCATTCTCCTGGACTACAACAACAACCGGGTGGTGAGAACCTTTCCCAGAATGCCAGGCGGCGGAGCACGGAGCTACCCGTCCTCTGCTTCGTCGGTTATGCTCCCACTTGACTCCTCTGACAATTTTCAGCGCGTGGAAGTTATGATCTGCGGAGGAGCTGCGGAAGGGGCCTACGACATGGTCCAGCAGAACCAAACATTTTTGCCAGCGTTGAACACCTGCGGGAGAATGGAAATTACATCACGAAACCCCGTCTGGCGAATGGAGGACATGCCCGGGTCAAGGATAATGGGCGACATGCTCATTCTTCCGAACGGGGAAATTCTGATAATTAACGGTGCCCAGAACGGAACTGCCGGCTTCCAACGCGCCCGAGTACCTGTCCTGAACGGCTGGCTCTACAAGCCCGCGGCACCCGTGGGAAAAAGATTCACAGTCCTGGCTGCTTCAACAATTCCTCGTATGTATCATTCTACTGCAATTGTCCTTCCAGACGGTCGGGTCCTGGTGGCCGGAAGCAACTCCAATTTGGGCTACCGTTTCTCTCGTGTGCCATTCCCCACAGAACTCCGGGTGGAAGCATACATTCCTTATTATCTGCATCCGCATTACGACAGGAGAAGGCCCAAGATTACTTTTTTATCAGCCAGAGAGATTAAATACGGGTTTAAGTTCATTGTCCGTTTCTCTCTTATACTGGGGCCCAGCCCCAACGTTCTGTTCCACGCCTACGCCCCTCCGTTCGCAACGCACACGTTGGCCATGAATCAGAGAATGCTGTCGCTGGGAGCCACGAAGATCGTAAAAGGCAGGAAGGGGTACGTGGTGGGTTTGACGGCGCCGCCAAGCCCAGTGGCGGCTCCTTCGGGTTATTACTTGCTCACCGTCGTCAATGCGGGCATTCCCAGCAAGGCCGAGTGGATTCGTTTCGTTAATTAACTAATTAGCAACAAAAGCACTGGAAGTTTTAGTCTTTCTACGCCGCCACAGAGACTCTAGGAAAAGAAAAAGCAAGTTCCTTCTGTAGTGGTAGTGTGATGTTAGTAAAGAAAGTGAAATGCAAATAGAAATTTGTCGGTTGCTTTTTTTTATCTGATGTTATACTGAATTTATTTTCTTTAAAGCCCTACATATGTTTTATCTTCGATTTTATAAACTTAAAGAAAGTGAAATGCAGATGGAAATTTGTTGGTTGCTTTTTTGTTTTCTGATGTTATACTGATTGATCTACATATGTTTTTATCTTCGATTTTATCAAAGTATGCATGTTCCCGTTTGGTTCGAAGAGCTAATCAACTAGTTATGATAGAAAGATATGGAAAGATGGATATGATCAGGTGAATAGAAACGCAGGTTTATCCTCTAGTTTGTCTAACCAGCATAAAAATCAATCAACTAATTCGATCTACATTATGACTGTTAAGGAAAAAATTCGAGACCCTGATTGAATTCAATTGGATATAATAGTTTTGTTTTGTTTTTACTGCAGTCCCACCTACTCCTTCAAAAGTTTTTGCATAGGATACAATTAGATAATCCGTTTTTCTAAAATTATATCTTGAGAAAACATTAATTTTACGCCTGCAAATTCATGCATTTGCTATGATAATGTTATGAATAAATAAATTTTAGTTAAAGTTTTCTGAAAAATATTAAAATATTATTGGGAACGTTGAGAGGCATTGGGTGTAAATTAAAAATTAAAATATATTTAAGACAAATTAATAACTATAAAATAGTTTTTAAAACAAATTAATAACTGTAAAATGGTTTTTAAGTAAAAAAAAATATTTAATAAATAAAAATAAAATTATTATGTTCAAGGTCTTTAATCACAATAAAGAAATTGTAAAATTGTGTATATTTTTATATAATAGAAAAGTTATTATTTTTAATCTAACAAAAATTTCAAATATATTAATGTCTATATATAACATTATTAAAAAATAATATGTACATATATAATATTTGTTATTTTTTCAAAGTAAAATAATTATTTAAAAGATTTTTTTTTTAAATAGGTATGTTAGTTCAATTTTTAACAATATTCTAAGACAAGTAATGCTCATATATCTATATAAGTAAAATTCAAGTATTCGAAGACAAATAAAATATTGCTTGTATCTTCTGGAATCAAGGTTAAATTATCAAAGGTTAGGAAACAAAGCATATAAATCAAACCCTAATAAAAAATGAAGCACAAATAAGTATAAATACATAAACAGAAAAGTAATATTACCAACTCTTCATGCCACCATTGATTCACCTCCATTGCACTTCTTCATTTTGCTTGATTTGACAATTTTTCTCAAATTTTGAGTGTGCAATAATAAGCCTGTGACAATAACTAGCAAAATATTGAAGATTGTTGTCTCACACTAGAGCATGTACTTGTATATGAACTAGATATGTCAAAATGACAATGAAAAGGGTATTTTATAGAAAAGATAATTTTGGATGAAGGGCTAGGATTTAATGACAATGATCAATGACCAAGAATAAAAGATGAGGTATGGACTAGGATTAGGAAAAAATTAGGGAAAATGATAAAGATAAAGGGTCAATATTAAATTATAGATAATTTAATCAAGGGTGGAGGTTAATTGAGACATGGATGGATAAAGATTTGATGTGCAAGATAAGATTGATATAGACAAAGAGCTGATAGGAGAAATTAATTAATTAAAATTATTTAATCTAGATGGCCAATGAATAATTAAATAATTAAAAATAATTATTTAATTATAGAGGAATGTGACAAAGGGTATCCTTTTGAATTAAATAGGATCAAATTAAATAAATATGAAATTTATTTAATTTATGACAGAAAAGGCTAATGAATAATTAAACAATTTAAAATAATTATTTAATTATAGTAGAAAGTGGACAGAAATTAAATAAATAGGAATTTATTTAATTTTAGGAAGAAAGGGACTTAATTAGTGACGCAATTAAATAAAAACAATTATTTAATTAATCAAGGAGGAATAAAGGTAGAAATAAATTAAATAAACAATTAAAATTATTTAATTAATAAAAAATAACTAAAAAATTGAAATTATTTAATTATGAAGAATGAGAGGGAAAATGATGGAAGAATCTAAGAACCACATGCCTCGGAAAAATTTTAGTGTCCACATTTTTCCCATCTTTGATACAATATAATTTATCGTGTTGTGTTAAAGAAAATTAGTCAAAACATGCCCTGATGTGAATAGGATGAGGAAGGATAACAAGGAGGGTTCTGGTATGCCCCCTCAAGAGGACATGCGGGTTCAAAGAACACTAGTGTGCTCTCAAAATAGATGAAAAGATTAGAGGATGAAGTATAGAAGAAATGTTAGCATGAAGGATATAGATGTTAGTATA
The DNA here is from genome assembly GCA_007115665.2 of Sequoiadendron giganteum. Taxonomy (NCBI): domain Eukaryota; kingdom Viridiplantae; phylum Streptophyta; class Pinopsida; order Cupressales; family Cupressaceae; genus Sequoiadendron; species Sequoiadendron giganteum. The sequence goes on from CM021106.1 coordinate 614,939,446, forward strand.
GAAGAAGAATCTTCAACATTTTTCCAAATACATAATAGGTCTTGCATTTAATCATCTTTGGGTGATAAAATATAAAAAATGGACAAAAAACACCATGGTATGATATAGAACAAGGTGTGAAAGCTCATCCACTTGAAAAAAAGGAAGCCACATACAAGGAATGTCTTAGCTCATACTAAGGGCAAATGTTTCCCAGTCATTTTGTCAAGACAATCCACAAATGTAACAATCAAAGAAAAAGAGTCATGAGACATCATCACTCCTCTAAATATTTCTTGGGACATCCTCGAGAAAGCTAGTAATGTGACTAAAATAAAAATTGAGAAAAAGATAAGACAAAACAAACTACAAGATCAACAACCATTCAAAGTGTTTTCCAGAATAGATTGTTTGAAGTTTAGGTGATCGACAGGTTGATTGTATGACAAACTTGGTTTATGGAAAGACACATGTCATATAAGATATCGAGTCTGGTTTCAATCGTGTGACCAATTGTATAAGGAAAATGATGATGTTTGACTAAATGAAAAATGTCTTGTATTAGGAAGGACGCATCTTGTATAAGACATACAATTGATTGGTTTGACATTTGATTGTTTGATTGTTTTGACAATTTGTATGGTTTGATTGAGTATCTTTGCTAGCTTGTTGTCTTGTCTAATGTTTCGATGACTATTTGTGTCTATATTGACAATGTCTAATTTATTATTATTGATGCAACAAACTCTAAAGGGCCAACCTAGGTTTGGGGGCTCATTAATATATGACCTTCCCTACATTAAGTTGTAGAGGCAACGTAGTTCAACTAGATCAGATTGAATCAATACCGACACTATTTTTGTGATTTTTGCAAGTTATTTGGATGTTTTTATGTTTTTGACATGTTTTGATCTTTTTTGGATTTTTGAGGTTTTATGGATTTTTTGTCTTTTTTTCATTTTATGATTTTTTTTTGTTTTTTTGAATTTTTGTGATTGTTTTTTTATTGGAATGTTTTGAATGTCAATGAATTTACAACTTGGGTAGCCTTTGTGCTAGATACTAATGACAAGGGAAAACCAAATCTAGGTAAAAGAATGCATGTAGGATTGGTTGAATGGATAAAAGGATGATAGTAAATGGGATGGAGGGCTCATGATAGATAGATGGATAAAAGGAAAAGCTATAGGGGATGGGAGACTCATGATATATGGATGGATAAAAATGATAGGCCATGTAATTAAAATATCATGATAAATGGACGGGTAAAAGGATAAGATATAGTGGATGGGATAAAAAGCTCATGATAAATGGATGGATAAAGAGGATAAGATATAGTGGAATGGATGTAGGCATTATAAGGAGCTAGGATGTGATCTCCAAGGGCTATGTTGCATAAGAATAACATGCCTAATTCTTGGTAGTATACTTACCATTTTTCATGAAAAAACTTATGATAAGAGGGAATGATGGGATGTATTGGTTTAAATAGGATGAGGTATATCAAGAAATATCCAAAAAAATTATGAACATTCTCCCCCCATGTCTTTATCAATTTCAAAGGAGGAAGGGAGGATGGATGGATTCAATAGGATAGGAATGTATGTGGGTGTGTGGATAAGGATGATATGATAGGATGGAAATGGTATGATGGGATAGATAGTTTGGACGATACAACATGCTCCCAAGTGTAAGTGACATATAAGATAAACCTACACATGATGCATGTTTGACAAATTTTTATTATGGTACTTATCCAAGGCAGCACCAAGGGTGGTTTTCACCATTGGATGAAGTGATTTCTCTTTACTATTTTTATTTCTTTTTCTTTTTTTTAGGATATTTGGATGAGATGAGGAGATATGGATAAGATGAACTCAAGTGTCTAGCTCCATGAAAAAATTTAGTCCTATTAGATGAATGTCCCTGCATATGGACCATGTCAAAATTTTATCATAGGTGTTGGCAAGGGAATTGCATGAAAAAAGGATATGGATTAGGTAGATGATGAATTTGTGATGTGAATAATGGAGGCAAGATAATGGATTATGATGTGGATTATGTAGGATAGTGGATGTGAGATGGAAAGATGGATGTATGTGGGAATGGAATCATGACCAATGGTTGCACAAACCATAATAAAGTTTGAAGCTTTTGATGGGAAGGTGGTGTAGGAATAAATGGTCTTGTTTTCTTAGGAGATGGTGTATGTAGAGCTTTTGGTACACACATAGACTTAGTATTTTTATGATTTTTGTTTGGCTTGTAGGTGTTTTGAATTTTTGAATAGAATGGGCATTTTGGATGGAAGGGGATGGTTGGGAGTTTTGAGATGTGAAAGAGGATGCCTCATTTGACTTGCTTGAATTTTGGTTATCAACCCAAACCATTTGGTTTTCGATCTTTCCATTTTGATGTATGGTCCTAGGTAGATTTTTGGATGGATTTTTCTTTGACTCTTTGCATTGATGCCCTAAGGCATGAGGATTTTTAGGATTGTTGGCTTTATGAATAGAGGCACGCAATTTTTTATTTTTGAATTCCATGGGATAGGTGGAATGAGTGGAAGCTTCTTGTTTAGGAAATGTGTGCATTTTTTGGTCATGATTAGGAATGAGGGTATTTATGAATAAATGGATAAGAGGATTGGATGGTAGTGATATTAGGTGTTGGGAGTAATTGTGGTAAAGTGGATGGAGGGATATTAGGAGTTGGAAGTAGTGGTGGTGAAGTGAATGGTGGAAGGTGTATGGTCACATGCTTTTGACATTTTTAAGATAATGGAGGTGGAATTACAACATATATTTTAGGGATATGATAGGCTTTGTGATGGAAATTGGACTTAGGAGGCATGCAGGAAGTACCAACATCTTTAGATTTTTTACCTTGGGGAGTGTATCCAAGGCCATATGAGCATGGAGAGACCTTGACATGGATGGGCTCCAAAATGCCTTGTTCATAAAGGCCTAATCCTTTACCTTGATAGTTCATGTTTTTAAGCATGCAATGGACAATGGGACTAGGTGCATTTTGGACACTCGACTTGAGTTTATTATTAGATGAAGAAGGTGAAGTAGATAAATGTTGTTGTTGCCCTAAAGAAGAATACTCATGGATGAAGGTGGATAGACCAATAGGATATGCTAGAGGACTTGAGGTGAGATTGATAGTTTATGTGGAAGGATCATTAGGATCTTAATTATGTTCATGCAGATCCAAGTTATTTTTTTGATCTTCTATGTGTGCTTGGGAGGCACATGTCTCATCATGACAAGTGGGAGTTTTTACATCATGGATAGTGCTATATGGAGGGGAAGTTTCTTCGCTTTGAAGGAATGCCATGGAATGGGGTGAATGTTCAAGTAGGTCAACAAGAATTTCACTATGTAGATCTTGGGTGTCTTATTCATGAATGGTAGTGGGGGTAAGGTTAAGATCAAGTTTCCCATGGATAGGTTCTTCATCATGAATATTGTCTTGATCATGGAAAATATATATGTTATGGATAGGCTAAATGAAAATGATTTGATCCTGATTATTAGGAGGGCTTGATGTTTCCCCATATATAGGATTATGATCTTGACATACCTCTTTCCTTGCTTGAATGGAAGTGGATGAGGAAGGTTCTTGGAGGGGCTCGACATGTTCTTGATGATCAATCTCATGAGGGCATGATGGAGGTTGACTTGGGCTCATGAGGAGAGACTTTAGAATAGGTTCAAGGGGTTGTGGGTGACATGATGGAATCAAAACACTAGGCATGGTATGGGAAGAATATTTTGTAAGATCAAGGATGGGAAATGATTGACTCCCTACTAGTAGCCCTTGGGTCACATCCTTTGTAAGTGGATGGGTGGATTTGGGTTTTCTTTTACACAATGTTTGAACTTAGGGCATGTAATTGATGGAGGATTGGATGATGGTGTGGGTAATGAAGGGTTTGATTGGTTAGAATGTGTGGGGACCAATGGATTTTGACTAGGACATGGTGTGTTTGGAATAGACCTTTGATTAGATGGCAATATAATATATTTATAGGATTCATGAGCTAGATTTGCATTTCCCTTGTCAAAGGTGGCATTAAGACTTAAATGATTTTGATCTTGTACTGAAGGTGGACTTTGGCTCACATGTTCTTTTTGTGGGATGAATTGATGGGTCAATCTAGGATTGACATGGAAAGAGGTGGGATAAGGTGATGTGGAATTGTTATGGAAGGATGTGGGATAAGTTGATATGGAATTGTTTTGTTAGGTGGATGAATTAGATTGATATGGAATGGAGGGATATGCCACATAGGAATGGGGTGGAATTTATTGGTGTTGAATGAATATAGGATGATGTGTTTGTTGGGTCTGACAAGTGGCTATGAGATATCGGGCTTGCGCTATGAGATGTTGCATTTGAGGTGATTGGCTTGTTTGAAGTTTTTGGATCATGTCATGGATTCCTTCAATTATTTGTTGGTTTAAACATGATTGGCTTGTTTGAGCTTTGTGAAGTATGTGAATGAGATCTTGTGCTAGGTCTTCTAACATTGGCATGCTGTCACTTTTGGAAAAAAAATTGATTAAGATTACAATGATGATTTAAAATGATGTGATTTCTTGAAGGAATAGGATGATCTGGCTTGGAAAGATTGGATGATATGGAAATTTTTTATTGAAAGTTTGAATTGGGAAATATCAAACACAAGATATCACATGTAAATGCATGAACACACAAATCAAACACAATGACAAACTTGTCTTTCAAGATTAAATGTTATGATTAAGAAAACACTTGAATACACAACAATAAGACTAACTTTAGTCAAGTGGGTATGGCCAATTAGGTTTTAATCTAGGATGCACGAGGTTGACTATGAATTCTTTGAAAGAAAAATCCTACCGCACAACCAAGAGAAAGTGGTAACCCACCCTTCACCTTGACTTCCCAAAGGTATTAAGTTCTTTGGGGCTTAACCAAGAGTGACAAGATTTCAAATCCCAAAGGAGGGTGTCTTTTGATTCACCTCTTGATTGAGGTCATCCCTTAGATTGGTGTGTCTCCAAGAAGGCCTCTTAAGAAGCGTATGAAAAAAGAGAACCAAGTGAGGTTTTTTGAACACTTGATTCACACTTTTAGTTGTTAATCAACCCTTAGAAATGAAATGTTTGTAAACAGTTCAAGCACTTGTTCTTTTCAACCCTAAGTCAAGATGTGTGATTGAAGAGAATGGTTCATTTTGACCCAATTTCAATGATGTAACAAAAAACAAAATTGATTTTAGCCCCCAAAATCCAAATGTGTGATTAAAAAAAAATTGATCTTTTTAAGCCCTAAATTGAAGTTTGTTGACAAGCAATGATTAGAGATGAAAGTTGGAATGTGTGCACCTAGAATTTATTTAGATCCAATTTTTTTCCAATTAATCCAATTTTTCTTTTGAAATTTTTATTTTTTTGCACATTCTCAAAACCAACAACAAAGCCAAAACCCTAACAAGATAAATGATCACTAATATTAGAAGGTTACCTAGTTAAGACAAATCTAATTTTTGGAAATGTTTTTGGAATTAAAAAAAAACCACAGAGAACATAACCTTACTGAAATTTCAAGAGATTTCCAAAATTGTAAAGAAATCCAAAAAATTTATTGATTTACACCCAAAATTATTTTTTCATGAAAAATCATTAAAAAATTATAAAAAATTAAAAATAAGTCGAAAAAATCTGATTTTTGTCTTGAAAGCTCCTGATATCATCCCCAACCTATAGAAATGTTTTTATGAAAATATCTACAACCGTTTGTGAGATATAAGAAAATATTTCTCAAACCCTAATTTTCAAAGATCTACTTTTTTGTCTAATTATTTTTCATCCAAATTAAAAAAAATAAAAGGACCCCTATTCGAATTTTGAGAGATTTCTAAAAATATAAAAATATCTTTAAAATTTCCTAATTTCATCTCAAAATTAACTTTTCATGAAAAGTAATAAAAACATTTATAAATAATTATAAATAGATCCACAAAATCTGATTTTTTGATTGAAGGCTCTTGATAATGTCCCTAGACTGTAAAAATTAATTTGTGAAAAAGTAGGTATTTTTTTAGAGATATGGTAAAATATTTGCAAACAATAGGCTTGTGTCTCCCACCCTAGCTGCAAAATGTAAGTCTCCAATTTTTTGCATAAAATAACAAATATGAGATTAGGGAAACCTATAAAATTCATTTCATGTCAAGTACACTAATGTAAATTAGGTCAATTTTATGCAATGAAGCATATAAATCAAACCCCAATAAACAATGAAGCACAAATAAGCATAAAGACATAAAACATAGAGCAATATTACCAAATCTTCATGCCATCCTTGATTCACCTTCATTGCACTTCTCCATTTTTCTTAAATGTGAGATTTTTGAGTATGCAAATAAGCCTATGATAATGAATAGAAAAATATTGAATATTGGTGTCTCACTTTAGCAACACGTACTTTCATATGAACTAGACTTGTCAAAATGACAATGATAAGGGTCTTTTATAGAGAAGACAATTTTGGATGAAGGGATAAGATTGAATGTAAATAATCAATGGCCAAGAATGAAATATGAGGTAAAATAAATATTTAGTTATAGAAGAATGTGAGAACGAAATCTCTTTGAATTAAATGGGACCAAATTAAATAAATATAAAATTTATTTAATTTATGATAGAAAAGGCTAATGAATAATTAAATAATTTAAAATAATTTTTTCTATAGTAGAACGTGGACAAAAATTAAACAAATAACAACTTATTTAATTTTAGGAAGAAAGGGACTTAATTAGTGACGCAATTAAATAAATAAAATTTATTTAATTAATCAAGGAGGAATAAAGGTATAAATGAATTAATTAAATAATTCAAATTATTTAATTAATAGAAGGCATATGACTTTAAAAAATAACTAAATTATCAAAATTATATAATTATGAAGAATGAGATGAAAAATGATGGAAGAATCTAAGAGTCGCAAGACTAGGAAAAATTTTCTTGTCTACATCTTCTATGTTTTCTACATCTTAATTCTTTGATTATTACATCTTTCATAAATGACTCTTTCATACATGAATACCCCTACACCTATAAATAGCCATTACATCTAATCATAATAATAAGGCCACCATTTCTAATATAGAAAATAAACAAAGAAAAGCATAAAAAGGAATTGAATATTAAATATTAGGATTGAAACATATATCTAAGATTTATTATTTTATTTTATAATTTAAAGTACATTTCTATATTCTTTTTAACTATAGAAATATCCCTTATCCCATCCACCTTTCTACTTATAATTTATTCATATTTTATTTGCAATTATATATTATTTAATAATATAATGTATTAATATGATTATAGTTTTACTATACTTAATGTGCATTATTACAATAATATAATTTATTTTTTTATTATTGGAAGCGCACTTCTATTTATATATTATTATCTAATATAGAAGTTAATCTCATCCACCCTTTTCTTAATAGTTTATCCACCTCTTCTATTAAAAATATTAATCAATAAAATTACAATATGAATTTATTTTAATCTCTTATGTTATGAATTAAAAAATATAACATTATAACATTATATCCCCATTGAAATCGGTTAGCTAAAGCTTAACTTTGATGGCTCGACCAGCAGGAACCCAGGTCGGATGAGTGGGGGTGGTGTAATCCAAGATGACATAAGGAAGTTTGTTTGGCTTATGCAATCAATTTGGATTTACAAACTTCTAACTATGTGAAAGTGGCTATTGCCTAACATGGAATCCTTATTTATAGGAATTCTAGAGTGTCCACTCTAGTAATTGATGACCCTTTGCTAACCTTATAGGACCCCATCATTACAACTTGTATTGTCATAATGAACTTTTAGAATTACATATTTTCTCACGTGTTTCAAACAAAGTGGTGGATACTTTGGTAAATTTAGGATCCTTTATCGAAAAGATTATAATTTGGGATGATGTTTCAACTATCCTAGATTTCATGCATGATCTCTTAATTAATGATTTAAAAAGTACTCTATTTTTTTTGAGTTGAACTCTTCATTAGGGCATGTGCAGGATCATCATGGAAAAAACAGGCCCTTAATTGGCAATAAAATTTAGAAAACTCAGAGTTAGGCAGCTTGACATAAAATTTGAATAAGTTAACTATATTATTTCAAAAATATGTAAGAATAGAATTTGTTGCAAATTTAATTTAGTTTCTAAACTACTAGGTTTATTTTTATTTTTTCAAAATCTATTTGGTGAAAATTTGAAATTTCAATGCAGTAGTACTTAAATTTCAAGGAAAAAATAGGAAGTAGGTGTTTGTCTGACCACCCTAATCACAATAAAATGATAATATTTTTTTTATAATATTTTAGATATAATTATAAGACTCATGTCCCGATGTGATGCATATATTTTTGTAATTTTTTTCCAAGTAAATAATTAATTATGATTTTTTTATTAGAGCTTTTAAAAAATATAAAAAACTCATACGTCTAACCACCTTAACTTGGTCAAAACTTCATTAAATTAAATTATTATATTTTTCATCCCATATTATGTGAAGCATAGAATGTGACGCATGTTTCAGATTCAAAAAATGTGATACCTTTTGAAAGCTATTGATGATTTTCAATCATCCTATCAATTAGGACTTTATTTGTAATTCAAATAGAAAATGAATAATAATAATTTATTAAATTCAAATTAAGTCATAATTTAGATTGGTGGAAAGATAAAAATTTCCTTTAAAAACCCTTTTCATTTCATCAATTTTGGGTAAAAAAAGTCATCAGCCACATGGGCCATCATATCACTTACATATTGCCACTTTTTGGCCGATCATGATCCTAGATATACCCATTAGTTCACATTGAAAACTAGCATGGGTTGTGTATAAGGAAGTATTTTCATCTCATCCCACCTTTTGATAAGTTAGCTTTGTCCCTACTTGTGTATTGTAACTAGTGCTTCTACAAGATTCTCAAATTTCCTCTATCTGAAGTGTCTACGATGATGGGTGGTGATCTCATCTAAGAGGAGCCCACCTCCTATGAGGTATAAAATAGGGATAAGGATGTTTGGGCTATCATTCAAAGGGAATTCTAGCTAATTATATCAAGGGTATGATGGTGCATGACCCTAACATCTCCATGGAATTTTCCAACTCTTGGAAGGATGGAAATATGGTTTTTGGGGACTACTCTTTCTCTATTAAAACATGGAGCTCATTATTGAGGTCATCGATATTTCCTTAGAAGGGACTTGTCTCCCTAGCAAGCCTAAAGAAAACTATCAAAAGGATATGGATATATTTTAAAAGAAAGGTGAAAAGATCAATCTTGCACATAATGACTTTAATAGAGATAACCTCTGAAGTGTTTGGAATAGAATGAAAAAAAGATCAATCATCTAGAAATAATTTGAGATACTAAATGAATTCAATTGGAGATAATAATTAAATTTTGTTTCCAATGAAGTCCCACCTACTCTTTCAAAAGTGTTTGCATAAGATACAATTAGATAGTCCATTTTCCAAAAAAATGTCTCTTGAGAAAACATTATTTTACGTCTACAAATTCATGCATTTACTATGATAGCTTTATGAATAAGTAAATTTTAGTACAAATTTTAGTTGAAATTTTATGAAAAATATCAAAATATTATTTGAAATGTGGAGAAGCATTAGGTTTCCATCAAAAATTAAAATATAGTTAAACTAGTTAAATTGCACCTTGGTGTGTAATGGGTACACCAAAGAGGTGTGGAAGGTAAATGAGGAAATATTTTGGTCTATTAGTGGCATATATTTGTGTATTACATGAGTTCAATTGGTAGGCCATTTAGCAAATGATATTTTTTGTGCAAGAAATTCTAAGTGGAGAGGTGATAGCTTCAAATCAACTATTCATCTGCTTAGAAGGATCCAAGAACAACTAAAACAAAACCTATTAATGAGGATGATAATTAGGCTCCATTACCAATAGGTTCATGATATATTTTAAATGGGGAGGGAGAGAGAGGGAGAAATAGGGAGAGAAATAAGAAGAGATAAAGTGGGGAAGAGTGAGATAGAGGGGTAAGGAGAGAGATAGGGAATGAATATAGAGAGGAAGATAGAGATAGAGATAAAATGGAGATACAGATGGAGATGGAGATGGAGATGGAGAGAAGGAAAGGGAGAGATAATGATAGAGAGGAGAAAGGATATATAGAGATGGATGAGATAAATATATAGATAAAGAGAGAGGGACATATAGAAATATAAAGATAGAGAGGAAATAATATAGATGGATAAAGACATAGATAAGTATTAGGGAGATAGGTATAGAGACAGGGGAGATGAAGATAGAGAGAAAGATATAGAGATATAGATTTAAGTATGGAGAAATAAGGAATGTGTTTATATGAGTAAGAGAGATATAGAGAGAGATAGAGAGGTAGATATATATATAGTGAGGGAGAGAGATGGAGGCACAAAAATAGAGAGAGGAGAGAGGAGAAGTAGAGAATCAATTTCTCTCTTCCTCTCTCTACCCTATTTCTCTCTATATTTGTCTTCCCTTCTACCATCTTGATTCTTTATATGTTAGTTTGTACTATAAAAATATATTATATATTATATCTAATCATTTGTATTGTAGATATAACAATAATAATAGTAATAATAATTAAATGTAATAGTATTTTAAAAATAAATTTAATAATCTCTCTCTATCTATTTATATATATATGCCTCCCTCTATTTATCTTTATCTTTATATCTCCCTCTCTTTTTGTTTCTCTTTCCCTTTGTATCTCTTAAATTTCTCTCTCATTCTTAATCTATCTACCTATATATCTCTTTGTGACTATCTTTCTACCTCTCTATATTTCTCTCATTCTCTATCTTTTGAGTTTTTCTCTCTTTATATATATATATACCTATCTATATATAGAATTATCTCCCCCTCTTCTCTATTTATTTTTCATTCTCTATCTTGCTCTCTCTCTAAAGGTCGATTAAACTATTAGATTTTTATGTGCTATTTTAATTTGTATTATATTAAAATATATTAATTATAGTAATTTATATTTATGTTTAATAATTTTTATTAGAGAATATAATATGAAATAATAAGTAATTTATATAGATAATTATATTTATATTATATATCTAGTATATAGTGTGTTATATTTATATGCTTATTTCTTTTGTATTTATATATAATTTTATTTATATTATATCAATTATATATTGCATTATATGTATAAGTGTGTGTAGTGAAATTCCTAATCTCATATGCAAAACAGAATGAATGCAAATGAGGAAAATCAATACAACACCTAAGGATAGCGCCTAGCTAAATTAAAACAAAATACAAAGAAATGATACCTTTTACCCTTGCTTGAATTGATGAGTTTGGTTAGCCCTTTTTGATGCTTGATTGTGTGATCATTTGCTGGAAAAATGACATGAAAATATGCTCAAAATGAATCTAATGAGATGGAGATTGCAATGGTGGATGTGGGTATTGGATTGGATGCAATATGATGGCTCTAATGGCTGCAAGAATGGATGTATGAATGTTTAGTGTGCGTGAATGCTTAATTGAATTATTGGGTGTTTGATTGCTTAGTGATGCTCAAATGAGGGCCATTCCACTACTTTTAGGGGAAGTACCTCTATACTAGTTGATGTCTAAGATGCATCCAAGGTGGAGGAGATCAAGGGATAGGTTGAGTTGATAACCCACAATCCCTCTTATGGTGACATGTGGATGTGAGATGGACAAGGGCAGATGAGGTGGAAAATGCAAGTCTTGTCTCATCTCCTCATATCATGGGGTGATGTGACAATGGAAGAATTTTAAATTATTCTCAAACCTCCCTTGGTTTTGGATATTTGGCCTTGGGATTGGAAGAGGAATTTTAAATTAGTCTTTTATTCCTCAAGGGATGTTGGAGAAATAAAGTGGAATTAAAAATTACACATAGGATGCATGGGGGGAATAAATGTGAATTTTAAATTCACATGGGAAAAGGGATGCCTTCTCCAAAAGGAGAAATAATTTAATGAAAGTTGACTAAGGACACATGTCGTAGATGGCATAAGGATTAGGTTTGCATAATCAATGTAATGATGATTAGGGATGTGCACACCAGATAATAATAGATCAATTAGATTAATCTAGATTAAAGGGGATTATGGAGGATGTGACATGAGGAGATAGAAGAAAATGAATTAAAAATTGATTTAATACATTTAGACTAGTCAAATGAAAACAATTAATAAATTAACCTTTTATTTAATTTAAAGAGGAACTAAGTAAGGTATTTGATTAATTAATAAAATACCCTAGGGGACATTAGGATGAAATGAAATATTAACCAAATAATAAATTATTTAATTAAGATGGCTTAAGGATGTAAGATAGAGCAACGCAAGAGTGAATTTGACCATTTGGAAGTGGTCAAATTCAAGTGTAAATTTTTCCCCTCTTCAAAATACTATTACTATAACAATGTTTCAAAGAAAATTAAAACAATGACGACTCAATATAAGAAAATAATGTTAGTTGCTGCCCCGATATCGTAGGAAAATTGATAGGAAGGAAGAATGGATTAATATGGTAGGGTCTTCCCCCCTCTAGAGGGTGGATGGGGAAGAAAAGGGGCCCTAGGTGACTTCTCGATATAAAGAAATCGATTGTACTCTGTGATGGAGCACAAAAAAGAAAGAAGGGCTTTTGAATAGAGGAAAACAAACACATAGGGTACAAATAATAGCCCTTGAAAGAAGAGGGTAAAATGAATTAATAAAGGGTTAACTAAAGGGTAAAAATTACCCAAAAGTTAAAAAGCTAATTATGGTCAAAAATGAAATTTATAAATAGCAGATTTAAAAATTCACTATTCACCTAATTTTCATTTGCACACTTGTAATCATGGAATTCTAATATGAGTGAGCAGTACCTCGCTAGGTAAGCTTCAGATCCTGACTTTGTGATCTCATTTGAATTTTATGCACATGTCTTAATTAAGGGTGGGTAGCTAGGGCATATGAATTCACCACAGAAGGGTGGAGTCACCCTTTCAGCCAAGTGCATTTTCTAGTTTGGTGAATTGGCAAAGAAATGGGTGTATGCACATACCATAGAGGTAGATGTGCTAGGAGAGGGGCGATTGTGAAATTGTCTTTCTCTAATAAGGGTGAACTTGTGTAACGCATGAGTGATTGGGTTAGTGGTTAGGTGAATAAAAAATTGCCAAAAATGGAAAAGGGCATACTTGAACTCACTCAAAATGGGAACAGGTGTATGTGAATTTTCCCAAAAGGGAAAGGGGTGGATACAAATTTTCCTCTTCAAGGGAATGGTGAATGTGTATTGGCCACTTGGAAAGAAAGAAGCTGGGGCGATTGTGAAATTTCCCATGGGGGAAAAGGGGTGAACACGAGTTCACCTCTGGGGATAAATGGGTGAATTTGTGCCTGGACCAAAAATGGGTAGGTATGATTGGAGAACATGAGAACCTACAGAATGAAACCACAGGGGCAAATGAACAAGCTAGAGAAATACATGTGCTAGAAAGGGGAATAGTCAAACCTTCCCTACATAGAGGTGAACTCGCCAAACTGGAGTAGGGATGACAAAGAAATAAAATAGCAATGGAATGTTAGAAAATCTAACAAAATGGTGGCATGGATGTAGAGCTTCGAGACTTTGAAGACATGGGAGAGGCACATAGCCATGTTAGAGATAACTTTGGAGGGAATGACCCCTAAGGATCACATGACATTGGATCAAGTAGGACTATTACACATGATGGGGTATCCCAACATTAGAGCACACACATCGCTATTGATAGCACTTATGGAGTGGTGGCACTCTAAGACCTTGAAATTCCATCTCTTAATAGGGGAGATGACAATGACCTTGGAAGATGTATGATGATTATGTGGCTTCCGATCCGTAGACACTTAATTAGTAAAACACCCAGGTGATCAGTGGATAGGAGTGTACAAGTGGACCTTCTCATCCAAGGGAAGGAGTTGGATATTTATGCATTCTTGGGGATAGGGATAGCAACCTTACCTTTCTACCTCTGCAGACTCATAAACAAGATCCTCTTGCCAAACAATAGTGGTTGATTCTTTAGCCTCAAGATTATTGAGGTCGTTAGGCACATTGTGGAGAGGCGAGAGGTAGTTTTGGCATGGGGGGTGTGCGTATTAGCACAATTATATCATTATATGCATGTGGTGTGTTATAAGCGGGCACTGAGCATTACACATACTACAATGCTCTAGGTATGGGCCTAGGAGAAAATCAGTGTGGCATGACAACATGTTCTGATCGTCAGGGTCAAGGATGAGACGCTTCCAATAGCATACTAGTGGGGGATAGAGTATGGGTGGATATTTCACTATCAGGAGTTAGGGAGTTTGGAGGAGTGGTGGTGAAGGCTAGATGGGTTGATGGCTGGTGATATTACCTAGAGATTGTATATAGGGAAATGGTTTTCAAGATGGAGGAGATATCTTTACTCACAATTTTATTTGATAGGGAGGGACCCATTTATCATAGAGTGAAATAAACTTGATAGGGTTACCCAATATTATGGGGTACAACAAGATATCCCAATGGGGCCTCAAATATTTAGATG